>JARTUT010000445.1:1200000-1797774 GCA_030674115.1 Micraspis discolor | reverse complement strand
AACTGTTCTGAAAATAAAGCGAGTTTAATATTTTTCGCCTTACCATTCAAAATCCCTGAGGAGTATGTGATTGCTGTATGTCAATTTATCGTTTTCAATAGTTCTTCTACAGCACTCATGAACTTGATCGCCTATGAACTCAACTGTTCTGAAAATAAAGCGAGTTTAATATTTTTCGCCTTACCATTTGAAATCCCTGAGGAGTATGTGATTGCTGTATGTCAATTTATCGTTTTCAATAGTTCTTCTACAGCATTCATGAACAAGATCGACTATGAACTCAACTGTTCTGAAAATAAAGCGAGTTTAATATTTTTCGCCTTACCATTCAAAATCCCTGAGGAGTAGGTGATTGCTGTATGTCAATTTATCGTTTTCAATAGTTCTTAAACAGCATTCATGAACAAGATCGACTATGAACTCAACTGTTCTGAAAATAAAGCGAGTTTAATATTTTTCGCCTTACCATTCAAAATCCCTGAGGAGTATGTGATTGCTGTATGTCAATTTATCGTTTTCAATAGTTCTTCTACAGCACTCATGAACTTGATCGCCTATGAACTCAACTGTTCTGAAAATAAAGCGAGTTTAACATTTTTCGCCTTACCATTTGAAATCCCTGAGGAGTATGTGATTGCTGTATGTCAATTTATCGTTTTCAATAGTTCTTAAACAGCATTCATGAACAAGATCGACTATGAACTCAACTGTTCTGAAAATAAAGCGAGTTTAATATTTTTCGCCTTACCATTCAAAATCCCTGAGGAGTATGTGATTGCTGTATGTCAATTTATCGTTTTCAATAGTTCTTAAACAGCATTCATGAACAAGATCGACTATGAACTCAACTGTTCTGAAAATAAAGCGAGTTTAATATTTTTCGCCTTACCATTCAAAATCCCTGAGGAGTATGTGATTGCTGTATGTCAATTTATCGTTTTCAATAGTTCTTAAACAGCATTCATGAACAAGATCGACTATGAACTCAACTGTTCTGAAAATAAAGCGAGTTTAATATTTTTCGCCTTACCATTCAAAATCCCTGAGGAGTATGTGATTGCTGTATGTCAATTTATCGTTTTCAATAGTTCTTAAACAGCATTCATGAACAAGATCACCTATGAAATCAACTGTTCTGAAAATAAAGCGAGTTTAATATTTTTCGCCTTACCATTCAAAATCCCTGAGGAGTATCTGATTGCTGTATGTTAATTTATCGTTTTCAATAGTTCTTCTACAGCACTCATGAACTTGATCGCCTATGAACTCAACTGTTCTGAAAATAAAGCGAGTTTAATATTTTTCGCCTTACCATTCAAAATCCCTGAGGAGTAGGTGATTGCTGTATGTCAATTTATCGTTTTCAATAGTTCTTAAACAGCATTCATGAACAAGATCGACTATGAACTCAACTGTTCTGAAAATAAAGCGAGTTTAATATTTTTCGCCTTACCATTCAAAATCCCTGAGGAGTATGTGATTGCTGTATGTCAATTTATCGTTTTCAATAGTTCTTCTAACAGCATTCATGAACAAGATCGACTATGAACTCAACTGTTCTGAAAATAAAGCGAGTTTAATATTTTTCGCCTTACCATTCAAAATCCCTGAGGAGTATGTGATTGCTGTATGTCAATTTATCGTTTTCAATAGTTCTTAAACAGCATTCATGAACAAGATCGACTATGAACTCAACTGTTCTGAAAATAAAGCGAGTTTAATATTTTTCGCCTTACCATTCAAAATCCCTGAGGAGTATGTGATTGCTGTATGTCAATTTATCGTTTTCAATAGTTCTTAAACAGCATTCATGAACAAGATCGACTATGAACTCAACTGTTCTGAAAATAAAGCGAGTTCAATATTTTTCGCCTTACCATTCAAAAATATCTCAGGAGTATGTGATTGCTTTATGTCAATTTATCGTTTTCAATAGTTCTTAAACAGCATTCATGAACAAGATCGACTATGAACTCAACTGTTCTGAAAATAAAGCGAGTTTAATATTTTTCGCCTTACCATTCAAAATCCCTGAGGAGTATGTGATTGCTGTATGTCAATTTATCGTTTTCAATAGTTCTTAAACAGCATTCATGAACAAGATCGACTATGAAATCAACTGTTCTGAAAATAAAGCGAGTTTAATATTTTTCGCCTTACCATTCAAAATATTAAACTAGATTTCATAGGTGATCTTGTCTCATGAGTTCTGTGGAAGAACTATTGAAAACGATAAATTGACATACGGCAATCACCTACTTCTCAGGATTTTTGAATGGTAAGGCGAAAATATTAAACTCGCTTTTTTTCAGAACAGTTGAGTTTCATAGTCGATCTTGTTCATGAATGCTGTAATACCTTATTGAAAACGATAAATTGACATACAGCAATCACCTACTCCTAAGGGATTTTGAATGGTAAAGCGAAAAATATTAAACTCGCTTTATTTTCAGAACAGTTGAGTTCATAGTCGATCTTGTTCATGAGTGCTGTAGAAGAACTATTGAAAACGATAAATTGACATACAGCAATCACATACTCCTCAGGGATTTCAAATGGTAAGGCGAAAAATATTAAACTCGCTTTATTTTCAGAACAGTTGATTTCATAGGTGATCTTGTTCATGAATGCTGTTTAAGAACTATTGAAAACGATAAATTGACATACAGCAATCACCTACTCCTAAGGGATTTTGAATGGTAAGGCGAAAAATATTAAACTCGCTTTTTTTTCAGAACAGTTGATTTCATAGTCGATCTTGTTCATGAATGCTGTATAAGAACTATTGAAAACGATAAATTGACATACAGCAATCACATACTCCTCAGGGATTTTGAATGGTAAGGCGAAAATATTAAACTCGCTTTATTTTCAGAACAGTTGAGTTCATAGTCGATCTTGTTCATGAATGCTGTTTAAGAACTATTGAAAACGATAAATTGACATACAGCATTCACCTACTCCTACGGGATTCTGAATGGTGAAGCGAAAAATATTAAACTCGCTTTATTTTCAGAACAGTTGAGTTCATAGTCGATCTTGTTCATGAATGCTGTAATAAGAACTATTGAAAACGATAAATTGACATACAGCAATCACATACTCCTCAGGGATTTTGAATGGTAAGGCGAAAAATATTAAACTCGCTTTATTTTCAGAACAGTTGAGTTCATAGTCGATCTTGTTCATGAATGCTGTTTAAGAACTATTGAAAAACGATAAATTGACATACAGCAATCACATACTCCTCAGGGATTTCAAATGGTAAGGCGAAAAATATTAAACTCGCTTTATTTTCAGAACAGTTGAGTTCATAGGCGATCTTGTTCATGAGTGCTGTTTAAGAACTATTGAAAACGATAAATTGACATACAGCAATCACATACTCCTCAGGGATTTTGAATGGTAAGGCGAAAATATTAAACTCGCTTTATTTTCAGAACAGTTGAGTTCATAGTCGATCTTGTTCATGAATGCTGTTTAAGAACTATTGAAAACGATGAATTGACATACAGCAATCACCTACTCCTCAGGGATTTCAAATGGTAAGGCGAAAAATATTAAACTCGCTTTATTTTCAGAACAGTTGAGTTCATAGGGCGATCAGGTTCATGAGTGCTGTAGAAGAACTATTGAAAACGATAAATTGACATACAGCAATCACATACTCCTCAGGGATTTCAATGGTAAGGCGAAAAATATTAAACTCGCTTTATTTTCAGAACAGTTGAGTTCATAGTCGATCTTGTTCATGAATGCTGTTTAAGAACTATTGAAAACGATAAATTGACATACAGCAATCACATACTCTCCGGGGATTTTGAATGGTAAAGCGAAAAATATTAAACTCGCTTTATTTTCAGAACAGTTGATTTCATAGTCGATCTTGTTCATGAATGCTGTTTAAGAACTATTGAAAACGATAAATTGACATACAGCAATCACATACTCCTCAGGGATTTTGAATGGTAAGGCGAAAAATATTAAACTCGCTTTATTTTCAGAACAGTTGATTTTCTAGTCGATCTTGTTCATGAATGCTGTTTAGAACTATTGAAAACGATAAATTGACATACGGCAATCACCTACTTCTCAGGGATTTCCGAATGGTAAGGCGAAAATATTAAACTTGCTATTTATTTCAGAACAGTTGATTTCATAGTCGATCTTGTTCATGAATGCTTTTAAGACCTATTGAAAACGATAAATTGACATACAGCAATCACATACTCCTCAGGGATTTTGAAATGGTAAGGCGAAAAATATTAAACCTGCTTTATTTTCAGAACAGTTGATATCATAGTCGATCTTGTTCATGAATGCTGTTTAAGAACTATTGATAACGATAAATTGACATACAGCAATCACATACTCCTCAGGGATTTTGAAATGGTAAGGCGAAAAATATTAAACTCGCTTTATTTTCAGAACAGTTGAGTTCATAGGCGATCTTGTTCATGAGTGCTGTTTAAGAACTATTGAAAACAGTAAATTGACATACAGCAATAACATACTCCTCAGGGATTTTGAATGGTAAGCGCAAAATATTAATTTTGCTTTATTTTTCAGAGCAGTTGATTTCATAGTCGATCTTGTTCATTAGTTCTGTATCACCTATTGAAAACGATAAATTGACATACAGCAATCAGCATACTCCTCAGGGATTTTGAAAGGTAAGGCGAAAAATATTAAACAAAAATATTAAACTCGCTTTATTTTCAGAACAGTTGATTTCATAGGCGATCTCATTCATGAGTTCTGTGGAAGACCAATTGAAAACAGTAAATTGACATACGGCAATAACCTACTTCTCGGATTTTTCGAATGGTGAAGCGCAAAATATTGAGTTTGCTGTTTCTCTTGAGCAGCAGATTTCATAGTCGATTTTTTCATTAAATCTGTATTACCTATTGAAAACGATAAATTGACATACTTCGATCACCTACTCCTCAGGGATTTTGAATGGAAAAGCGAAAAATATTAAACTCGCTTTATTTTCTGAACAGTTGAGTTCATAGGCGATCTAGTTCAAGAGTGCTGTAGAAGAACTATTGAAAACGATAAATGGACATACAGAAATCACATATTCCTGAGGGATTTCGAATGGTAAGGCGAAAAATATCAAACTCGCATCATTTTCAGAACAATTGATTTCATAGGTGATCTAGTTCATGAGTTCTGTGGAAGACCTATTGAAATCAGTGAATGGACATACAGCAAAAACCTACTCCTCGGGGATTTCGAATGGTAAAGCGCAAAATATTAATTTTGCTATTTCTCTTGAGGTGTAGATTTCATAGTCGATTCTCTTCATAAGTTCTGTATTACCTATTGAAAACGATGAATTGACATACGGCACTCAGCTACTCCTCAGGGATTTCGAATGGTGAGACTAAAAATATCAATCTTGCTATATTTCTGAACAGTAGATTTTATAGTCGATCTTGTTCATGAGTTCTGTAATACCTATTGAAAACGATTAATTGACATACGGCATTCACCTACTCCTCAGGGATTTTGAACGGTGAAGCGCAAAATTTTAATTTTGCCATTTCTCTTGAGCAGTAGATTTCATAGTCGATCTTGTTCATTACTTCTGTAATACCTCTTGAAAACAATAAATTGACATACGGCAATCACCTACTCCTCAGGGATGTTGAATGGTAAAGCGAAAAATATTAAACTCGCTTTATTACCAGAACAGTTGAGTTCATAGGCGATCTAGTTCATGAGTGCTGTAGAAGAACTATTGAAAACGATAAATTGACATACGGCAATCACATACTCCTCAGAGATTTCGAATGGTAAGGCGAAAAATATTAAAGTCGCTTTATTTTCAGAACAGTTGATTTCATAGGCGATCTAAATCATGAGTTCTGTGGAAGACCAATGGAAAACAGTGAATTGACATACAGCAATAACCTTTTCCTCAGAATTTTCGAATGGTGAAGCGCAAAATTTTTATTTTGCTATTTTTCCAGAGCAGTAGACTTCATAGTCGATCTTGTTCATTAGTTCTGTAATACCTATTGAAAACGATGAATTGACATACAGCAATCACCTACTCCTCAGGGATTTCGAATGGTAAAGCGAAAATTATTAAACTCGCTTTATTTCCAGAACAGTTGAGTTCATAGGCGATCTAGTTCATGAGTGCTGTAGAAGAACTATTGAAAACGATAAATTGACATACAGCAATCACATACTCCTCAGGGATTTCGAATGGTAAGGCGAAAAACATTAAACTCGCTTTATATTAAGAACAGATCTCATAGGCGATCTCATACATGAGTTCTGTGGATAACCTATTGAAAACAGTGAATGGACATACGGCAATAACGTATTCCTCGGGGATTTCGGAAGGTAAAGCGCAAAATATTTATTTTGCTATATCTCTATAGCAATAGATTTCATAGTTGATCTTGTTCATTAGTTCTATTATACCTATTGAAAACGATAAATTGACATACGGCACTCAGCTACTCTTTAGAATTTAAAATGGTAAGGCGAAAAATATTAATCTTGCTATATCTCTGAACAGTAGATTTTCTAGTCGATCTTGTTCATGAGTTCTGTAAGACCTATTTGAAACCATTAATTGACATACGGCATTCACCTACTTCTCAGGGATTTCGAATGGTAAAGCGCAAAATATTAATTTTGCTATTTCTCTTGAGCAGTACATTTCATAGTCGATCTTGTTCATTTGTTTTGTAATACCTTTTGAAAACGATAAATTGACGGCAATCACCTACTCCTCAGGGATTTTGAATGGTGAAGCGAAAAATATTAAACCCGCTTTATTTTCAGAACAGTTGATATCATGGGCGATCTAGTTCATGAGTGCTGTAGAAGAACTATTGATAACGATAAATTGACATACAGCAATCACATACTCCTCAGGAATTTCGAATGGTAAGGCGAAAAATATTAAACTCGCTTTATTTTCAGAACAGTTGATTTCATAGGCGATCTAGTGCATGAGTGCTTTAGAAGACCAATTGAAAACAGTAAATTGACAAACGGCAATAACCTACTAATCAGGGATTTCGAATGGTGAAGCGCAAAATATTTATTTTGCTATTTCTCTATAGCAGTAGATTTCATAGTTGATTTTGTTCATTAGTTCTATATCACCTACTGAAAACGATAAATTGTCATACGGCACTCAGCTACTCCTCAGGGATTTCGAAAGGTAAGGCGGAAAATATTAATCTTGCTATATCTCTGAACAATAGATTTTTTAGTCGATCTTGTTCATGAGTTCTGTAAGACCTATTGAAAGCGATAAATTGACATACGGCAATCACCTACTCCTCAGGGATGTTGAATGGTAATGCGAAAAATATTAAACTCGCTTTATTTTCAGAACAGTTGATTTCATAGGCGATCTAGTTCATGAGTGCTGTAGAAGACCAATTGAAAACAGTAAATTGACAAACGGCAATAACCTACTAATCAGGGATTTCGAATGGTGAAGCGCAAAATATTTATTTTGCTATTTCTCTATAGCAGTAGATTTCATAGTTGATTTTGTTCATTAGTTCTATATCTCCTATAGAAAACGATAAATTGTCATACGGCACTCAGCTACTCCTAAGGGATTTCGAAAGGTAAGGCGAAAAATATTTATCTTGCTATATCTCTGAACAGTCGATTTTATAGTCGATCTTGTTCATGAGTTCTGTAAGACCTATTGAAAACGATTGATTGACATACGGCATTCACCTACTCCTCAGGGATTTCGAACGGTAATGCGCAAAATATTAATTTTGCCATTTCTCTTGAGCAGAAAATTTCATAGTCGATCTTGTTCATGAGTTCTGTAATACCTCTTGAAAACGATAAATTGACATACGGCAATCACCTACTCCTCAGGGATGTTGAATGGTAAAGCGAAAAATATTAAACTCGCTTTATTTTCAGAACAGTTGAGTTCATAGGCGATCTAGTTCATGAGTGCTGTAGAAGAACTATTGAAAACGATAAATTGACATACAGCAATCACATACACCTCAGGGATTTCGAATGGTAAGGCGAAAAATATTTAACTCGCTTTATTTTCAGAACAGTTGATTTCATAGGCGATCTAGTTCATGAGTTCTGTGGAAGACCTATTGAAAACAGTAAATGGACATACGGCAATAACCTACTCCTCAGAAATTTCGAATGGTGAAGTGCAAAATTTTTATTTTGCTATTTCTCTAGAGCAGTAGATTTCATAGTCGATCTTTTTCCATAGTTCTGTAATAGTTATTGAAAACGACAAATTGACATACAGCAATCACCTATTCCTCAGGGATTTTGAATGCTAATGCAAAAAATATTAAACTCGCTTTATTTTCAGAACAGTTGAGTTCATAGGCGATCTAGTTCATGAGTGCTGTAGAAGAACTATTGAAAACGATAAATTGACATACGGCAATCAGCTACAGATTTCAAATGGTAAGAAAAGAATTATTGATCTCGTTTTATCTCTAGAGCAGTTGAATTCATAGGCGACCTAGTTCAGGAAATCTGTAGAAAAAAAATTTTCAGAAAAAAAAATTTTTAAGAAAAAATATTTCGGGAAAAAATTCTCATTCAGATAAGTCCACGTAAAAATTTCCTCGAGTGAAAAATTTTTTGAAATAAAAATTTTGGAAATAAAAGTTTTCGTGAAAAAAATTTTCGAGGAAAAAATTTTCTAGGAGAAAATCTTACGTGTAATCTTATTATGAGGTAGAAAATTTCCCGAAAAAATTCTTCGAAAAAATCTTTCGGAAAAAAAAATTTTCGGAAATTAGAATTTTCTCGAAATAAGTTCACGTAGAAGATTTTTCTCGGGTGAGAAATTTTTGGAAAAAAAACTTCGGTAATGAAAATTTTTCAGGAGAAAATATTTTCGAAGAAAAAAATTTTCTGGGAGAAAATCTTCCGTGAAAACTAATTATCAGGTTAAAAATTTTTCGAAATAAAAATTTTCCGAGAAAAAAATTTTTCGGAAATAAAAATTTTTCTAGAAATAAGTCCACGTGAAGAAATTTTCTCGGTTAAAAAATTTTTTGGAAAAAAAAAATTCCGGAAATAAAAATTTTTCGGGAGAAATATTTTTTGAGGAAAATAGTTTTGTATGAGAAAATTTTTTTTGAAAACTGTTTCTCAGAAAAAATATTTCTCGAAGGAAAAAATTTTTCAGGAAAAGAAGAACTATTGAAAACGATAAATTGACATACAGCATTTACCTACTCCTCAGGGATTTCGAACGGTAAAGCGAAATATATTAAACTCGCTTTATTTTCAGAACAGCTGATTTCATAGGCGATCTAGTTCATGAGTTCTGTGGAAGTACTATTGAAAACAGTATATGGACATACGGCAAAAACCTACTCCTCGGGGATTTCGAATGGTAAAGCGCAAAATATTGATTTTGCTATTTCTGTTGAGCAGTAGATTTCATAGTCGATCTTGATCTTTAGTTCTGTAATCCATATTGAAAACGATAAATTGACATACGGCAATCACCTACTCCTCAGGGATTTTGAATGGTAAAGCGAAAAATATTAAACTCGCTTTATTTTCAGAACAATTGATTTCATAGGCGATCTAGTTCATGACTGCTGTGGAAGACCTATTGAAAACAGTAAATGGACATACGGCAATATCCTACTCCTCGGGGATCTCGAATGGTGAAGCGCAAAATATTTATTTTGCTATTTCTCTATAGCAGTAGATTTCATAGTTGATCTTGTTCATTAGTTCTATTATACCTATTGAAAACGAATAATTGACATACGGCACTCAGCTACTCCTCTGGTATTTCGAAAGGTAAGGCGAAAAATATTAATATTGCTATATTTCTGAACAATAGATTTTATAGTCGATCTTGTTCATGAGTTTTATAAGACCTATTGAAAACGATTAATTGACATACGGCATTCACCTACTCCTCAGGGATTTCGAACGGTAAAGCGAAATATATTAAACTCGCTTTATTTTCAGAACAGCTGATTTCATAGGCGATCTAGTTCATGAGTTCTGTGGAAGTACTATTGAAAACAGTATATGGACATACGGCAAAAACCTACTCCTCGGGGATTTCGAATGGTAAAGCGCAAAATATTGATTCTGCTATTTCTCTTGAGCAGTAGATTTCAGGGTCGATTCTTTTTATTAGTTCTGTATTACCCATTGAAATCGATAAATTGACATACCTCAATCACCTAATCCTCAAGGATTTTGAATATTAAGGCGAAAAATATTAAACTGGCTTTATTTTCAGAACAGTTGATTTCATAGGCGATCTAGTTCATGAGTGCTGTAGAAGAACTATTGACAACGATGAATTGACATACAGCAATCACAAACTCCTCAGGGATTTCGAATGGTAAGGCGAAAAATATTAAACTCGTTTTATTTTCAGAACTGTTGATTTCATAGGCGATCTAGTTCATGAGTTCTGTGGAAGTCCAATTGAAAACAGTAAATTGACATACGGCAATAACCTACTCCTCGGATTTTTCGAATGGTGAAGCGCAAAATATTAATTTTGCTATTTCTCTTATTCAGTGGATTTCATAGTCGATCTTGTTCATTAGTTCTGTAATATCTATTGAAAACGATAAATTGATATACGGCAATCAACTACTCCTCAGTGATTTCGAATGGTAGAGCGAAAAATATTAAACGCGCTTTATTTTCAGAACAGTTGATTTCATTGGCGATCTAGTTCATGAGTTCTGTGGAAGACCTATTGAATACAGTAAATGGACATACGGCAATAACCTACTCCTAATATATTTCGAATGTTAAAGCACAAAATATTAATTTTGCTATTTCTCTTGAGCAGTAGATTTCAAAGTCGATTCTTTTCATAAGTTCTGTATTACCTATTGAAAACGATGAATTGACATACGGCAATCACCTACTCCTCAGGGATTTTGAATGGTAAGGCGAAAAATATTGAACCCGCTTTATTTTCAGAACAGTTCATTTCATAGGCGATCTAGTTCATGAGTGCTGTTGAAGAACTATTGAAAACGATAAATTGACATACAGCAATCACCTACTCCTCAGGGATTTAGAATAGTAAGGCGAAAAATATTAAACCCGCTTTATTTTCAAAACAGTTGATTTCATAGGCGATCTAGTTTATGAGTTCTGTGGAAGACCATATGTAAACAATAAACTGACATACGGCAATAACCTACTCCTCGGATTTTTCGAATGGTGAAGAGCAAAATATTAAGTTTGTTATTTCTCTTTTGCTGCAGATTTCATAGTCGATTCTTTTCATTAGTTCTGTATTACCTATTGAAAACGATAAATTGACATACGGCAATCACCTACTCCTCAGGGATTTTGAATGGTAAAGCGAAAAATATTAAACTCGCTTTATTTTCAGAACAGTTGAGTTCATAGGCGATCTAGTTCAAGAGTGCTGTAGAAGAACTATTGAAAACGATAAATTGACATACAGCAATCACATACTCCTCAGGGATTTCGAATGGTAAGGCGAAAAATATTAAACTCGCTTTATTTTCAGAACAGTTGATTTCATAGGCGATCTAGTTCATGAGTTCTGTGGAAGACCAATTGAAAACAGTAAATTGACATACGGCAATAACCTACTCCTCAGAAATTTCGAATGGTGAAGCGCAAAATTTTTATTTTGCTATTTCTCTAGAGCAGTAGATTTCATAGTCGATCTTTTTCCATAGTTCTGTAATAGTTATTGAAAACGACAAATTGACATACAGCAATCACCTATTCCTCAGGGATTTTGAATGCTAATGCAAAAAATATTAAACTCGCTTTATTTTCAGAACAGTTGAGTTCATAGGCGATCTAGTTCATGAGTGCTGTAGAAGAACTATTGAAAACGATAAATTGACATACGGCAATCAGCTACTCCTCTCTGATTTCAAATGGTAAGAAAAGAATTATTGATCTCGTTTTATCTCTAGAGCAGTTGAATTCATAGGCGACCTAGTTCAGGAAATCTGTAGAAAAAAAAAATTTTCAGAAAAAAAAATTTTTAAGAAAAAAATATTTCGGGAAAAAAATTCTCATTCAGATAAGTCCACGTAAAAAAATTTCCTCGAGTGAAAAATTTTTTGAAATAAAAAATTTTTGGAAATAAAAGTTTTTCGTGAAAAAAATTTTTCGAGGAAAAAAATTTTCTAGGAGAAAATCTTACTTGTAATCTTATTATGAGGTAGAAAATTTCTCGAAAAAAAATTCTTCGAAAAAAAATCTTTCGGAAAAAAAAATTTTCGGAAATTAGAATTTTTCTCGAAATAAGTTCACGTAGAAGATTTTTCTCGGGTGAGAAATTTTTTGGAAAAAAAAACTTCGGTAATGAAAATTTTTCAGGAGAAAATATTTTCGAAGAAAAAAATTTTCTGGGAGAAAATCTTCCGTGAAAACTAATTATCAGGTTAAAAATTTTTCGAAATAAAAATTTTCCGAGAAAAAAATTTTTCGGAAATAAAAATTTTTCTAGAAATAAGTCCACGTGAAGAAATTTTCTCGGTTAAAAATTTTTTGGGAAAAAAAAATTTCGGAAATAAAAATTTTTCGGGAGAAATATTTTTGAGGAAAATAGTTTTGTATGAGAAAATTTTTTTTGAAAACTGTTTCTCAGAAAAAATATTTCTCGAAGGAAAAAATTTTTCAGGAAAAGAAGAACTATTGAAAACGATAAATTGACATACAGCATTTACCTACTCCTCAGGGATTTCGAACGGTAAAGCGAAATATATTAAACTCGCTTTATTTTCAGAACAGCTGATTTCATAGGCGATCTAGTTCATGAGTTCTGTGGAAGTACTATTGAAAACAGTATATGGACATACGGCAAAAACCTACTCCTCGGGGATTTCGAATGGTAAAGCGCAAAATATTGATTTTGCTATTTCTGTTGAGCAGTAGATTTCATAGTCGATCTTGTTCTTTAGTTCTGTAATCCATATTGAAAACGATAAATTGACATACGGCAATCACCTACTCCTCAGGGATTTTGAATGGTAAAGCGAAAAATATTAAACTCGCTTTATTTTCAGAACAATTGATTTCATAGGCGATCTAATTCATGACTGCTGTGGAAGACCTATTGAAAACAGTAAATGGACATACGGCAATATCCTACTCCTCGGGGATCTCGAATGGTGAAGCGCAAAATATTTATTTTGCTATTTCTCTATAGCAGTAGATTTCATAGTTGATCTTGTTCATTAGTTCTATTATACCTATTGAAAACGAATAATTGACATACGGCACTCAGCTACTCCTCTGGTATTTCGAAAGGTAAGGCGAAAAATATTAATATTGCTATATTTCTGAACAATAGATTTTATAGTCGATCTTGTTCATGAGTTCTGTAAGACCTACTGAAAACGATAAATTGACATACGGCATTCACCTACTCCTCAGGGATTTCGAACGGTAAAGCGAAATATATTAAACTAGCTTTATTTTCAGAACAGCTGATTTCATAGGCGATCTAGTTCATGAGTTCTGTGGAAGTACTATTGAAAACAGTATATGGACATACGGCAATAACCTACTCCTCGGGGATTTCGAATGGTAAAGCGCAAAATATTGATTTTGCTATTTCTCTTGAGCAGTAGATTTCAGGGTCGATTCTTTTTATTAGTTCTGTATTACCCATTGAAATCGATAAATTGACATACCTCAATCACCTAATCCTCAAGGATTTTGAATATTAAGGCGAAAAATATTAAACTGACTTTATTTTCAGAACAGTTGATTTCATAGGCGATCTAGTTCATGAGTGCTGTAGAAGAACTATTGACAACGATGAATTGACATACAGCAATCACAAACTCCTCAGGGATTTCGAATGGTAAGGCGAAAAATATTAAACTCGTTTTATTTTCAGAACTGTTGATTTCATAGGCGATCTAGTTCATGAGTTCTGTGGAAGTCCAATTGAAAACAGTAAATTGACATACGGCAATAACCTACTCCTCGGATTTTTCGAATGGTGAAGCGCAAAATATTAATTTTGCTATTTCTCTTATTCAGTGGATTTCATAGTCGATCTTGTTCATTAGTTCTTTAATATCTATTGAAAACGATAAATTGATATACGGCAATCAACTACTCCTCAGTGATTTCGAATGGTAGAGCGAAAAAGATTAAACGCGCTTTATTTTCAGAACAGTTGATTTCATTGGCGATCTAGTTCATGAGTTCTGTGGAAGACCTATTGAATACAGTAAATGGACATACGGCAATAACCTACTCTAATATATTTCGAATGTTAAAGCACAAAATATTAATTTTGCTATTTCTCTTGAGCAGTAGATTTCAAAATCGATTCTTTTCATAAGTTCTGTATTACCTATTGAAAACGATGAATTGACATACGGCAATCACTTACTCCTCAGGGATTTTGAATGGTAAGGCGAAAAATATTGAACCCGCTTTATTTTCAGAACAGTTCATTTCATAGGCGATCTAGTTCATGAGTGCTGTTGAAGAACTATTGAAAACGATAAATTGACATACAGCAATCACCTACTCCTCAGGGATTTAGAATAGTAAGGCGAAAAATATTAAACCCGCTTTATTTTCAAAACAGTTGATTTCATAGGCGATCTAGTTTATGAGTTCTGTGGAAGACCATATGTAAACAATAAACTGACATACGGCAATAACCTACTCCTCGGATTTTTCGAATGGTGAAGAGCAAAATATTAAGTTTGTTATTTCTCTTGTGCTGCAGATTTCATAGTCGATTCTTTTCATTAGTTCTGTATTACCTATTGAAAACGATAAATTGACATACGGCAATCACCTACTCCCCAGTGATTTTGAATGGTAAAGCGAAAAATATTAAACTCGCTTTATTTTCAGAACAGTTGAGTTCATAGGCGATCTAGTTCAAGAGTGCTGTAGAAGAACTATTGAAAACGATAAATTGACATACAGCAATCACATACTCCTCAATGATTCCGAATGGTAGGGCGAAAAACATTAAACTCGCTTTATTTTCAGAACAGTTGATTTCATAGGCGATCTAGTTCATGAGTTCTGTGGAAGACCAATTGAAAACAATAAACTGACATACGGCAATAACCTACTCCTCGGATTTTCCGAATGGTAAAGCGCAAAATATTAAGTTTGCTATTTCTCTTGAGCAGCAGATTTCATAGTCGATTTTCTTCATTAGTTCTGTATTACCTATTGAAAACGATGAATTGACATACGGCAATCACCTACTCTTCAGGGATCTTGAATGGTAAGGCGGAAAATATTAAACTCGCTTTATTTTCAGAACAGTTGAGTTCATAGGCGATTTAGTTCATGAGTGCTGTAGAAGAACTATTGAAAACGATAAATTGACATACAGCAATCACATACTCCTCAGGGATTTCGAATGGTAAGGCGAAAAATATTAAACTCGCTTTATTTTCAGAACAGTTGATTTCATAGGCGATCTAGTTCATGAGTTTTGTGGAAGACCAATTGAAAACAGTAAATTAACATACGGCAATAACCTACTCCTCAGAAATTTCGAACGGTGAAGCGCAAAATTTTTATTTTGCTATTTCTCTATAGCAGTAGATTTCATAGTTGATCTTGTTCATTAGTTCTATATTACCTACTGAAAACGATAAGTTGACATACGGCACTCAGCCGCTCCTCAGGGATTTCGAATGGTAAGGCGAAAAATATTAATCTTGCTATATCTCTGAACAGTAGATTTTTTAGTCGATCTTGTTCATGAGTTCTGTAAAACCTATTGAAAACGATTAATTGACATACGGCATTCACCTTCTCCTCAGGGATTTTGAACGGTAAAGCGCAAAATATTAATTTTGCCATTTCTCATGAGCAGTAGATTTCCTAGTCGATCTTGTTCATTAGTTCTGTAATACCACTTGAAAACAATAAATTGACATACGTCAATCACCTACTCCTCAGGAATGTTGAATGGTAAAGCGAAAAATAATAAACTCGCTTTATTTTCAGAACAGTTGAGCTCATAGGCGATATAGCTCATGAGTGCTGTAGAAGAACTATTGAAAACGATAAATTGACGTACAGCAATCACATACTCTTCAGGGATTTCGAATGGTAAGGCGAAAAATATTAAACTAGCTTCATTTTCAGAACAGTTGATTTCATATTCGATCTAGTTCTTGAGTTCTGTGGAAGGCCTATTGGAAACAGTAAATGGACATACGGCAATAACCTACTCCTCGGGGATTTCGAATGGTAAAGCGCAAAATATTAATTTTGCTATTTCTCTATAGCAGTAGATTTCATAGTCGATCTTGTTCTTGAGTTCTGTAATACCTCTTGAAAACGATAAATTGACATACGGCAATAACCTACTCCTGGGATTTTTCGAATGGTGAAGCACAAAATATTAATTTTGCAATTTCTCTTGAGCAGTGGATTTCATAGACGATCTTGTTCATTAGTTCTGTAATACCTATTGAAAACGATAAATTGATATACGGCAATCACCTACTCCTCAATGATTTCGAATGGTAATGCGAAAAATATTAAACTGGCTTTATTTTCAGAACCGGTGAGTTCATAGGCGATCTAGTTCATGAATGCTGTAGAAGAACTATTGAAAACGATAAATTGACATACAGCAATCGCCTACTCGTCAGGGATTTCGAATGGTAAAGCGAAAAATATTGAACTCGCTTTATTTTCAGAACAGTTGAGTTCATATGCGATCTAGTTCATGACTGCTGTGGAAGACCTATTGAAAACAGTAAATGGACATACGGCAATATCCTACTCCTCGGGGATCTCGAATGATGAAGCGCAAAATATTTATTTTGCTATTTCTCTATAGCAGTAGATTTCATAGTTGATCTGGTTCATTAGTTCAATTATACCTATTGAAAACGAATAATTGACATACGGCACCCAAGTACTCCTTAGGGATTTAGAATTGTAAGGCGAAATATATTAATCTTGCTATATCTCTGAACAATAGATTTTTTAGTCGATCTTGTTCATGAGTTCTGTAAGACCTATTGAAAACGAATAATTGACATACGGCATTCACCTACTCCTCAGATATTTCGAACGGTAAAGCGCAAAATATTAATTCTGAAATTTCTCTTGAGCAGGAGATTTCATAGTCGATCTTGTTCATGAGTTCTGTAATACCTCTTGAAAACGATAAATTGACATACGTCAATCACCTACTCCTCAGGGATGTTGAATGGTGAAGCGAAAAATATTAAACTCGCTTTATTTTCAGAACAGTTGATTTCACAGGCGATCTAGTTCATGAGTGCTGTAGAAGACCAATTGAAAACAGTAAATTGACAAACGGCAATAACCTACTAATCAGGGATTTCGAATGGTGAAGCGCAAAATATATATTTTGCTATTTCCCTATAGCATTAGATTTCATAGTTGATTTCGTTCATTAGTTCTATTATACCTATTGAAAACGATAAATTGACATACGGCACCCAGCTACTCCTCAAGTATTTTGAAAGGTAAGGCGAAAAATATTAATCTTGCTATATCTCTGAACAATAGATTTTATAGTCGATCTTGTTCATGAGTTCTGTAAGACCTATTGAAAACGATTAATTGACATACGGCATGCACCTACTCCTCAGGGATTTCGAACGGTAAAGCGCAAATTATTAATTTTGCCATTTCTCTTGAGCAGTAGATTTCATAGTCGATCTTGTTCATGAGTTCTGTAATACCTCTTGAAAACGATAAATTGACATACGGCAATCACCTACTCCCCAGTGGTTTTGAATGGTAAAGCGAAAAATATCAAACTCGCTTTATTTTCAGAACAGTTGAGTTCATAGGCGATATAGCTCATGAGTGCTGTAGAAGAACTATTGAAAACGATAAATTGACGTACAGCAATCACATACTCTTCAGGGATTTCGAATGGTAAGGCGAAAAATATTAAACTTGCTTTATTTTCAGAACAGCTGATTTCATATTCGATCTAGTTCTTGAGTTCTGTGGAAGGCCTATTGGAAACAGTAAATGGACATACGTCAATAACCTACTCCTAGGGGATTTCGAATGGTAAAGCGCAAAATATTAATTTTGCTTTTTCTCTATAGCAGTAGAGATCTTGTTCTTGAGTTCTGTAATTCCTCTTGAAAACGATAAATTGACATACGGCAATAACCTACTCCTGGGATTTTTCGAATGGTGAAGCACAAAATATTATTTTTGCAATTTCTCTTGAGCAGTGGATTTCATAGACGATCTTGTTCATTAGTTCTGTAATACCTATTGAAAACGATAAATTGATATACGGCAATCACCTACTCCTCAGGGATTTCGAATGGTAAAGCGAAAAATAGTAAACTGGCTTTATTTTCAGAACCGTTGAGTTCATAGGCGATCTAGTTCATGAGTGCTGTAGAAGAACTATTGAAAACGATGAATTGACATACAGCAATCGCCTACTCGTCAGGGATTTCGAATGGTAAAGCGAAAAATATTAAACCCGCTTTATTTTCAGAGCAGTTGAGTTCATAGGCGATCTAGTTCATGAATGCTGTGGAAGACCTATTGAAAACAGTAAATGGACATACGGCAATATCCTACTCCTCGGGGATCTCGAATGGTGAAGCGCAAAATATTTATTTTGCTATTTCTCCATAGAATGGAATAGAATAGAATAGAATTTTATTGATCCTCTAAGACATACAAATATGTATAGGACAAGTCAATATTGAGAAATGAACAAAAAATAAATTATTCCGCACAAAAGCTAGCATCCCCTAGGAATTCACCCACAGAATAATAGCCTTTACAAGCAAGATTGATTTTTATCACTTTCTTAAACTTGTTTATTTCTAACATTTTAATACTAGGTGGAAGGTGATTATACAATATAATTGCCTGATAGATAGGGCTTGCTTCATATCTCGTTGTTTTATGAAAAGGAACTGTAAGTGTGGTATCATTCCTTGTAAAGTAGGTGTGGAAGCTAGAGAGCTTTACCATCAAATAATCATGTTCACGTAAGTATACCAAGCACCTGAGTATGAACAGAGAAGGCAAAGTGAGTATACTATGTTCCTTGAATACATTTCTGCAGGAATCCAACGGTTTTAAATTAAAAATTAACCTTATAATTCTTTTTTTGCATAACAAACACCCTATGAGTATCAATAGTGTTACCCCACAGTATAACATTGTAATTCAGTAAACTATAAACTAACCCATAATAAACATCCATCACAGCCTGGAAAGGCAGTGAATTCTTCATCCTGCTTATAGCATAGTAAGAGCTAGCTAACTTCCCACAAACATAATCACAGTGATCACTCCATCTTAGTGAGCTATCCAAGTAAACACCTAAAAATTTAACTTTGTCTACCGATACAATAGGACGTTCCATGCATTTGACAACTATAGGTTCACAATCATTTAATCTATTCTTAAATCTAATGCACTCAGTTTTCTCCAAGTTCAGAACTAAATCATTAGATCTGCACCAATTAAGGAACTTAACTACTAGTGAACTACAGATATCAGATAGATCGCACAGGTCTCTAGCCGAGACCGCCACCGATGTATCGTCAACGGATATAACCATAATTTCAGGGTCTATGTACCCCGGTAGATCATTTATAAAAAGGAGAAACAGCAGTGGTCCCAACACCGAACCCTGAGGTACTCCATGATGAAGATCATATTTCTCAGACCAGCAATTCTCTATCTTCACAAATATGGATCGATTCTTCAAAAATGACATAAGCCATTGGAGAAAAATACCGCGAAAACCTATATTTTATAGTTTGCTCTCCAAAAACTGTAAATTTATAACATCGAAGGCTCTGGACAAATCAAAAAATATGCCAGCCACAAACATTCCTGCATCTAATTTTTTTAAATAAAATCAACCAGCGAAAATGCTGCTGTTTGCGTAGATCTTTTTTTCCTAAAGCCATGTTGGCAGTCAGTAATAATTAGAAAGCGTGTCAGAAATGACATCATGCGATTAAGCACAAGTTTTTCAAAAATTTTGGAGAAAACACTTAAAACCGAGATGGGTCTATAATTATCAATGCAACAAGGATCATGTTTTTAAAAACAGGAAGCACAGACGCTACCTTTAATAGATCAGGAATTTACCAGTTGTGACGGATAAATTAATAATATAAACAAGATGATCATCGATTTTATCCACTATTGCTTTCAATACAGAGACAGATACTCCATCAATACCAGTACTCTTTTTATTCTTCAAGCTTCTAACAGTACTCACTAATTCCTCAGTGATAACTGGATGAAAGAAGAAAGTGTTTCCCGACAAAGCTGAGGTCGTACATGAAGATGATAAAATATTCCCATAATAATCCTGGATAATTTTTTCAGCAACTGATGCAAAATGGTTAGCAAAAACATTAGCAATATCTCTTGACCTCGTATATTTTTCCCCTGAATAATTTATTCGGAATGCTATTTTCTTAGTGCTTTTTCTTCCCGTAATATTATTTACTATATTCCATACTGCTTTTTTACTATTGCTGGAGGAGTTTATGATATCCGAGTAATAACCAGATTTAGTGCGCCATAAAAGTTGTTTAAAATCTGACTTTGCTTTTTTATAGACTTCGTAAGAACCAATAGTCTTCATATTTTTATTTAACCAATCTAAATTTTTCAAATTATTGCTTGCTTTCTTCACTTCCTCATTTATCCAATTTTTCCCAGTTTGATTTGAATTCCCAGATCTCACCAATGGACAATTTATTTCCAGAGAATACTGTATTAACTGTGCCAATCTAGTAAAGGCATCTTCAATATTGGTGCATTTATATATATCCATAAAATTTAAAGTTGAAATGAATTCGGTTAAATCGGCTAATGTTTTATGATTAATTTTCCTAACTAGAATAGGACTATCAACAGATTTCTTGTTTCCAGATGGAATTTGCATTATATAATTGAGTGAAACAACCTTATGATCTCCTAAAAACCTTCAAAAACGTCTGTATTAAAATTCTCAGATGGAGCATTTGTTAAAATGTAATCTAATTTAGTTGAAGATGTAATTCCCCTGAAATTAGTAAAAACTCTAGTGGCGGCCATAGAAGTAACTTTCAGATCTAAACAACGCAATAGATCATTAAATAGATGTTTCTGTGAGCAATTTGTCTGGAGATAATCGATATTGATATCCCCACAAAGGAAGATAATATCAGCAATTTTATTACAATGTGCAATAACAAACTCAAGTCTATCCAGAAATAGAGAAATATCCCCATTAGGAATCCTATATGCACTAATAACACAGAACTTCTTATTTCCGAAAGAGAATTTCACTCCGCAAACTTCAAAATGCATCTCAACTGAGTACTTAGAAATACCGATATCACTCACCGAAAACCCGGTTTTCACAAAGATCACAGTACCACCATGTAAGTGTTCTTGACGACAAAAGGAAGCTGCTTGATAATACCCATCTATAGCCATCGTAGACATCCTTTCCATGTTGCACCAGTGCTCTGCAATACTCACTACTAAAGGACGTTGATAATACAATAATAATTCCAAACAATCAATCTTATTGTTGAGAGATTGAACATTAATTTGAAAAATCTTGAATTTTTCTATCGATCCGATGTTTTTCTTTCCTTCCTCATCGTTCTCCCAAAAAATGATGAACACTAGCATTAATAGGCCAATTGGCTGGATCGCAAACTTTCTCTGATTCACTACATGCAATTAAGACTTTGAATGATGCATATACTTCAGGATACCTTGACTGTAGTGGCTCACATTTAACGCTTGTGAATGCTTTATTTAGGAACTTCTGAAGATCCGTCGCTGTTGTATTGGGTTTCAGCCTGGATACATGATATGCCTTCACTTTTTCGACCCCCTCGATCAAATCTGCATTAATACTTGAACCAACCACTAATGCTGGACGAGACTTTCTTCTGGATGTTCTTGAATTGACTTGTTTCCACGCAAAATATTCAGCCTCAACCGAGTCCGGGTGCACTACTTCCTTGGAAGTTGTTCTTTTGTATTTATTTTCCACCTTGCTTTGTTTGTTTACATTTTTATCCTTACCTTGAGCCGGAGTGCCAGAGATTGTTTGTGACATTTTGGTAGGGAGAACATGATCGGCATAAGTACGCATGGAAGGCATGCGCATCGAATTATTTTTTGGTATGTGAATGATATCTTCCTTATCTGAGGTGATAACTTTTTCACGTACTTTGGCTGAATCTTCACATGAATGATATTCCCGTTCCTTATTTTTATTTTCCAGCATTAAAATTTTATCTTTCAGTAACTGATTATTCTCCTCCAGTAACCGATTTTTACCTTCCAACTCATGAATAATTTTAAACAACAATTCTTCTTTTGTAGACGTATTATCTATCTCGATGTTGTAGTTAAAAACTTTTTCTACTTGGGATGAACCCTCCATTGCAGATACTTCAGGAAATGAAAATATTAGTTCTTCCTCACAACACTTTTTACATTTTTGAGCACAAGTACGATGGAAAATATTCCAGCATTTTTTACACTTTATACCACTTTTTGCGATAGTATTTTTACATTCTTTACATTTCAATTGAGAATCACGCGAGTTAATAACCGAAGCATCTGTCTTGCTCGACGACATTTCGACGACATTTACGACTATTTAATAGTAAATAGTAAGCAGCTCGATCAATCCGGGTTTTTACTCCCGGAGTCGGTGGCTGAAAACTAAACAATATGCGGAGCTCAAGGACGTAAGACCACTCTTGACTGCAGCTCGATACGCACTGTAGCAGTAGATTTCATAGTTGATCTTGTTCATTAGTTCTATTATACCTATTGAAAACGAATAATTGACATACGGCACTCAAGTACTCCTTAGGGATTTAGAATGGTAAGGCGAAAAATATTAATCTTGCTATATCTCTGAACAATAGATTTTTTAGTCGATCTTGTTCATGAGTTCTGTAAGACCTATTGAAATCGAATAATTGACATACGGCATTCACCTACTCCTCAGATATTTCGAACGGTAAAGCGCAAAATATTAATTCTGCCATTTCTCTTGAGCAGTAGATTTCATAGTCGATCTTGTTCATGAGTTCTGTAATACCTCTTGAAAACGATAAATTGACATACGGCAATCACCTACTCCTCAGGGATGTTGAATGGTGAAGCGAAAAATATTAAACTCGCTTTATTTTCAGAACAGTTGATTTCATAGGCGATCTAGTTCATGAGTGCTGTAGAAGACCAATTGAAAACAGTAAATTGACAAACGGCAATAACCTACTAATCAGGGATTTCGAATGGTGAAGCGCAAAATATATATTTTGCTATTTCTCTATAGCAGTAGATTTCATAGTTGATTTTGTTCATTAGTTCTATTATACCTATTGAAAACGATAAATTGACATACGGCACTCAGCTACTCCTCAGGTATTTTGAAAAGTAAGGCGAAAAATATTAATCTTGCTATATCTCTGAACAATAGATTTTATAGTCGATCTTGTTCTTGAGTTCTGTAAGACCTATTGAAAACGATTAATTGACATACGGCATTCACCTACTCCTCAGGGATTCCGAACGGTAAAGCGTAAAGTATTAATTTTGCCATTTCTCTTGAGCAGTAGATTTCATAGTCGATCTTGTTCATGAGTTCTGTAATACCTCTTGAAAACGATAAATTGACTTACGGCAATCACCTACTCCTCAGGGATGTTGAATGGTAAAGCGAAAAATATTAATCATGCTATATCTCTGAACAATAGATTTTATAGTCGATCTTGTTCATGAGTTCCGTAAGACCTATTGAAACCGATTAATTGACATACGGCATTCACCTACTCCTCAGGGATTTCGAACGGTAAAGCGCAAAATATTAATTTTGCCATTTCTCTTGAGACGTAGATTTCATAGTCGATCCTGTTCATGAGTTCTGTAATACCTATTGAAAACGAATAATTGACATACGGCACTCAACTACACCTTAGAGATTTAGAATGGTAAGACGAAAAATATTAATCTTGCTATATCTCTGAACAATAGATTTTATAGTCGATCTTGTTCATGAGTTCTGTAAGACCTATTGAAAACTATTAATTGACATACGGCATTCACCTACTCCTCAGGGATTTCGAACGGTAAAGCGCAAAATATTAATTTTGCCATTTCTCTTGAGCAGTAGATTTCATAGTTGATCTTGTTCATGAGTTCTGTAATACCTTTCGAAAACGATAAATTGACATACGGCAATCACCTACTCCTCAGGAATGTTGAATGGTTAAGCGAAAAATATTAAACTCGCTTCATTTTCAGAACAGTTGAGTTCATAGGCGATCTAGTTCATAAGTGCTGTAGAAGAACTATTGAAAACGATAAATTGACATACAGAAATCACATACTCCTCAGGAATTTCGAATGGTAAGGCGAAAAATATTAAACTCGCTTTATTTTCAGAACAGTTGATTTCATATTCGATCTAGTTCTTGAGTTCTGTGGAAGGCCTATTGAAAACAGTAAATGGACATACGGCAATAACCTACTCCTCGGGGATTTCGAATGGTGAAGCGCAAAATATTAATTTTGCTATTTCTCTAAAGCAGTAGATTTCATAGTCGATCTTGTTCTTGAGTTCTGTAATACCTCTTGAAAACGATAAATTGACATACGGCAATAACCTACTCCTGGGATTTTTCGAATGGTGAAGCACAAAATAATAATTTTGCAATTTCTCTTGAGCAGTGGAATTCATAGACGATCTTGTTCATTAGTTCTGTAATACCTATTGAAAACGATAAATTGATATACGGCAATCACCTACTCCTCAGGGATTTCGAATGGTAAAGCTAAAAATATTAAACTGGCTTTATTTTCAGAACCGTTAAGTTCATAGGCGATATAGTTCATGAGTGCTGTAGAAGAACTATTGAAAACGATAAATTGACATACAGCAATCGCCTACTCGTCAAGGATTTCGAATGGTAAAGCGAAAAATATCAAACTCGCTTTATTTTCAGAACAATTGATTTCATAGGCGATCTAGTTCATGACTGTTGTGGAAGACCTATTGAAAACAGTAAATGGACATACGGCAATATCCTACTCCTCGGGGATCTCGAATGGTGAAGCGCAAAATATTTATTTTGCTATTTCTCTATAGCAGTAGATTTCATAGTTGATCTTGTTCATTAGTTCTATTATACCTATTGAAAACGAATAATTGACATACGGCACTCAGCTACTCCTCTGGTATTTCGAAAGGTAAGGCGAAAAATATTAATCTTGCTATATTTCTGAACAATAGATTTTATAGTCGATCTTGTTCATGAGTTCTGTAAGACCTATTGAAAACGATTAATTGACATACGGCATTCACCTACTCCTCAGGGATTTCGAACGGTAAAGCGAAATATATTAAACTCGCTTTATTTTCAGAACATCTGATTTCATAGGCTATCTAGTTCATGAGTACTGTGGAAGTACTATTGAAAACAGTATATGGACATACGGCAAAAACCTACTCCTCGGGGATTTCGAATGGTAAAGCGCAAAATATTGATTTTGCTATTTCTCTTGAGCAGTATATTTCAGGGTCGATTCTTTTTATTAGTTCTGTATTACCCATTGAAATCGATAAATTGACATACCTCAATCACCTACTCCTCAAGGATTTTGAATATTAAGGCGAAAAATATTAAACTGACTTTAGTTTCAGAACAGTTGATTTCATAGGCGATCTAGTTCATGAGTGCTGTAGAAGAACTATTGACAACGATGAATTGACATACAGCAATCACATACTCCTCAGGGATTTCGAATGGTAAGGCGAAAAATATTAAACTCGTTTTATTTTCAGAACTGTTGATTTCATAGGCGATCTAGTTCATGAGTTCTGTGGAAGTCCAATTGAAAACAGTAAATTGACATACGGCAATAACCTACTCCTCGGATTTTTCGAATGGTGAAGCGCAAAATATTAATTTTGCTATTTCTCTTGAGCAGTGGATTTCATAGTCGATCTTGTTCATTAGTTCTGTAATATCTATTGAAAACGATAAATTGATATACGGCAATCAATAACTCCTCAGTGATTTCGAATGGTAGAGCGAAAAATATTAAACGCGCTTTATTTTCAGAACAGTTGATTTCATTGGCGATCTAGTTCATGAGTTCTGTGGAAGACCTATTGAATACAGTAAATGGACATACGGCAATAACCTACTCCTAATATATTTCGAATGTTGAATCACAAAATAATAATTTTGCTATTTCTCTTGAGCAGTAGATTTCATAGTCGATTCTTTTCATAAGTTCTGTATTACCTATTGGAAACGATGAATCGACATACGGCAATCACCTACTCCTCAGGGATTTTGAATGGTAAGGCAAAAAATATTAAACCCGCTTTATTTTCAGAACAGTTCATTTCATAGGCAATCTAGTTCATGAGTGCTGTTGAAGAACTATTGAAAACGATAAATTGACATACAGCAATCACATACTCCTCAATGATTTCGAATGGTAGGGCGAAAAACATTAAACTCGCTTTATTTTCAGAACAGTTGATTTCATAGGCGATCTTGTTCATGAGTTCTGTGGAAGACCAATTGAAAACAATAAACTGACATACGGCAATAACCTACTCCTCGGATTTTCCGAATGGTAAAGCGCAAAATATCAAGTTTGCTATTTCTTTTGAGCAGCAGATTTCATAGTCGATTTTCTTCATTAGTTCTGTATTACCTATTGAAAACGATGAATTGACATACGGCAATCACCTACTCCTCAGGGATCTTGAATGGTAAGGCGAAAAATATTAAACCCGCTTTATTTTCAGAACAGTTGATTTCATAGGCGATCTAGTTTATGAGTTCTGTGGAAGACCATATGAAAACAATAAACTGACATACGGCAATAACCTACACCTCGGATTTTTCGAATGGTGAAGCGCAAAATATTAAGTTTGTTATTTCTCTTGAGCAGCAGATTTCATAGTCGATTTTTTTCATTAGTTCTGTATTACCCATTGAAAACGATAAATTGACATACGGCAATCACCTACTCCTCAGTGATTTTGAATGGTAAAGCGAAAAATATTAAACTCGCTTTATTTTCAGAACAGTTGAGTTCATAGGCGATCTAGTTCAAGAGTGCTGTAGAAGAACTATTGAAAACGATAAATTGACATACAGCAATCACATACTCCTCAATGATTTCGAATGGTAGGGCGAAAAACATTAAACTAGCTTTATTTTCAGAACAGTTGATTTCATAGGCGATCTAGTTCATGAGTTCTGTGGAAGACCAATTGAAAACAATAAACTGACATACGGCAATAACGTACTCCTCGGATTTTCCGAATGGTAAAGCGCAAAATATTAAGTTTGCTATTTCTCTTGAGCAGCTGATTTCATAGTCGATTTTCTTCATTAGTTCTGTATTACCTATTGAAAACGATGAATTGACATACGGCAATCACCTACTCCTCAGGGATCTTGAATGGTAAGGCGAAAAATATTAAACCCGCTTTATTTTCAGAACAGTTGATTTCATAGGCGATCTAGTTTATGAGTTCTGTGGAAGACCATATGAAAACAATAAACTGACATACGGCAATAACCTACTCCTCGGATTTTTCGAATGGTGAAGCGCAAAATATTAAGTTTGTTATTTCTCTTGAGCAGCAAATTTCATAGTCGATTTTCTTCATTAGTTCTGTATTACCTATTGAAAACGATGAATTGACATACGGCAATCACCTACTCCTCAGGGATCTTGAATGGGAAGGCGGAAAATATTAAACTCGCTTTATTTTCAGAACAGTAGAGTTCATAGGCGATTTAGTTCATGAGTGCTGTAGAAGAACTATTGAAAACGATAAATTGACATACAGCAATCACATACTCCTCAGGGATTTCGAATGGTAAGGCGAAAAACATTAAACTCGCTTTATTTTCAGAACAGTTGAGTTCATAGGCGATCTAGTTCATGAGTGCTGTAGAAGAACTATTGAAAACGATTAATTGACATACAGCAATCACATACTCCTCAGGGATTTCGAATGGTAAGGCGAAAAATATTAAACTCGCTTTATTTTCAGAACAGTTGTTTTCATAGGTGATCTAGTTCATGAGTTCTGTGGAAGACCTATTGAAAACAGTAAATGGACATACGGCAATAACCTACTCCTAATATATTTCGAATGGTAAAGCGCAAAATATTGATTTTGCTATTTCTCTTGAGCTGTAGATTTCATAGTCGATTCTTTTCATTAGTTCTGTATTACCTATTGAAAACGATAAATTGACATACAACAATCACCTACTCCTCTGGGATTTCGAATAGTAAGAAAATCATTATTGATCTCGTTTTATCTCTAGAGCAGTTGAATTCATAGGTGACCTAGTTCAGGACTTCTGTAGAAAAAAAAAATTTTCAGAAAATAAACTTTTCAAGAAAAAAATGTTTCGCTAAAAAAATTCTTCAGATAAGTATACGTGGAAAAATTTTCTCGGGTGAAAAATTTTTTGAAAATAAAAATTTTTGGAAATAAAAGTTTTTCGTGAAAAAAATTTTTCGAGGGAAAATATCTTCTCGGAGAAAATCTTTCGTGTAAACTAATTATCAGGTAGAAAATTTTTCGAAAAAAAATTTTTCGAAAAAAAATTTTTCGGAAAAAAAAATTTCCGGAAATGAAGATTCTTCTCGAAATAAGTCCACGTGAAAAATTTTTCTCGGGTGAGAAATTTTTGGAAAAAAAAAATTTCGGTAATGAAAATTTTTCGGGAGAAAAATTTTTCGAAGAAAAAAATTTTCTGGGAGAAAATCTTCCGTGAAAACTAATTATCAGGTTGAAAATTTTTCGAAAAAAAAATTTTCCGAGAAGAAAATTTTTCGGAAGAAAAAATTTTCGGAAATGAAAATTTTTCTAGAAATAAGTCCACGTGAAAGAATTTTCTCGGGTAAAAAATTTTTTGGAGAAAATATATTTCGGAAATAAAAATTTTCCGGGAGAAAAATTTTTCGAGGAGAAACGTTTTGTAGGAGAAAATTTTTTGTGAAAACTGTTTCTCAGAAAAAATATTTTTCGAGAAAAAAATTTTTCGAAAAGAAAATATTTTGAAGAAAAAAATTTTTCAGGAAAAAAATATTTCAGGGAAAAAATTTTTCGGAAAAAAAATTCTTCGGAAAAAATTTTACGGAAAAAAAATTTTTCAGGGGAAAATTTTTTCGGAAAAAAGATTCTTCGGAAAAAATTTTACGGAAGAAATTTTTCAGGAAGAAATTTTCTCAGGAAAAAAATTTCCAGGAAAAAAATTCTTCGAAAAAAAAATTTTACGGAAAAAAATTTTTCTCCTGAAAAATTTTTCGGAAAAAAAATCCTTCGGAAAAAAATTTTACGGAAAAAAATTTTTCAGGAAAAAAACTTTCAGGAAAAAAATTTTTCAGGAGAGAAATTTTTCGAAAAAAAAATTCATCGGAAAGAAATTTCACGGAAAAAAATTTCACGGAAAAAAATTTTCAGGAAAAAAATTCTTCGAAAAAAAACTTTTACGGAAAAAAATTTTTCAGGAGAAAAATTTTTCGGAAAAAAAATTTCTCGGGAAAAAACTTCTTCGAAAACAAAAATTTTACGGGAAAAAATTTTTCAGGAGGAAAATTTTCCGGCTGAAAAATATTTTGGAGAAAACTATTTTCGGGAATAAAAAATTTTCGGGAAAGATATCAATCTCGTTATATCTTTAGAACAGTTAATTTCATGTGCGATCTAGATCATAACTTCAGTAGAAGACCTATTGAAAACGATAAAATAATATACGGTTATCACCTACACTTCAGGGATTCCAAATGGTGAGGCGAAAAATATTGAACTCGCTTTATTTTCAGATCAGTTGGGTTCATAGGCGATCTAGTTCATGAGTTCTGTGGAAGACCAATTGAAAACAGTAAATTGACATACGGCAATAACCTACTCCTCAGGTATTTTGAATGGTGAGGCGCAAAAAATTTATTTTGCTATTTCTCTAGCGCAGTAGATTTCATAGTTGATCTCATTCATTAGTTCTATATTACCTATTGAAAACAATAAATTGACATACGGCACTCAACTACTCCTCAGGGATTTCGAATAGTAGGGCGAAAAATATTAATCTTGCTATATCTCTGAACAGTAGATTTTATAGTCGATCTTGTTCATGAGTTCTGTAAGTCCTACTGAAAAGGATTAATTGACATACGGCATTCACCTACTTCTCAGGGATTTTGAATGGTAAAGCGAAAAATATTAAACTCGCTTTATTTTCAAAACAGTTGAGTTCATAGGCGATCTAGTTCATGAGTGCTGTAGAAGAACTATTGAAAACAGTAAATGGACATACGGCAATAACCTACTCCTAATGGATTTCGTATGTTAAAGCGCAAAATATTAATTTTGCTATTTCTCTTGAGCAGTAGATTCCAAAGTCGATTCTTTTCATTAGTTCTGTATTACCTATTGAAAACGATAAATTGACATACAACAATCACCTACTCCTCAGGGATTTTGAATGGTAAGGCGAAAAACATTAAACTCGCTTTATTTTCAGAACAGTTGATTTCATAGGCGATCTAGTTCATGAGTTCTGTGGAATACCAATTGAAAACAGTAAATTGACATACGGCAATAACCTACTCCTCGGATTTTTCGAATGGTAAAGCGCAAAATATTGATTTTGCTATTTCTCTTGAGCTGTAGATTTCATAGTCGATTCTTTTCATTAGTTCTGTATTACCTATTGAAAACGATAAATTGACATACAACAATCACCTACTCCTCTGGGATTTCGAATGGTAAGAAAAAATTATTGATCTCGTTTTATCTCTAGAGCAGTTGAATTCATAGGTGACCTAGTTCATGACTTCGGTAGAAAAAAAAAATTTTCAGAAAATAAACTTTTCAAGAAAAAAAAGTTTCGCTAATAAAATTTTTCAGATAAGTCCACGTGGAAAAATTTTCTCGGGTGAAAAATTTTTTGAAAAAAAAAATTTTTGGAAATAAAAGTTTTTCGTGAAAAAAATTTTTTGAGGGAAAATATCTTCTCGGAGAAAATCTTTCGTGTAAACTAATTATCAGGTAGAAAATTTTTCGAAAAAAAATTTTTCGAAAAAAAATTTTTCGGAAAAAAAAATTTCCGGAAATGAAGATTCTTCTCGAAATAAGTCCACGTGAAAAATTTTTCTCGGGTGAGAAATTTTTTGGAAAAAAAAAATTTCGGTAATAAAAATTTTTCGGGAGAAAAATTTTTCGAAGAAAAAAATTTTCTGGGAGAAAATCTTCCGTGAAAACTAATTATCAGGTTGAAAATTTTTCGAAAAAAAAATTTTCCGAGAAGAAAATTTTTCGGAAAAAAAAATTTTCGGAAATGAAAATTTTTCTAGAAATAAGTCCACGTGAAAGAATTTTCTCGGGTAAAAAATTTTTTGGAGAAAATATATTTCGGAAATAAAAATTTTCCGGGAGAAAAATTTTTCGAGGAGAAACGTTTTGTAGGAGAAAATTTTTTGTGAAAACTGTTTCTCAGAAAAAATATTTTTCGAGAAAAAAATTTTTCGAAAAGAAAATATTTTGAAGAAAAAAATTTTTTAGGAGAAAAATATTTCAGGAAAAAAATTTTTCAGTTGAGTTCATAGGCGATCTAGTTCATGAGTGCTGTAGAAGAACTATTGAAAACAGTAAATGGACATACGGCAATAACCTACTCCTAATGGATTTCGTATGTTAAAGCGCAAAATATTAATTTTGCTATTTCTCTTGAGCAGTAGATTCCAAAGTCGATTATTTTCATTAGTTCTGTATAAACTATTGAAAACGATAAATTGACATACAACAATCACCTACTCCTCAGGGATTTTGAATGGTAAGGCGAAAAATATTAAACTCGCTTTATTTTCAGAACAGTTGATTTCATAGGCGATCTATTTCAAGAGTGCCGTAGAAGAACTATTGAAAACGATAAAAGGACATACAGAAATCACATACTCCTGAGGGGTTTCAAATGGTAAGGCGAAAAATATTAAACTCGCTTTATTTTCAGAACAGTTGATTTCATAGGCGATCTAGTTCATGAGTTCTGTGGAATACCAATTGAAAACAGTAAATTGACATACGGCAATAACCTACTCCTCGGATTTTTCGAATGGTGAAGCGTAAAATATTGAGTTTGCTATTTCTCTTGAGCAGCAGATTTCATAGTCGATTTTTTCATTAGTTCTGTATTACCTATTGAAAACGATAAATTGACATACGGCAATCACCTACTCCTCTGGGATTTTGAATGGTAAAGCGAAAAATATTGAACTCGCTTTATTTTCAGAACGGTTGAGTTCATAGGCGATCTATTTCAAGAGTGCCGTAGAAGAACTATTGAAAACGATAAAAGGACATACAGAAATCACATACTCCTGAGGGGTTTCAAATGGTAAGGCGAAAGATATTAAACTCGCTTTATTTTCAGAACAGTTGATTTCATAGGTGATCTAGTTCATGAGTTCTGTGGAAGACCTATTAAAATCAGTAAATGGACATACAGCAAAAACCTACTCCTCGGGGATTCCGAATGGTGAAACGCAAAATATTGAGTTTGCTTTTTCTTTTGAGCAGCAGATTTCATAGTCGATTTTTTCATTAGTTCTGTATTACCTATTGAAAACGATAAATTGACATACGGCAATCACCTACTCCTCAGGGATTTTGAATGGTAAAGCGGAAAATATTAAACTCGCTTTATTTTCTGAATAGTTGAGTTCATAGGCGATCTAGTTCAAGAGTGCTGTAGAAGAACTATTGAAAACGATTAATTGACATACAGAAATCACATACTCCTGAGGGATTTCGAATGGTAAGGCGAAAAATCTTAAACTCGCTTCATTTTCAGAACAATTGATTTCATAGGTGATCTAGTTCATGAGTTCTGTGGAAGACCTATTGAAATCAGTAAATGGACATACAGCAAAAACCTACTCCTCGGGGATTTCGAATGGTAGAGCGCAAAATATTAATTTTGCTATTTCTCTTGAGCTGTAGACTTCATAGTCGATTCTCTTCATGAGTTCTGTATTATCTATTGAAAACGATGAATTGATATACGGCACTCAGCTACTCTTTAGGGATTTAGAATGGTAAGGCGAAAAATATTAATCTTGCTATATCTCTGAACAGTAGATTTTCTAGTCGATCTTGTTCATGAGTTCTGTAAGACCTATTTAAAACGATTATATGACATACGGCATTCACCTACTTCTCAGGGATTTCGAATGGTAAAGCGCAAAATATTAATTTTGCTATTTCTCTTGAGCAGTAGATTTCATAGTCGATCTTGTTCATTTGTTTTGTAATACCTTTTGAAAACGATAAATTGACGGCAATCACCTACTCCTCAGTGATTTTGAATGGTAAAGCGAAATATATTAAACTCGCTTTATTTTCAGAACAGTTGAGTTCATAGGCGATCTAGCTCATGAGTGCTGTAGAAGAACTGTTGAAAACGATATATTGACATACAGCAATCACATACTCTTCAGGGATTTCGAATGGTAAGGCGAAAAATATTAAACTCGCTTTATTTTCAGAACAGTTGATTTCATATTCGATCTAGTTCATGAGTTCCGTGGAAGGCCTATTGAAAACAGTGAATTGACATACGGCAATAACCTACTCCTCGGGGATTTCGAATGGTAAAGCGCAAAATATTAATTTTGCTATTTCTCTATAGCAGTAGATTTCATAGTCGATCTTGTTCTTGAGTTCTGTAATACCTCTTGAAAACGATAAATTGACATACGGCAATAACCTACTCCTGGGATTTTTCGAATGGTGAAGCACGAAATATTAATTTTGCAAATTCTCTTGAGCAGTGGATTTCATAGACGATCTTGTTCATTAGTTCTGTAATACCTATTGAAAACGATAAATTGATATACGGCAATCACCTACTCCTCAGGAATTTCGAACGGTAAAGCGAAAAATATTAAACTGGCTTTATTTTCAGAACCGTTGAGTTCATAGGCAATCTAGTTCATGAGTGCTGTAGAAGAACTATTGAAAACGATAAATTGACATACAGCAATCGCCTACTCGTCAGGGATTTTGAATGGTAAAGCGAAAAATATTAAACTCGCTTTATTTTCAGAACAGTTGAGTTCATAGGCGATCTAGTTCATGACTGCTGTGGAAGACCTATTGAAAACAGTGAATGGACATACGGCAATAACCTACTCCTCGGGGATCTCGAATGGTGAAGCGCAAAATATTTATTTTGCTATTTCTCTATAGCATTAGATTTCATAGTTGATCTTGTTCATTAGTTCTATTATACCTATTGAAATCGAATAATTGACATACGGCACTCAACTACTCCTTAGGGATTTAGAATGGTAAGGCGAAAAAGAATTAATCTTGCTATATCTCTGAACAATAGATTTTTTAGTCTATCTTGTTCATGAGTTCTGTAAGACCTATTGAAAACGAATAATTGACATACGGCTTTCACCTACTCCTCAGATATTTCGAACGGTAAAGCGCAAAATATTAATTCTGCCATTTCTATTGAGCAGTAGATTTCATAGTCGATCTTGTTCATGAGTTCTGTAATACCTCTTGAAAACGATAAATTGACATACGGCAATCACCTACTCCTCAAAGATTTAGAATGGTGAGGCGAAAAATATTGAACTCGTTTTATTTTTAGAACTGTTGTTTTCATAGGCGATCTAAACCATGAGTTCTGTGGAAGACCAATTGAAAACAGTAAATTGACATACGGCAATAACCAACTCCTCGGATTCTTCGAATGGTGAAGCGCAAATTATTAATTTTGCTATTTGTCTTGAGCAGTGGATTTCATAGTCGATCTTGTTCATTAGTTCTGTAATACCTATTGAAAACGATAAATTGATATACGGCAATCACCTACTCCTCAGGGATTTCGAATGGTAAAGCGAAAAATATTAAACTGGCTTTATTTTCAGAACAGTTGATTTCATAGGCCATCTAGTTCATGAGTTCTGTGGAAGACCAATTGAAAACAGTAAATTGACATACGGCAATAACCTACTCCTCTTGGATTTCGAATGGTAAAGAGCAAAATATTAATTTTGCTATTTCTCTTGAGCAGTAGATTTCATAGTCGATCTTGTTCATTAATTCTGTAACACCTATTGTAAACGATGAATTGACATACGGCAAACACCTACTCCTCAGGGGTTTTGAATGGTATAGCGAAAAATATTAAACTTGCTTTATTTTTAGAACAGTCGAGTTTATAGGCGATCTAGATCATGAGTGCTGTAGAAGAATTATCGAAAACGATAAATTAACATACAGCAATCACATACTCCTCAGGGATTTCGAATGGTAAGGCGAAAAATATTAAACTCGCTTTATTTTCGGAACAGTTGATTTCATAGGCGGTCTAGTTCATGAGTTCTGTGGAACACCTATTGAAAACGATAAATGGACATACAGCAATAACCTACTCCTAATGGATTTCGAATGTTAAAGCGCAAAATATTAATTTTGCCATTTCTCTTGAGCAGTAGATTTCATAGTCGATTCTTTTCATTAGTTCTGTATTACCTATTGAAAACGATAAATTGACATACTACAATCACCTACCCCTCACTGATTTTGAATGGTTAGGCGAAAAATATTAAACTGGCTTTATTTTCAGAACAGTTGATTTCATAGGTGATCTAGTTCATGAGTGCTGTAGAAGAACTATTGAAAACTATGAATTGACATACAGCAATCACATACTCCTCAGGGATTTCGATAGGTAAGGCGAAAAATATTAAACTCGCTTTATTTTCAGAAAAGTTGATTTCATAGGCAATCTAGTTCATGAGTTTTGTTGAAGACCAATTGAAAACAGTAAATTGACATACAACAATAACCTACTCCTCAGGATTTTTCGAATGGTGAAGCGCAAAATATTAATTTTTATTTCTCTTGAGCAGTAGATTTCATAGTCGATTCTTTCCATTATTTCTGTATTACCTATTGAAAACGATGAATTGACATACAGCAATCACATACTCCTCAGGGATTTTGAATGGTAAGGCGAAAAATATTAAACTCGCTTTATTTTCAGAACAGTTGATATCATAGGCGATCTAGTCCATGATTTCTGTAGAAGAACTATTGAAAACGATAAATTGACATACAGCAATCACATACTCCTCAGGGATTATGAATGGTAAGGCGAAAAATATTAAACTCGCTTTATTTTCAAATCAGTTGAGTTCATAGGCGATCTTGTTCATGAGTTCTGTGGAAGACCAATTGAAAACAGTGAATTGACATACGGCAATAACCTACTCCTCAGGGATTTCGAATGGTAAAGCGCAAAATATTTATTTTGCTATTTCTCTATAGCAGTAGATTTCATAGTCGATCTTGTTCTTGAGTTCTGTAATACCTCTTGAAAACGATAAATTGACATACGGCAATAACCTACTCCTTGGGATTTTTCGAATGGTGAAGCACGAAATATTAATTTTGCAAATTCTCTTGAGCAGTGGATTTCATAGACGATCTTGTTCATTAGTTCTGTAATACCTATTGAAAACGATAAATTGATATACGGCAATCACCTACTCCTCAGGAATTTCGAACGGTAAGGCGAAAAATATTAAACTGGCTTTATTTTCAGAACCGTTGAGTTCATAGGCAATCTAGTTCATGAGTGCTGTAGAAGAACTATTGAAAACGATAAATTGACATACAGCAATCGCCTACTCGTCAGGGATTTTGAATGGTAAAGCGAAAAATATTAAACTCGCTTTATTTTCAGAACAGTTGAGTTCATAGGCGATCTAGTTCATGACTGCTGTGGAAGACCTATTGAAAACAGTGAATGGACATACGGCAATAACCTACTCCTCGGGGATCTCGAATGGTGAAGCGCAAAATATTTATTTTGCTATTTCTCTATAGCATTAGATTTCATAGTTGATCTTGTTCATTAGTTCTATTATACCTATTGAAATCGAATAATTGACATACGGCACTCAACTACTCCTTAGGGATTTAGAATGGTAAGGCGAAAAAGAATTAATCTTGCTATATCTCTGAACAATAGATTTTTTAGTCTATCTTGTTCATGAGTTCTGTAAGACCTATTGAAAACGAATAATTGACATACGGCTTTCACCTACTCCTCAGATATTTCCGAACGGTAAAGCGAAAAATATTAATTCTGCCATTTCTATTGAGCAGTAGATTTCATAGTCGATCTTGTTCATGAGTTCTGTAATACCTCTTGAAAACGATAAATTGACATACGGCAATCACCTACTCCTCAAAGATTTAGAATGGTGAGGCGAAAAATATTGAACTCGTTTTATTTTTAGAACTGTTGTTTTCATAGGCGATCTAAACCATGAGTTCTGTGGAAGACCAATTGAAAACAGTAAATTGACATACGGCAATAACCAACTCCTCGGATTCTTCGAATGGTGAAGCGCAAATTATTAATTTTGCTATTTTCAGAACAGTCTTGAGCAGTGGATTTCATAGTCGATCTTGTTCATTAAATCTGTAATACCTATTGAAAACGATAAATTGATATACGGCAATCACCTACTCCTCAGGGATTTCGAATGGTAAGGCGAAAAATATTAAACTGGCTTTATTTTCAGAACAGTTGATTTCATAGGCCATCTAGTTCATGAGTTCTGTGGAAGACCAATTGAAAACAGTAAATTGACATACGGCAATAACCTACTCCTCTTGGATTTCGAATGGTAAAGAGCAAAATATTAATTTTGCTATTTCTCTTGAGCAGTAGATTTCATAGTCGATCTTGTTCATTAATTCTGTAACACCTATTGTAAACGATGAATTGACATACGGCAAACACCTACTCCTCAGGGGTTTTGAATGGTATAGCGAAAAATATTAAACTTGCTTTATTTTCAGAACAGTCGAGTTTATAGGCGATCTAGTTCATGAGTGCTGTAGAAGAACTATCGAAAACGATAAATTAACATACAGCAATCACATACTCCTCAGGGATTTCGAATGGTAAGGCGAAAAATATTAAACTCGCTTTATTTTCAGAACAGTTGATTTCATAGGCGGTCTAGTTCATGAGTTCTGTGGAACACCTATTGAAAAGTGTAAATGGACATACGGCAATAACCTACTCCTAATGGATTTCGAATGTTAAAGCGCAAAATATTAATTTTGCCATTTCTCTTGAGCAGTAGATTTCATGGTCGATTCTTTTCATTAGTTCTGTATTACCTATTGAAAACGATAAATTGACATACTACAATCACCTCCCCCTCACTGATTTTGAATGGTAAGGCGAAAAATATTAAACTGGCTTTATTTTCAGAACAGTTGATTTCATAGGTGATCTAGATCATGAGTGCTGTAGAAGAACTATTAAAAACGATGAATCGACATACAGCAATCACATACTCCTCAGGGATTTCGATAGGTAAGGCGGAAAATATTAAACTCGCTTTATTTTCAGAAAAGTTGATTTCATAGGCAATCTAGTTCATTAGTTCTGTTGAAGACCAATTGAAAACAGTAAATTGACATACAACAATAACCTACTCCTCGGATTTTTCGAATGGTGAAGCGAAAAATATTAATTTTTTTATTTCTCTTGAGCACTAGATTTCATAGTCGATTCTTTCCATTATTTCTGTATTACCTATTGAAAACGATGAATTGACATACGGCAATCTCCTTCTCCTCAGGAATTTTGAATGGTTAGGCGAAAAATATTAAACTCGCTTCATTTTCAGAACAGTTGATTTCATAGGCGATCTAGTCCATGAATGCTGTAGAGGAACTATTGAAAACGTTAAATTGACATACAGCAATCACATACTCCTCAAGGATTCCGAAAGTTAAGGCGAAAAATATTAAAGTCGCTTTATTTTCAAATCAGTTGTTCTCATAGGCGATCTTGTTCATGAGTTCTGTGGAAGACCAATTGAAAACAGTAAATTGACATACGGCAATAACCTACTCCTCAGGGATTTCGAATGGTAAAGCGCAAAATATTAATTTTGCTATTTCTCTATAGCAGTTGAGTTTCATAGTCGATCTTGTTCATGAGTTCTGTAATACCTATTGAAAACGATAAATTGACATACGGCAATCACCTACTCCTCAGGATTTTTCGAATGGTAAAGCGAAAATATTAATTTTGCTTTATTCTCTTGAACAGTGGATTTCATAGTCGATCTTGTTCATTAGTTCTGTAATACCTATTGAAAACGATAAATTGACATACGGCAATCACCTACTCCTCAGGAATTTTGAATGGTAAGGCGAAAAATATTAAACTCGCTTTATTTTCAGAACAGTTGAGTTCATAGGCAATCTTGTTCATGAGTGCTGTAGAAGAACTATTGAAAACGATAAATTGACATACGGCAATCACCTACTCCTCAGGGATTTTGAATGGTAAAGCGAAAAATATTAAACTCGCTTTATTTTCAGAACAGTTGAGTTCATAGGCGATCTAGTTCATGACTGCTGTGGAAGACCTATTGAAAACAGTGAATGACATACGGCAATAACCTACTCCTCAGGGATTTTGAATGGTGAAGCGCAAAATATTTATTTTGCTATTTCTCAGAGCAGTAGATTTCATAGTTGATCTTGTTCATTAGTTCTATTATACCTATTGAAATCGATAAATTGACATACGGCAATCAACTACTCCTTAGGATTTAGAATGGTAAGGCGAAAAAGAATTAATCTTGCTATATCTCTGAACAATAGATTTTTAGTCTATCTTGTTCATGAGTTCTGTAAAGACCTATTGAAAACGAATAATTGACATACGGCTTTCACCTACTCCTCAGATATTCCGAATGGTAAAGCGAAAAATATTAATTCTGCCATTTTTTCATTGAGCAGTAGATTTCATAGTCGATCTTGTTCATGAGTTCTGTAATACCTCTTGAAAACGATAAATTGACATACGGCAATCACCTACTCCTCAAAGATTTAGAATGGTGAGGCGAAAAATATTGAACTCGTTTTATTTTTAGAACTGTTGTTTTCATAGGCGATCTAAACCATGAGTTCTATGGAAGACCAATTGAAAACAGTAAATTGACATACAGCAATAACCAACTCCTCGGATTCTTCGAATGGTGAAGCGCAAATTATTAATTTTGCTATTTGTCTTGAGCAGTGGATTTCATAGTCGATCTTGTTCATTAGTTCTGTAATACCTATTGAAAACGATAAATTGATATACGGCAATCACCTACTCCTCAGGGATTTCGAATGGTAAGGCGAAAAATATTAAACTGGCTTTATTTTCAGAACAGTTGATTTCATAGGCCATCTAGTTCATGAGTTCTGTGGAAGACCAATTGAAAACAGTAAATTGACATACGGCAATAACCTACTCCTCTTGGATTTCGAATGGTAAAGAGCAAAATATTAATTTTGCTATTTCTCTTGAGCAGTAGATTTCATAGTCGATCTTGTTCATTAATTCTGTAACACCTATTGTAAACGATGAATTGACATACGGCAAACACCTACTCCTCAGGGGTTTTGAATGGTATAGCGAAAAATATTAAACTTGCTTTATTTTCAGAACAGTCGAGTTTATAGGCGATCTAGTTCATGAGTGCTGTAGAAGAACTATCGAAAACGATAAATTAACATACAGCAATCACATACTCCTCAGGGATTTCGAATGGTAAGGCGAAAAATATTAAACTCGCTTTATTTTCGGAACAGTTGATTTCATAGGCGGTCTAGTTCATGAGTTCTGTGGAACACCTATTGAAAAGTGTAAATGGACATACGGCAATAACCTACTCCTAATGGATTTCGAATGTTAAAGCGCAAAATATTAATTTTGCCATTTCTCTTGAGCAGTAGATTTCATGGTCGATTCTTTTCATTAGTTCTGTATTACCTATTGAAAACGATAAATTGACATACTACAATCACTTCCCCCTCACTGATTTTGAATGGTAAGGCGAAAAATATTAAACTGGCTTTATTTTCAGAACAGTTGATTTCATAGGTGATCTAGATCATGAGTGCTGTAGAAGAACTATTAAAAACGATGAATCGACATACAGCAATCACATACTCCTCAGGGATTTCGATAGGTAAGGCGGAAAATATTAAACTAGCTTTATTTTCAGAAAAGTTGATTTCATAGGCAATCTAGTTCATTAGTTCTGTTGAAGACCAATTGAAAACAGTAAATTGACATACAACAATAACCTACTCCTCGGATTTTTCGAATGGTGAAGCGCAAAATATTAATTTTTTTATTTCTCTTGAGCACTAGATTTCATAGTCGATTCTTTCCATTATTTCTGTATTACCTATTGAAAACGATGAATTGACATACGGCAATCACCTTCTCCTCAGGAATTTTGAATGGTTAGGCGAAAAATATTAAACTCGCTTTATTTTCAGAACAGTTGATTTCATAGGCGATCTAGTCCATGAATGCTGTAGAGGAACTATTGAAAACGTTAAATTGACATACAGCAATCACATACTCCTCAAGGATTCCGAAAGTTAAGGCGAAAAATATTAAAGTCGCTTTATTTTCAAATCAGTTGTTCTCATAGGCGATCTTGTTCATGAGTTCTGTGGAAGACCAATTGAAAACAGTAAATTGACAAACGGCAATAACATACTCCTCAGGGATTTCGAATGGTGAAGTTCAAAATATTTATTTTGCTATTTCTCTATAGCAGTAGATTTCATAGTTGATCTTGTTCATTAAATCTATTATACCTATTGAAAACGATGAATTGACATACGGCACTCAGCTACTCCTCAGGGATTCCGAATGGTAAGGCGAAACATATTAATCTTGCTATATCTCTGAACAGTAGATTTTATAGTCGATCTTGTTATTGAGTTCTGTAAGACCTATTGAAAACGATCAATTGACATACGGCATTCACCTACTTCTCAGGGATTTCAAATGGTAAAGCGCAAAATATTAATTTTGCTATTTCTCTTGAGTAGAAGATTTCATAGTCGATATTGTTCATTAGTTCTGTAATACCTCTCGAAAACAATAAATTGACATACGACAATCACATACTCCCCTGGGATTTCCAATGGTAAGGCGAAAAATATTGAACTCGCTTTATTTTCAGAACAGTTGATTTCATAGGCGATCTAGTTCATGAGTTCTGTGGAAGACCAATTGAAAACAGTAAATTGACATACGGCAATAACCTACTCCCCAGAAATTTTGAATGGTGAAGCGCAAAATTTTTATTTTGCTATTTCTCTAGAGCAGTAGATTTCATATTTGATCTTGTTCATTAGTTCTGTAATACCTATTGAAAACGATAAATTGACATACAGCAATCACCTTCTACTCAGACCAATTGAAAACATTCTTCCACAGAACTCATGAACTAGATCGCCTATGAAATCAACTGTTCTGAAAATAAAGCGAGTTCAATATTTTTCGCCTTACCATTCGAAATCCCTGAGGAGTATATGATTGCTGTATGTCAATTTATCATTTTCAATAGTTCTTCTACAGCACTCGTGAACTAGATCACCTATGAACTCAACTGTTCTGAAAATAAAGCGAGTTCAATATTTTTCGCTTTACCATTCAACATCCCTGAGGAGTAGGTGATTACCGTATGTCAATTTATCGTTTTCAAGAGGTATTACAGAACTCATGAACAAGATCGACTATGAAATCTACTGCTCAAGTGAAATGGCAAAATTAATATTTTGCGCTTTACCGTTCAAAATCCCTGAGGAGTAGCTGAATGCCGTATGTCAATTAATCGTTTTCAATAGGTCTTACAGAACTCATGAACAAGATCGACTATAAAATCTACTGTTCAGAGATATAGCAAGATTAATATTTTTCGCCTTACCATTCTAAATCCCTTAAGAGTAGCTGAGTGCCGTATGTCAATTTATCGTTTTCAATAGGTATAATAGAACTAATGAACAAGATCAACTATGAAATCTACTGCTATAGAGAACTAGCAAAATAAATATTTTGCGCTTTACCATTCGATATCCCCGAGGAGTAGGTTTTTGCCGTATGTCCATTTACTGTTTTCAATAGGTCTTCCACAGAACTCATAAACTAGATCACCTATGAAATCAACTGTTCTGAAAATAAAGCGAGTTTAATGTTTTTGGCCCTACCATTCGAAATCCCTGAGGAGTATGTGATTGCTGTATGTCAATTTATCGTTTTCAATAGTTCTTCTACAGCACTCATGAACTAGATCGCCTATGAACTCAACTGTTCTGAAAATAAAGCGAGTTTAATATTTTTCGCTTTACCATTCAAAATCCCTGAGGAGTAGGTGATTGCTGTATGTCAATTTATCGTTTTCAATGGGTATTACAGAACTAATGAACAAGATCGACTATGAAATCTACTGCTCTAGAGAAATAGCAAAATAAAAATTTTGCTGATGACGAGATATTGTTGATGATGGAGCTCTTGTTGAATGATTATTTGGGCTATTACCATCATCTATTTTGGATGTCATGTTTTCCGACGTTTCGATAGACATCTTCTATCTTTATCAAGGAGGAAAAGTAAAAAACCTTTCGAAAATTATCAATTTTCAAAAAAGTCAATATGACAGAAGTCATGAAAAAAAAATGAACAATGTTATATACTCATCTGTGATATTATGATCTTTTTAAGTTGGATCGAACTATCGGCGTCCAAACTTCTGGCAGATCTATAGATGGATCACTTATGGAATCTGGTGTTATTTTCATAAATGCTGCTTCTTTGATGTTTCTTCTTGCAAGTTTTTCTTCTTTGGATATTATTGATGCTTCATCCCATTTTATACGATGATTCTCATCTACAGCATGTTGGACTAACCTGGATTTGTCGCTGTCTAGTACTCGTAGAAGCTTCTGATGTTCTTTTATTCGTACATTCAGAGGGCGTTTAGTTTCTCCGATGTAAGATCTTCCTTACTCACAAGGTAATTCATATATGCAGTTCTTTGTCCTTTGTGTTTCATTATTAGGCTTAACTTTTGTAAGTTCAGCTCTAATAGTGTCTTGAGTTTTGAATGCAGTCATTATGTTGTATCTATTTCTATTCTTCTCATTTTCTCTGACAAACATTTTACATAAGGAATTACGGTTTTAATGGTCTGATTTATATCTGTTGGTTCAGGTTGACTTTCTCTTGTTCGTTCAGCTTTTTCTAATATCTTTTTGGGGTAGCCATTGCTTCTAAGAGTTCTCGAGATGTTATTTATTTCTTCATTTTGGTCTTCTTCAGTGCAACAAATATTTATTGCTCTATCAAATAAACATTTTGCTACTCCCAATTTAGTGTTAAGTTGGTGGTTTGACTCAAAGTGTAGATATTGTCCTGTGTTCGTTGGCTTTTTATACACAGTGGTTCTTGGGATTCCATTTTGTTTATGTACGAGTACATCTAAGAATGGAAGTTTTCTGTCCTTCTCGATTTCAATTGTGAATTTAATTGATTCCTCTTGATTGTTTAGATATTGAAGGATTCCATCTATAGTGTCTCTTCCATGTTGCCAAATAATGAAAGTATCATCTACATATCTTTTCCACAGTTTGGGTTCAAGTACATATTTTTCTAATGCCTTCTGTTCGAAAATTTCCATATATAAATCAGCTAAAATTGGTGATAGTGGTGAACCCATGGCCATTCCGAATTCTTGTTGATAAAAGATGTCTTCGAATTGGAAATATGTTGTTTCAATACAAAGAGAAAGCATTTCCATAATTGCATTGACGCTTAGTGTAGTTCTTTCACTGAGGGTTTGATCTCCTTCAAGCTTTTTCCTAACTATGATAAGTGTTTTATCTGTCGGAATATTAGTGAACAAACTGGTGATGTCGAAGCTGACCATAACGTCTTCTTTCATGATTTCTTGATGTTTCATTATTTCTATGAAATGTTTTGTGTTTCTTATCATCGATGTTGAGTTACTTTTTAATGACGATATAATTTTCAGCAGAAATTTAGCCAATTGGTGACATGCTAAATTTCTTGAACTCACAATTGGTCTTGGAGGAATATTTGTTTTGTGTATTTTTGGTAGACCATATAAATGTGGTGGTTTACTGAAGTGAGGTGTGAGTCTTGATCTAACGAATTGATCTGGAAATTCATTTCGATATTTATAAAGGATTTTGTAAATCTTGTTTTCAACTGTGGTAGTAGGGTCTTTTTTCAGTCTTTTATATTTTCCTGCTTCTAATAATTCATTGAATTTTTGATTATAAAAGCCAACATCTAGAATTACAGTGGCGTTTCCTTTGTCTGCTGGAAGTATCTTTATGGAACTATCCGATTTAAGATCTTTTAATGCCCTCTGTTCAGCTTTATTTATATTGAGTAGAGGTGGTTTGTTATTCCTTTTTAACAAGGTTCTAATTTTCCATCTGTATTCTTCGGCTTTTTCAGGTTCTCGAATTTTCTGTGCAGTTTCTTCTGCCGCCAACATGATTTCAATTTTTGGTATCGTCTTAGGGGCTATAGAGAACTTAAGACCCTTGTTGAGGAGAGATATCTGATCTTCACTTAAGTTCTTATTAGATAAATTGATCACGGTTTTTGAATGATCTAAGGGTTCATATTTTCTTGACTCCTTCATAAGTTTCTCCATTTTCCTTTTTTGGACTTGTTTTTGTTGTTCATATATTCTTTCATAGCTATGTTTAATAGCTCCCAGAATATTTTCATAATCTTCAGCATTAGTTTTTGATTGAATGCTACATCTAAGGTTCTCGCATGTTGTAAGTAATTTGGCTTTGTTGAATCGATGTTGATTCAGGCTTTCTCTCATAAGGGCTTGACTTGTCCGTTTTGAAATCCTATCTGCTCTATAACTTTTGACAGGAAGTTTCACTCTGAGACCTTTAGGAATAAGGTTTCGATCTCTTGCAAGATGGATGAATGTCAAATGGTTGCATTCCTTTGCAAATTTTATGCTGGTTCTTTCATAACTTCTAACTTCTTGAAACAATTCGGACCCATACCGAATTTCTAGTTGATGACGAGATATTGTTGATGATGGAGCTCGTGTTGAATGATTATTTGGGCTATTACCATCATCTATTGTGGATGTAATGTTTTCCGACGTTTCGATAGACATCTTCTATCTTTATCAAGGAGGAAAAGTAAAAAACCTTTCGAAAATTATCAATTTTCAAAAAAGTCAATATGACAGAAGTCATGAAAGAAAAATGAACAATGTTATATACTCATCTGTGATATTATGATCTTTTCAAGTTGGATCGAACTATCGGCGTCCAAACTTCTGGCAGATCTATAGATGGAGCACTTATGGAATCTGGTGTTATTTTCATAAATGCTGCTTCTTTGATATTTCTTCTTGCAAGTTTTTCTTCTTTGGATATTATTGATGCTTCTTCCCATTTTATACGATGATTCTCATCTACAGCATGTTGGACTAACCTGGATTTGTCGCTGTCTAGTACTCGTAGAAGCTTCTGATGTTCTTTTATTCGTACATTCAGGGGGCGTTTAGTTTCTCCGTGTAAGATCTTCCGCACTCACAAGGTAATTCATATATGCAGTTTTTTGTCCTTTGTGTCTCATTATTAGGCTTAACTTTTGTAAGTTCAGCTCTGATAATGTCTTGAGTTTTGAATGCAGTCATTATGTTGTATCTATTTCCAATTCTTCTCATTTTCTGCGACAAACCTCTTACATAAGGAATTACGGTTTTAATGGTCTGATTTAAATCTGTTGGTTCAGGTTGACTTTCTCTTGTTCGTTTAGCTTTTTCTAATATCTTTTTTGGGTAGCCATTGCTTCTAAGAGTTCTCGAGATGTTATTTATTACTTCATTTTGGTCTTCTTCAGTGCAACAAATATTTAATGCTCTATCAAATAAACATTTTGCTACTCCCAATTTAGTGTTTAGTTGGTGGTTTGACTCAAAGTGTAGATAATGGCCTTAGTGAAAGAACTACACTAAGCGTCAATGCAATTATGGAAATGCTTTCTCTTTGTATTGCAACAACATATTTCCAATTCGAAGACATCTTTTATCAACAAGAATTCGGAATGGCCATGGGTTCACCACTATCACCAATTTTAGCTGATTTATATATGGAAATTTTCGAACAGAAGGTATCAGAAAAATATGTACTTAAACCCAAACTGTGGAAAAGATATGTAAATGATACTTTCATTATTTGGCAACATGGAAGAGACACTATAGATGGATTCCTTCAATATCTAAACAATCAAGAGGAATCAATTAAATTCACAATTGAAATCGAGAAGGACAGACAACTTCCATTCTTAGATGTACTCGTACATAAACAAAATAGAATCCCAAGAACCACTGTGTATAAAAAGCCAACGAACACAGGACAATATCTACACTTTGAGTCAAACCACCAACTTAACACTAAATTGGGAGTAGCAAAATGTTTATTTGATAGAGCAATAAATATTTGTTGCACTGAAGAAGACCAAAATGAAGAAATAAATAACATCTCGAGAACTCTTAGAAGCAATGGCTACCCCAAAAAGATATTAGAAAAAGCTAAACGAACAAGAGAAAGTCAACCTGAACCAACAGATATAAATCAGACCATTTAAACAGTAATTCCCTATGTAAAAGGTTTGTCGGAGAAAATGAGAAGAATTGGAAATAGATACAACATAATGACTGCATTCAAAACTCAAGACACTATTAGAGCTGAACTTACAAAAGTTAAGCCTAATAATGAGACACAAAGGACAAAGAACTGCATATATGAATTACCTTGTGAGTGCGGAAGATCTTACATCGGAGAAACTAAACGCCCTCTGAATGTACGAATAAAAGAAAATCAGAAGCTCCTACGAGTACTAGACAGTGACAAATCCAGGTTAGTCCAACATGCTGTAGATGAGAATCATCGTATAAAATGGGATGAAGCATCAATAATATCCAAAAAGAAAAACTTGCAAGAAGAAAAATCAAAGAAGCAGCATTTATGAAAATAACACCAGATTCCATAAGTGCTCCATCTATAGATCTGCCAGAAGTTTAAACGCCGATAGTTCGATCCAACTTAAAAGGATCATAATATCACAGATGAGTATATAACATTGTTCATTTTTCTTTCATGCCTTCTGTCATATTGACTTTTTTGAAAATTGATAATTTTCGAAAGGTTTTTTACTTTTCCTCCTTGATAAAGATAGAAGATGTCTATCGAAACGTCGAAAAACATAACATCCACAATAGATAAAAATTTTGCGCTTCACCATTCGAAATTTCTGAGGAGTAGGTTATTGCCGTATGTCAATTTACAGTTTTCAATTGGTCTTCCACAGAACTCAAGAACTAGATCGCCTATGAATTCAACTGTTCTGAAAATGAAGCGAGTTTAATATTTTTTGCCTTACCATTCGAAATCTCTGAGGAGTATGTGATTGCTGTATGTCAATTTATCGTTTTCAATAGTTCTTCTACAGCACTCATGAACTAGATCGCCTATGAACTCAACTGTTCTGAAAATAAAGCTAGTTTAATATTTTTTGCTTTACCATTCAACATCCCTGAGGAGTAGGTGATTGCCGTATGTCAATTCAGTGTCTTCAAGAGGTATTACAGAACTAATGAACAAGATCGACTATGAAATCTACTGCTCAAGAGAAATGGCAAAATTAATATTTTGCGCTTTACCGTTCAAAATCCCTGAGGAGTAGGTGAATGCCGTATGTCAATTAATCGTTTTCAATAGGTATTACAGAACTCATGAACAAGATCGACTATAAAATCTAAAGTTCTGAGATTTAGCAAGATTAATATTCTTCGCCTTACCATTCGAAATCCCTGAGGAGTAGCTGAGTGCCGTATGTCAATTTATCGTTTTCAATAGGTAATACAGAACTTATGAAAAGAATCGAGTATGAAATCTACTGCTCAAGAGAAATCAAAATTAATATTTTGCGCTTCACCATTCGAAATCCATGAGGAGTAGCTTTTTGCTGTATGTCCATTTACTGATTTCAATAGGTCTTCCATAGAACTCATGAACTAGATCGCCTATGAACCCAACTGATCTGAAAATAAAGCGAGTTCAATATTTTTCGCCCCACCATTCGGAATCCTTGAAGTGTAGGTGATAACCGTATGTTATTTTATCGTTTTCAATAGGTCTTCTACTGAAGTCATGTTCTAGATCGCACATGAAATCAACTGTTCTAAAGATATAACGAGATTGATATTTCTCCCGAAAATTATTTATTCCCGAAAATTATTTATTCCCGAAAATATTTTTCTCCAAAATATTTTTCAGCCGAAAAATTTTCCTACCGAAAACTTTTTTTTCCGAGAAATTTTTTTCCTGAAAATTTTTTTCCGTGAAATTTTTTTCCGAAGAATTTTTTTTCCGAAAAATTCTTTTTCCGAAAAATTTTTCTCCTGAAAAATTTTTTTCCTGAAAATTTTTTTCCTGAAAAAATTTTTTCCTGAAAAATTTTTTTCCGTAAAATTTTTTTCCGAAGAATTTTTTTTCCGAAAAATTTTCCTCCCGAAAACTTTTTTTTCCGAGAAATTTTTTTCCTGAAGATTTTTTTCCGTGAAATTTTTTTCCGAAGAATTTTTTTTCCGAAAAATTCTTTTTCCGAAAAATTTTTTTCCCGAAAAATTTTTTTCTCGGAAAATTTTTTTCCTGAAAATTTTTTCCTGACAAATTTTTTTTACGAAAAATTTTTTCTCGAAAAATTTTTTTCCGTAAAATTTTTTTTTTCGAGGAATTTTTTTCCTGACAAAATTTCTCCTGAAAAATTTTTCCCGTGAAATTTTTTTCCGAAGAATTTTTTTTCCGAAGAAATTTTCTCCTGAAAAATTTTTTTCCTGAAAAAATTTTCTCCTGAAAAAATTTTTTCCTGAAAAATTTTTTTCCGTGAAATTTTTTCCTGAAATAATTTTTTCCTGAAAAATTTTTTTCCTGAAATATTTCTTCCTAAAAAATTTTTTCTTCAAAATTTTTTTTCTTCGAAAAATTTTTTTCTCGAAAAATTTTTTTCCTGAATTATTTTTTTCCTGAAAAATTTTTTTCCTCATAATTTTTTTTTGTCGAAAAATTTTTTTCTCGAAAAATTTTTTGCTCGAAAATATTTTTTCTGAGAAACAGTTTCCACAAAAAATTTCCTCCTACAAAACGTTTTTCCTCGAAAAATTTTTCTCCTGATATATTTTTTTCCTGAAAATTTTTTTCCTGAAAAAATTTTTTCCTGAAGAATTTTTTACCGTAAAATTTTTTTCCGAAGAATTTTTTTTCCGAAAAATTTTTCTCCTGAAAAATTTTTTTCCTGACAATTTCTTTCCTGAAAAAATTTTCTCCTGAAAAATTTTTTTACGTAAAATTTTTTTCCGAAGAATTTTTTTTCCGAAAAATTTTTTTCCTGAAATATTTTTTGCCTGAAAAATTTTTTTCCTGAAATATTTTTTTCCTGAAAAATTTTTTTCCTCAAAATTTTTTTTTTCGAAAAGTTTTTTTCTCGAAATATTTTTTTCTCGAAGAATATTTTTTCTGAGAAACAGTTTTCACAAAGAATTTTCTCCTACAAAACGTTTTTCCTCGAAAAATTCTTCTCCCGGAGAATTTTATTTCCGAAATTTTTTTTTCCAAAAAATTTTTCACCCGAGAAAATTCTTTCACGTGGACTCATTTCCAGAAAAATTTTTATTTCCGAAAAATTTTTTTTCCGAAAATTTTTTTCTCGGAAAACTTTTTTTTCGAGAAATTTTTAACCTGATAATTAGTTTTCACGGAAGATTTTCGCCCAGAAAATTTTTTTCTTCGAAAAATTCTTCTCCCGAAAAATTTTTATTACCGAAATTTTTTTTTTTTCCAAAAATTTCTCAATCGAGAAAAATCTTCCACGTGGACTTATTTCGAAAAAAATTTTTATTTCCGAAAATTTTTTTTTTCGAAAAAATTTTTTCACGAAAATCTTTTATTTCCAAATATTTTTTTTTTCATATAATTTTTCACCCGAGAAAATTTCTCCACGTGGACTTATCTGAAGGAGAATTTTTTTCGCGAAACATTTCTTTCTTGAAAATTTTTTTTTCTGAAAATTTTTTTTTTCTACAGAACTCCTGAACTAGGTCGCCTATTAATTCAACTGCTCTAGAGATGAAACGATATCAATAATTTTTTTCTTACCATTTGAAATCCCATGTATGTGATTGCCATATGTCAATTCGTCGTTTTCAATAGGTCTTCTATGGTACTCTTGAACTAGATCAACTATGATATCAAATGATTTGGAGATATAAAGGAATCATTATGATGAACTAGATCGCCTATGAATTCAACTGTTCAAGAGATAAGACGAGATCAATAATTAACTTCTTTCCTTTTGAAATCCCTGAGGAGTAGGTGATTACCGTATGTCAATTTTTCGTTTTCAATAGGTCATACAGAACTCACGAACAAGATCGCCTATGAAATCTTCTGTTCTGGAGATATAGCGAGATTAATATTATTCTCCTTACCATTCGAAATCCCTGAGGAGTAGGTGATCACCGTAAGTCAATTAATCGTTTTCAATAGGTCATACTGAACTCATGAACAAGATCGACTTCAAAATCTAATGTTGTAAGATATAGCAAGATTAATATTTTTCTCCTTACCATTTCGAATTTCTAAGGAGTAGTTGAATGCCATATGTCAATTCATCGTTCTCAATAGGTTTTCAATGGTACTCATGAAGTAGATCACCTATGTAATAAAATGTTCAAGAGATATTGCTAGATTTATATTTTGCGCTTCACCATTTAAAATCCCTGGGGAATAGGTTATTGCCGTATGTCCATTTACTGTTTTCAGTAGGTGTCCCAGAGAACTCATGATCTAGATCGCCAATGAAATCAACTGTTCTAGAAATAAAGCGAGTTCAGACTTTTTTCGCGTTACCATTCGGAATCCCTGAAGTGTAGGTGATTACCGTATGTCAATTTATCATTTTCAATAGGTCTTCTACTGAACTCATGATCTAGATCGCACATGAAATCAACTGTTCTGAAGATATAACGGAATTGATATTTTTCCAGAAAATTTTTATTCCCGAAAATATTTTTCTCCAAAATATTTTTTACCCGAAAAATCTTTTCCTGGAGAATTTTCTTCCTGAATATATTTTTTCCTGAAATATTTTTTCCTGGAGAATTTTTCTCTGTAAAATTTTTTTTTCCGAAGAATTCCTTTCCCGAAAAATTTTTTTCTCGAATGATTTTTTTTTAAATTTTTTCCTGAAATATTCTTCTCCTGAAGAAATTGTTTCCTGAAATATTTTTTTGCGTGAAATTTTTTCTTCCGAAAAATTATTTTCCCAAAAAATTTTTTTCCTGAGAAATTTTTTTCCTGAAATATTTTTTTCCTGAAAAAATTTTTTCCGGAAAAATTTTCACCCTCGAAATTTTTCTTTCCGGAAAATTTTTTTCTCGAAAAATATTTTTCCCGAAAAATTTTTTTCCGAAAAGTTTTTTTCTCGAGAAATTTTTTTTTAAGAAATTTTCTACCTGATAATTAGTTTCCACGGAAGATTTTCTCCCAGAAAATTTTTTTCCTCGGAAAATATTTCTCACAAAAAATTTTTTATTTCCAAAATTTTTTTTTACCCGAGAAATTTTTTCCGCGTGGACTAATCCAAACACTAATGAACTAGATCGCCTATGAATTCAACATTTCTAGAGATAAGACGAGATCCATAATTTACTTCTTTCCATTTGAGATCCCAGAGGAGTAGGTTATTGCCGAATGTCCATTTACTGTTTTAAATATTTCTTCCACAGAACTCATGAACAAGATCGCCTATGAACTCAACTGTTCTGAAAATAAAGCGAGTTCAATATTCTTCGCCTTACCATTCGATATCCCTGAGGAGTAGGTGATTGCCGTATGTCAATTTATCGTTTCCAATAGGTAAACCAGAACTCATGAACAAGATCGACTATGAAATATACTGCTCTAGAGATATAGCAAAATTAATATTTTTCGCCTTACCATTCCAAATCCCTGAGGAGTAGGTGAATGTCATATGTCATTTCATCGTTTTCAATAGGTCTTCAATGGTACTCATGAACTAGATCACCTATGAAATCAAATTATTCAGAGATATAACGAGACCACTATTTTTTTTCTTAACATTCTAAAATCCCTGAGGAGTAGGTGATTGCTGTATGTCAATTTATCGTTTTCAATATTTCTTCTACAGCACTCATGAACTAGATCGCCTATTAAATCAACTTTTCAAAAGATATTGCGAGATTAATATTTTGCGCTTCACCATTCGAAATCCCTGGGGAGTAGGTTTTTGCCGTATGTCCATCTACTGTTTTCAATTCGTCTTCCACAGAACTCATGAACTAAATCGCCTTTGAACTCAACTGTTCTGAAAATAAAGCGAGTTTAATATTTTTCACCTTACCATTCGAAATACCTGAGGAGTAGGTGATTGCCGTATGTCAATTAATCGTTTTCAATAGGTCATACAGAACTCACGAACATGATCGCCTATTTAATCTTCTGTTCTAGAGATATAGCGGGATTAATATTTTTCTCCTTACCATTCGAAATCCCTGAAGAGTAGGTGATTGCCGTATGTCAATCAATCGTTTTAAATAGGTCATACAGAACACACGAACATGATCGCCTATATAATCTTCTGTTCTAGAGATATAGCGGGATTAATATTTTTCTCCTTACCATTCGAAATCCCTGAAGAGTAGGTGATTGCCGTATGTCAATCAATCGTTTTAAATAGGTCATACAGAACTCACGAACATGATCGCCTATGAAATCTTCTGTTCTAGAGATATAGCGAGATTAATATTTTTCTCCTTACCATTCGAAATCCCTGAGGAGTAGGTGATTGCCGTATGTCCATTTATCGGTTTCAATAGGCAATACAGAACTCATGAACAAGATCGACTATGAAATCTACTGCTCTAGAGATATGGCAAAATTTATATTTTGCGCTATACCAGTCGAGATCCTCGAGGAGTATGTGATTGTCATAAGTCAAATCATCGTTTTCAATAGGTCTTCAATGGTACTTATGAACTAGATCAACTATGATGTCAAATGTTTTGAAGATATAAAAAAATTACTATTTTTCTTCTTACCATTCGAAATCCCTGAGGAGTAGGTGATTGCTGTATGTCAATTAATCGTATTCAATAGATATTCTACAGCTCTCATGATTTAGATCGCCTATTGAATCAATTGTTCAAAAGATATTGCGAGATTAATATTTTGCGCATTACCATTCGAAATCCCTGAGGAGAAGGTTATTGCCGTATGTCCATTTTCTGTTTTCAATTGGTCTTCCACAGAACTCATGAACTAGATCGCCTATGAAATCAACTGTTCTGAAAATAGAGCTAGTTTAATATTTTTCGCCTTACCATTCGAAATCCCTGAAGAGTAGGTGATTGCCGTATGTCCATTTATCGGTTTCAATAGGCAATACAGAACTCATGAACAAGATCGACTATGAAATCTACTGCTCTAGAGATATGGCAAAATTTATATTTTGCGCTATACCAGTCGAGATCCTCGAGGAGTATGTGATTGTCATAAGTCGAATCATCGTTTTCAATAGGTCTTCAATGGTACTTATGAACTAGATCAACTCTGATGTCAAATGTTTTGGAGATATAAAAAAATTACTATTTTTCTTCTTACCATTCGAAATTCCTGAGGAGTAGGTGATTGCTTTATGTCAATTAATCGTATTCAATACTTATTCTAAAGCACTCATGAACTAGATCGCCTATTAAATCAACTGTTCAAAAGATATTGCGAGATTAATATTTTGCGCTTTACCATTCGAAATCCCTGAGGAGAAGGTTATTGCCGTATGTCCATTTTCTGTTTTCAATTGGTCTTCCACAAAACTCATAAACTAGATCGCCTATGAAATCAATTGTTCTCAAAATAAAGCGAGATCAATATTTTTCTCCTTACCATTCGAAATCCCTGAGGAGAAGGTGATCACCGTAAGTCAATTAATAGTTTTCAAGGGGTCATACTGAACTCATGAACACGATCGACTTTTAAATCTAATGTTCTAAGATATAGCAAAATTAATATTTTTCGCCTTACCATTCCTAATCCCTGAGGAGTAGGTGAATGCCATATGTCAATTCATCGTTTTCAATAGGTCTTCAATGGTACTCATGAACTAGATCACCTATGAAATCAAATGATTCAGAGATATAACGAGACCACTATTTTTCTTCTTACCATTCGAAATCAATGAGGAGTAGGTTATTGCTGTATGTCAATTTGTCGTTTTCAATAGGTTTTCAATGGTACTCATGAAGTAGATCACCTATGTAATAAAATGTTCAAAAGATATTGCGAGATTAATATTTTGCCCTTTACCAGTTAAAATCCCTGAGGAATAGGAAATTGCCGTATGTCCATTTACTGTTTTCAGTAGGTGTTCCAGAGAACTTATGATCTCGATCGCCAATGAAATCAACTGTTCTAGAAATAAAGCGAGTTTAAAATTCTTTTCGCTTTACCATTCGGAATCCCTGAAGTGTAGGTGATTACTGTATGTCGATTTATCGTTTTCAATAGGTCTTCTACTGAACTCATGATCTAGATCGCACATGAAATCAACTGTTCTAAAGATATAACGAGATTGATATTTTTCCAGAAAATTTTATATTCAAGAAAATATTTTTCTCCAAAATTTTTTACCCGAAAAGTTTTTTTCCTAAAAAATTTTTTTCCTGGAAGAATTTTTTCCTGAAATATTTTTTCCTGAAAAATTTTTCTCCGTAAATTTTTTCTCCTCGAAATTTTTCTTTCCGGAAAATTTTTTTCTCAAAAAATATTTTTCCCAAAAAATTTTTTTTCCGGAATATTTTTTCTCGAGAAATGTTTTTTTTAAGAAATTTTCTACCTGATGATTAGTTTCCACGGAAGATTTCCTCCAAGAAAATTTTTTTCTCCGGAAAATATTTCTCAAGAAAAATTTTTTATTTCCAAATTTTTTTTTTACCCGAGAAAATTTTTCCACGTGGACAAATTCAAGGAAGAATTTCTTCTGAAAAGTTTTTTTTCTTCTATAGAACTCATGAACTAGATCGCCTATGAATTCAACAGAGATAAGACGAGATCAATAATCTACTTCTTTCCATTTGAAATCCCTGAGGAGTAGGTGATTACCGTAGGTCAATTTATCGTTTTCAATAGGTCATACACAACTCACGAACAAGATCGCCTATGAAATCTTCTGTTCTAGAGATATAGCGAGATTAATATTATTCTCCTTACCATTCGAAATTTCTGAGGAGTAGGTGATCACCGTAAGTCAATAAATCGTTTTCAATAAGTCATACTGAACTCATGAACAAGATCGACTTCAAAATCTAATGTTCTAAGATATAGCAAGATTAATATTTTTCTCCTTACCATTTCGAATTTCTAAGGAGTAGGTGAATGCCATATGTCAATTCAACGTTCTCTATAGGTGAACTAGATCACCTATGTAATAAAATGTTCAAGAGATATTGCGAGATTAATATTTTGCGCTTTACCATTTAAAATCCCAGAGGAAAAGGTTATTGCCGTATGTCCATTTACTGTTTTCAGTAGGTGTTCCAGAGGACTCATGATCTAGATCGCCAATGAACTCAATTGTTCTAGAAATAAAGCGAGTTTAATCTTTTTTCGCGTTACCATTCGGAATCCCGGAAGTGTAGGTGATTACCGTATGTCAATTTATCGTTTTCAATAGGTCTTCTACTGAACTCATGATCTAGATCGCATATGAAATCAATTGTTCCAAAGATATAACAGGATTGATTTTTTTCCAGAAAATTTTTATTCCCGAAAATATTTTTCTCCAAAATATTTTTTAAACGAAAAATTTTTTCCTTGATAATTTTCTTCCTGAAAATATTTTTTCCTGGAATAAGTTTTTCCTGAAGAATTTTTCCCTGTAACATTTTTTTTTCCGAAGAATTTCTTTCCCGAAAAATTTTTTTCTCGAATGATTTTTTTTTTTAAAAAGTTTTTTCCTGAAATATTCTTCTCCAGAAGAAATTTTTTCCTGAAATATTTATTTGCGTGAAATTTTTTTTTCTGAAAAATTAGTTTCGCTAAAAATTTTTTCCTGAAACATTTTTTTCCTGAAATATTTTTTTCTTGAAAAAATTTTTTTCCGGAAAATTTTTTTCTCGAAAAATTTTTTGTTTTTTGAAATATTCTACCTGATAATTAGTTTCCACGGAAGAATTCCTCCAAGAAAATTTTTTTCCTCGGAATATATTTTTCACGAAAAATTTTTTATTTCCAAAATTTTTTTTTAACCGAGAAAATTTTTCCACGTGGACTAATTCAAAGAAGAATTTTTTTTCTGAAACACTTTTTTCTTGAAAATTTTTTTTTTTTGAAAAATTTTTTTTCTTTTACAGAACTCATGAACTAGATCGCCTATGAATTCAACTGTTCTAGAGATAAGACGAGATCCATAATTTAGTTCTTTCCATTTGAAATCAAAGAGGAGTAGGTTATTGCCGTATGTCCATTTACTGTTTTCAATAGGTCTTCCACAGAACTTATGAACTAGATCGCCTATGAACTCAACTGTTCGATATCCCTGAGGAGTAAGTGATTGCCGTATGTCAATTTATCGTTTTCAATAGGTAATACAGAACCCATAAACAAGATCGACTATGATATCTACTGCTCTAGAGATATAGCAAAATTAATATTTTTCGCCTTACCATTCCAAATCCCTGAGGAGTAGGTGAATGCCATATGTCATTTCATCGTTTTCAATAGGTCTTCAATGGTACTCATGAACAAGATCACCTATGAAATCAAATGATTCAGAGATATAACGAGACCACTATTTTTCTTCTCATCTTTCGAAATCTCTGAGGAGTAGGTGATTGCTGAATGTCAATTTATCGTTTTCAATAGTTCTTATACAACACTCATGTACAAGATCGCCTATTAAATCGACTGTTCAAAAGATATTGCGAGATTAATATTTTGCGCTTTACCATTTGAAATCCTTGAGAAGTAGGTTTTTGCCGTATGTTCATTTACTGTTTTCAATTGGTCTTCCACAGAACTCATGAACTAGATCACCTATGTAATCAAATGATTTGGAGATATTAAAAAAATTACTATTTTTCTTTTTACCATTCGAAATCCCTGAGGTGTAGGTGATTGCTGTATGTCAATTTATCGTTTTCAATAGTTCTTCTACAGCACTCATGAACTAGATCGCCTAATGAATCAACTGTTCGAAAGATATTGCGAGATTAATATTTTGCGCTTTACCATTCGGAATCCCTGAGGAGTAGGTTTTTGCCGTATGTCCATTCATTGTTTTCAATTGGTCTTCCACAGAACTCATGAACTTGATCGCCTATGAAATCAACCGTTCTGAAAATAAAGCGAATTATATATTTTTCGCCTCACCATACAAAATTCCTGAGGAGTAGGGGATTGCCATATGTCAATTAATCGTTATGAATAGGTCATACAGAACTCACGAACATGATCGCCTATGAAATCTTCTGTTCTAGAGATATAGCGAGATTAATATTTTTCGTCTTACCATTCGAAATCCCTGAGGAGTAGGTGATTGCCGTATGTCCATTTATCGGTTTCAATAGGCAATACAGAACTCATGAACAAGATCTACTATGAAATCTACTGCTCTAGAGATATAGCAAAATCAATATTTTGCACTTGACCTTTCGGAATCCCTGAGGAGTATGTGATTGCCATTTGTCAATTCGTCGTTTTCAATAGATGTTCAACGGTACTTATGAACTAGATCAACTATGATATCAAATGTTTGGGAGATATAAAGTAATTACTATTTTTCTTCTTACCATTCGAAATCCCCGAGGAGTAGGTGATTGCTGTATGTAAATTTATCGTTTTCAATAGTTCTTTTACAGCACTCACGAACTAGATCGCCTATCAAATCCACTGTTCAAAAGATATTGGGAGATTGATATTTTGCGCTTCACCATTCAAAATCCCTGAGGAGTAGGTTTTTGCCGTATGTCCATTCATTGTTTTCAATTGGTCTTCCACAGAACTCATGAACTTGATCGCCTATGAAATCAACCGTTCTGAAAATAAAGCGAATTATATATTTTTCGCCTCACCATACAAAATTCCTGAGGAGTAGGGGATTGCCATATGTCAATTAATCGTTATGAATAGGTCATACAGAACTCACGAACATGATCGCCTATGAAATCTTCTGTTCTAGAGATATAGCGAGATTAATATTTTTCGTCTTACCATTCGAAATCCCTGAGGAGTAGGTGATTGCCGTATGTCCATTTATCGGTTTCAATAGGCAATACAGAACTCATGAACAAGATCTACTATGAAATCTACTGCTCTAGAGATATAGCAAAATCAATATTTTGCACTTGACCTTTCGGAATCCCTGAGGAGTATGTGATTGCCATTTGTCAATTCGTCGTTTTCAATTGATGTTCAACGGTACTTATGAACTAGATCAACTATGATATCAAATGTTTGGGAGATATAAAGTAATTACTATTTTTCTTCTTACCATTCGAAATCCCCGAGGAGTAGGTGATTGCTGTATGTAAATTTATCGTTTTCAATAGTTCTTTTACAGCACTCACGAACTAGATCGCCTATCAAATCCACTGTTCGAAAGATATTGGGAGATTGATATTTTGCGCTTCACCATTCAAAATCCCTGAGGAGTAGGTTATTGCCATATGTCCATCTACTGTTTTCAATTGGTCTTCCACAGAACTCATGAACTAAATCGCCTATGAACTCAACTGTTCTTAAAATAAAGCGAGTTTATTATGTTTTGCCTTACCATTCGAAATCCCTGAGGAGTATGTTATTGCCGTATGTCAATTCATTGTTTTCAATAGGTAATACAGAACTCATGAACAAGATCGACAATGAAATCTACTGCTCTAGAGATATAGCAAAATTTATATTTTGCGCTATACCAGTCGAAATCCTTGAGGAGTATGTGATTGCCATAAGTCAAATCATCGTTTTCAATAGGTCTTCAATGGTACTTATGAAATAGATCAACTATGATATCAAATGTTTTGGAGATATAAAAAAATTACTATTTTTCTTCTTACCATTCGAAATCTCTGAGAAGTAGGTGATTGCTCTATATCAATTTATATTTTCTAATAGTTCTTCTACAGCACTCATGAACTAGATCGCCTATTAAATCAACTGTTCAGAAGATATTGCGAGATTAATATATTGCGCTTTACCATTCGAAATCCCTGAGGAGTATGTGATTGCCATATGTCAATTCATCGTTTTCAATAGGTCTTCCACAGAGCTCATGAACTAGATCATTAAATAAACTGAAAATTTTTTTCCTCGAAAAATATTTTTCACGAAAAATTTCAATTTCCAAAAATTTTTTTCACTCAAAAAAATTTTTCCACGTGGACTTATTCAAAGAAGAATTTTTTTCCCGAAACATTTTATTCTTGAAATTTTTTTTTTCCGAAAAATTTTTTTTCTGAAAGTTTTTTTTTCTTTTACAGAACTCATGAACTAGATCGCCTATGAATTCAACTGTTCAAGAGATAAGACGAGATCAATAATAAACTTCTTTCCTTTTGAAATCCCTGAGGAGTAGGTGATTACCGTATGTCAATTTTTCGTTTTCAATAGGTCATACAGAACTCACGAACAAGATCGCCTATGAAATCTTCTCTTCTAGAGATATAGCAAGATTAATATTATTCTCCTTACCATTCGAAATTTCTGAGGAGTAGGTGATCACCGTAAGTCAATAAATCGTTTTCAATAAGTCATACTGAACTCATGAACAAGATCGACTTCAAAATCTAATGTTCTAATATATAGCAAGATTAATATTTTTCTCCTTACCATTTCGAATTTCTAAGGAGTAGGTGAATGCCATATGTCAATTCAACGTTCTCTATAGGTTTTCAATGGTACTCATGAACTAGATCACCTATGTAATTAAATGTTCAAGAGATATTGCGAGATTAATATTTTGCGCTTTACCATTTAAAATCCCAGAGGAAAAGGTTATTGCCGTATGTCCATTTACTGTTTTCAGTAGGTGTTCCAGAGGACTCATGATCTAGATCGCCAATGAACTCAATTGTTCTAGAAATAAAGCGAGTTTAATCTTTTTTCGCGTTACCATTCGGAATCCCTGAAGTGTAGGTGATTACCGTATGTCAATTTATCGTTTTCAATAGGTCTTCTACTGAACTCATGATCTAGATCGCATATGAAATCAATTGTTCTAATGATATAACAGGATTGATTTTTTTCCAGAAAATTTTTCTTCCTGAAAATATTTTTCTCCCAAAATAATTTTTTTTTTAAAAAGTTTTTTCCTGAAAATTTTTTTCCTTGATAATTTTCTTCCTGAAAATATTTTTTCCTGGAATAAGTTTTCCTGAAGAATTTTCCCTGTAAAATTTTTTTTTTTTCGAAGAATTTCTTTCCCGAAAAATTTTTTTTTCCTCGAATGATTTTTTTTCCAAAAATTTTTTTTTAACCGTTTTTCCACGTTTTTTTCCTGAAATATTCTTCTCCTGACGAAATTTTTTCCTGAAATATGTATTTGCGTGAAATTTGTTTTTCTGAAAAATTAGTTTCGCAAAAAATTTTTTTCCTGAAACATTTTTTTCCTGAAATATTTTTTCTTGAAAAAATTTTTTTCCGGAAAATTTTTTTCTCGAAAAATATTTTTCCCGAAAATTTTTTTTTTCCGAAAAATTTTTTTCTCGAGAAATTTTTGTTTTTTGAAATATTCTACCTGATAATTAGTTTCCACGGAAGAATTCCTCCAAGAAAATTTTTTTCCTCGGAAAATATTTTTCACGAAAAATTTTTTATTTCCCAAATTTTTTTTAACCGAGAAAATTTTTCCACGTGGACTAATTCAAAGAAGATTTTTTTTTCTGAAACACTTTTTTCTTGAGAATTTTTTTTTTCGAAAAATTTTTTTTCTTTTACAGAACTCATGAACTAGATCGCCTATAAATTCAACTGTTCTAGAGATAAGACGAGATCCATAATTTACTTCTTTCCATTTGAAATCAAAGAGGAGTAGGTTATTGCCGTATGTCCATTTACTGTTTTCAATAGGTCTTCCACAGAACTCATGAACTAGATCGCCTATGAACTCAACTGTTCGATATCCCTGAGGAGTAGGTGATTGCCGTATGTCAATTTATCGTTTTCAATAGGTAATACAGAACCCATAAACAAGATCGACTATGATATCTACTGCTCTAGAGATATAGCAAAATTAATATTTTTCGCCTTACCATTCCAAATCCCTGAGGAGTAGGTGAATGCTATATGTCATTTCATCGTTTTCAATAGGTCTTCAATGGTACTCATGAACAAGATCACCTATGAAATCGAATGATTCAGAGATATAACGAGACCACTATTTTTCTTCTCACCATTCGAAATCTCTGAGGAGTAGGTGATTGCTGAATGTCAATTTATCGTTTTCAATAGCTCTTATACAACACTCATGAACAAGATCGCCTATTAAATCAACTCTTCAAAAGATATTGCGAGATTAATATTTTGCGCTTTACCATTTGAAATCCTTGAGAAGTAGGTTTTTGCCGTATGTTCATTTACTGTTTTCAATTGGTCTTCCACAGAACTCATGAACTAGATCACCTATGTAATCAAATGATTTGGAGATATTAAAAAAATTACTATTTTTCTTTTTACCATTCGAAATCCCTGAGGTGTAGGTGATTGCTGTATGTCAATTTATCGTTTTCAATAGTTCTTCTACAGCACTCATGAACTAGATCGCCTAATGAATCAACTGTTCGAAAGATATTGCGAGATTAATATTTTGCGCTTTACCATTCGGAATCCCTGAGGAGTACGTTTTTGCCGTATGTCCATTTACTGTTTTCAATTGGTCTTCCACAGAACTTATGAACTTGATCGCCTATGAAATCAACCGTTCTGAAAATAAAGCGAATTATATATTTTTCGCCTCACCATACAAAATTCATGAGGAGTAGGGGATTGCCATATGTCAATTAATCGTTTTAAATAGGTCATACAGAACTCACGAACATGATCGCCTATGAAATCTTCTGTTCTAGAGATATAGCGAGATTAATATTTTTCTCCTTACCATTCGAAATCCCTGAGGGGTAGGTGATTGCCGTATGTCAATCAATCGTTTTAAATAGGTCATACAGAACTCACGAACATGATCGCCTATGAAATCTTCTGTTCTAGAGATATAGCGAGATTATTATTTTTCTCCTTACCATTCGAAATCCCTGAGGAGTAGGTGATTGCCGTATGTCAATCAATCGTTTTAAATAGGTCATACAGAACCCATGAACAAGATCGCCTATTAATTCAACTTTTATAGAGATATAGCGAGATTAACATTTTTCACCTTACTATTCCAAATCCCTGAGGAGTATGTGAATGCCATATGTCGATTCATCGTTTTCAATAGGTCTTCAATGGTACTCATGAACTAGATCACCAATGAAATCAAATGTTTTAGAGATATAACGAGACTACTATTTTCTTCCTACCTTTCGAAATTATTGAGGAGAAGGTGATTGCTGTATGTCCATTTATCGTTTTCAATAATTTTTCTACAGCACTCATGAACTAGATCGCCTATTAAATCAACTGTTCCAAAGATATTGCGAGATTATAATTTTGCGCTTTACCATTTAGAATGCCTGAGGAATAGGTTATTGCCGTATGTCCATATACTGTTTTCTGTAGGTGTTCCAGAGAACTCTTGATCTAGATCGCATATGAAATAAACTGTTCTAGGAATAAAGCGAGTTAAAAATTTTTTTCGCCTTACCATTCGGAATACCCGAAGTGTAGGTGATTACCGTATGTCAATTCATCGTTCTCAATAGGTCTTCTACTGAACTCATGATCTGGATCGCACATGAAGTCAACTGTTCTAATGATATAACGAGATTGATATTTTTCCGGAAAATATTTCATTCCAGAAAATATTTTTCTCCGAAATATTTTTTACCCTGAGAATCTCTTTCCTTAAAAATTTTTTCTGTAAAATTTTTTTTCCGTAAAAGTTTTTTCCCGAAGAATTGTTTCCCGCAAAATTTTTTTCCTGAGATATTTATTTTTCGAAAAAATTTTTTCTTGAAGAATTTTTTCCGTGAAATTTTTTTTCCGAAGAATTTTTGTCCCGAAAAATTTTTTTTCTGAAAAATTTTTTTCCTGAAATATTTTTTCTCTGGAAAAATTTTTTCCTGGAAAATTTTTCCTCCGAAATTCTCTTACCGAAAAATTTTTTTCTCGAAGAATATTTTTCTGAGAAACAGTTTTCACAAAAGATTTTCTCTTGAAAATCTTTTTTCCTCGAAAAATTTTCCTCCCGAAAAATTTTTATTTCCGGAAGTTGGTCTTTCACAAAACTCTTGAACTAGATCGCCTATGAAATCAACTGTTCTTAAAATGAAGCGAGATTAATAAAGGTGATTGCTGTATGTCAATTTATCGTTTTCAATAGTTCTTCTACAGCACTCATGAACAAGATCGCCTATTAAATCAACTGTTCAAAAGATATTGCGATATTAATATTTTGCCATTTACCAGTTAAAATCCCTGAGGAATAGGATATTGCCGTATGTCCATTTACTGTTTTCAGTAGGTGTTCCAGAGAACTTGTGATCTAGATCGCCAATGAAATCAACTGTTCTAGAAATAAAGCGAGTTTAAACTTTTTTCGCGTTACCATTCGGAATCCCTGAAGTGTATGTGATTACCGTATGTCAATTTATCATTTTCAATAGGTCTTATACTGAACTCATGATCTAGATCGCACATGAAATCAACTGTTCTAAAGATATAACGAGATTGATATTTCTCCAGAAAATTTTTTATTCCCGAAAATATTTTTCTCCAAAATAATTTTCACCCGGAAAATTTTTTTCCAAAAAAATTTTTTTCCTGAGAAAATTTTTTCCTGAAATATTTTTTTCCTGGAGAATTTTTCTCCGTAAAATTTTTTTTTCCGAAGAATTTCTTCCCCGAAAAATTTTCTCCTCGAATGATTTTTTTCCCAAATAATTTTTTTCCTGAAATATTTTTCTCCTGAAAAAATTTTTTCCTGAAAAATTTTTTTCCGTAAAATTTTTTTGTCGAAAATTTATTTTCCCAAAAATTTTTTTTTGAAAAATTTTTTTCCTGAAATATTTTTTCCTGAAAATATTTTTTCCAAATATATTTTTGTTCTGAAAAATTTTTCCCTCGATATTTTTTTCCCGGAAAATTTTTTTCTCGAAAAATATTTTTCCCGAAAAATTTTTTTTTCCGAGAAATTTTTTCTCGAGAAATTTTTTTTTTGAGGAATTTTCAGCCTGATAATTAGTTTCCACGAAAGATTTTCTCCCGGAAAATTTTTTTCCTCGAAAAATATATTTCACGAAAAATTTTAATTTCCGAAAATTTTTTTCACTCAAAAAAATTTTTCCACGTGGACTTATTCAAAGAAGGATTTTTTCCCGAGACAATTTATTCTTGAAAATTTTTTTTCCGAAATATTTTTTTTCTGAAAATTTTTTTTTCTTCTACAGAACTCATGAACTAGATCGCCTATGAATTCAACTGTTCAAGAGATAAGACGAGATCAATAATTAACTTCTTTCCATTTGAAATCCCTGAGGAGTAGGTGATTACCGTATGTCAATTTTTCGTTTTCAATAGGTCATACAGAACTCACGAACAAGATCGCCTATGAAATCTTCTGTTCTAGAGATATAGCGAGATTAATATTATTCTCCTTACCATTCGAAATCCCTGAGGAGTAGGTGATCACCGTAAGTCAATTAATCGTTTTCAATAGGTCATACTGAACTCATGAACAAGATCGACTTCAAAATCTAATGTTGTAAGATATAGCAAGATTAATATTTTTCTCCTTACCATTTCGAATTTCTAAGGAGTAGGTGAATGCCATATGTCAATTCATCGTTCTCAATAGGTTTTCAATGGTACTCATGAAGTAGATCACCTATCTAATAAAATGTTCAAGAGATATTGCTAGATTTATATTTTGCGCTTCACCATTTAAAATCCCTGAGGAATAGGTTATTGCCGTATGTCCATTTACTGTTTTCAGTAGGTGTTCCAGAGAACTCATGATCTAGATCGCCAATGAAATCATTTGTTCTAGAAATAAAGCGAGTTCAAACTTTTTTCGCGTTACCATTCGGAATCCCTGAAGTGTAGGTGATTACCGTATGTCAATTTATCGTTTTCAATAGGTCTTCTACTGAACTCATGATCTAGATCGCACATGAAATCAACTAAAGATATAACGGAATTGATATTTTTCCAGAAAATTTTTATTCCCGAAAATATTTTTCTCCAAAATATTTTTTACCTGAAAAATTATTTCCTAAAGAATTTTCTCCCTGAAAATATTTTTTCCTGAAATATTTTTTTCCTGAAGAATTTTTTTCTGTAAAATTTTTTTTCCGAAGAATTTCTTTCCCGAAAAATTTTTTTCTCGAATGATTTTTTTTTTTTTTTTTTCCTGAAATATTTTTCTCCTGAAGAAATTATATCCTGAAATATTTTTTTGCGTGAAATTTTTTTTTCCGAAGAATTATTTTCCCAAAAAATTTTTTTCCTGAGAAATTTTTTTCCTGAAATATTTTTTTCCTGAAAAAATTTTTTCCGGATAAATTTTCACCCTCGAAATTTCTCTTTCCGGAAAATTCTTTTCTCGAAAAATATTTTTCCCGAAAAATTTTTTTTCCGAAAAGTTTTTTTCTCGAGAAATTTTTTTTAAGAAATTTTTTACCTGATAATTAGTTTCCACGGAAGATTTTCTCCCAGAAAATTTTTTTCCTCGGAAAATATTTCTCTTGAAAAATTTTTTATTTCCAAAATTTTTTTTACCCGAGAAAATTTTTCCGCGTGGACTAATCCAAAGAAGAATTTTTTTTCCGAAACAATTTATTCTCGAAAATTTTTTTTTCCGAAAAATTTTTTTTCTTCTACAGAACTAATGAACTAGATAGCCTATGAATTGAACATTTCTAGAGATAAGACGAGATCCATAATTTACTTCTTTCCATTTGAGTTCCCAGAGGAGTAGGTTATTGCCGTATGTCCATTTACTGTTTTCAATAGGTCTTCCACAGAACTCATGAACAAGATCGCCTATGAACTCAACTGTTCTGAAAATAATGCTAGTTCAATATTCTTCGCCTTACCATTCGATATCCCTGAGGAGTAGGTGATTGCCGTATGTCAATTTATCGTTTCCAATAGGTAATACAGAACTCATGAACAAGATCGACTATGAAATATACTGCTCTAGAGATATAGCAAAATTAATATTTTTCGCCTTACCATTCCAAATCCCTGAGGAGTAGGTGAATGCCATATGTCATTTCATCGTTTTCAATAGGTCTTCAATGGTACTCATGAACTAGATCACCTATGAAATCAAATGATTCAGAGATATAACGAGACCACTATTTCTCTTCTTAACATTCGAAATCCCTGAGGAGTAGGTGATTGCTGTATGTCAATTTATCGTTTTCAATATTTCTTCTACAGCACTCATGAACTAGATCGCCTATTAAATCAACTGTTCAAAAGATATTGCGAGATTAATATTTTGCGCTTTACCATTTGAAATCCTTGAGAAGTAGGTTTTTGCCGTATGTTCATTTACTGTTTTCAATTGGTCTTCCACGGAACTCATGAACTAGATCACCTATGTAATCAAATGATTTGGAGATATTAAAAAAAATACTATTTTTCTTCTTACCAATCGAAATCCCTGAGGAGTAGGTGATTGCTGTATGTCAATTTATCGTTTTCAATAGTTCTTCTACAGCACTCATGAACTAGATCGCCTAATGAATCAACTGTTCAAAAGATATTGCAAGATTAATATTTTGCGCTTTACCATTCGGAATCCCAGAGGAGTAGGTTTTTGCCGTATGTCCATTTACTGTTTTCAATTGGTCTTCCACAGAACTCATGAACTTGATCGCCTATGAAATCAACCGTTCTGAAAATAAAGCGAATTATATATTTCTCGCCTCACCATACAAATTTCCTGAGGAGTAGGGGATTGCCATATGTCAATTAATCGTTTTAAATAGGTCATACAGCACTCACGAACATGATCGCCTATGAAATCTTCTGTTCTAGAGATATAGCGAGATTAATATTTTTCTCCTTACCATTCGAAATCTCTGAGGAGTAGGTGATTGCCGTATGTCAATCAATCGTTTTAAATAGGTCATACAGAACTCACGAACATGATCGCCTATGAAATCTTCTGTTCTAGAGATATAGCGAGATTAATATTTTTCTCCTTACCATTCGAAATCCCTGAGGAGTAAGTGATTGCCGTATGTCAATCAATCGTTTTAAATAGGTCATACAGAACCCATGAACAAGATCGCCTATTAATTCAACTTTTTTAGAGATATAGCGAGATTAACATTTTTCACCTTACTATTCCAAATCATTGAGGAGTATGTGAATGTCATATGTCGATTCATCATTTTCAATAGGTCTTCAATGGTACACATGAACTAGATCACCTATGAAATCAAATGTTTTAGAGATATAACGAGACTACTATTTTCTTCTTACCTTTCGAAATTATTGAGGAGAAAGTGATTGCTGTATGTCCATTTATCGTTTTCAATAATTTTTCTACAGCACTCATGAACTAGATCGCCTATTGAATCAACTGTTCAAAAGATATTGCGAGATTAATATTTTGCGCTTTACTATTTAGAATGCCTGAGGAATAGGTTTGTTAGGGACTTTTACACTGAAACACTTTCCTGATTTAATTATTTATTGACATCGAAGGGATTCGTACAAATTTAGAAAGGGACGACGTGACGTGCCGCTTGAGCTTTCTCGGGGGACTGCCTGGTTCGGGCGGTTCGGCTTTTTAGTACCTGCCGAACTTACCCTGTTGCCACTGTCGCCTTGTTTATATTCTTAAATCTGGGGAGAAATACTGCTACACTACTCTCTCCTCAGTAGCGGCTAACTTAAAAAAATTTACAATTTCATCCGCTACGATACGAATTATTATTATGCAACTAATGATAAAAATTATTATTTCTAGAAAAAAAAATCTGAACATAAGATTAGTTAAATACACAAGTTCTTGATGATTTAACATGTTTTGTTGTGCATTCAATAGTTAGTACAATACATATAAACAATTGGTACATATTAGGTACTTGTTGTACGGGTTTGAAACAGTTCATGTTGGTCATGATTGTCTATATTGTTTTTTCTTTACTAGCGAGACACTCACTTTTTTACCGCACTGCGTCTAGGAAATCGCACTTGTTTTGGTTTTACCGCACTATCAGCTGGACAAAACCGCACTTGTCCTTAGATTTACCGAACTATCACGAAAGATATTTGCTATGAAACCGCACTTTCCTACCCACTCTTGTCCTTATTTCTTTATCGTATCGTCTGTAGTGGTGCTAGTTGCTGGTGTCTCGTTACTAAGAATATAGGCGGGTTTGAGTCTATCGATAGATATATTGACTTGTTTTCCTCTAATATTGATTGTGAAATACTTTTCGAATCGTTGGAGAACTTTGAATGGTCCTTCATATGGTGGCTCCAAAGATTTCTTGACTCGGTCGGTCCGCAAAAATATGTGAGTGCAGGTACTTAGGTCTTTATGCACATAAACTATCCTAGAGGTATTTTCTTTTGTGCAACGGGTTTAAGATGTGCCATATGTTGGCGCAATTCTGCTGCAAAATCATCTGTATTAATGGGTACGGTTGGTGGATTGAAAAATTCACCTGGGAGACGTATTGTTAGTCCATATAGCATTTCTGCAATTGAATGGTCAGCATCTTGTCTTACTGCTGTTCTAAGTCCCAACAAAACTGTTGGCAAGGATTCAGTCCAACTTGGATTGTTATGGGCTCTAATCGCTGCTTTCAAAGTTCTATGCAGTCTTTCGATTTTACCATTTGCTTGGGGATGATATGGCGTTGTATGTTTCAGAGATGTTCCACTGAGTGCCGCCAGATTTCTGAAAAGTTGGCTTTCCAACTGTCTGCCTTGGTCGGTAACGATTGTCGCCGGTGTCCCAAATCTGGCAATCCAGTTTTTATAAAACGATTTCGCGACTACCTCTGCGGTCATATCTGTCATTGGTATGACTTCCATCCATCCTGTGAAGCGGTCGATACATGTTAGACAATATGTTTTGTCTCGGGAAGGTGGTAATGGTCCAATAATATCCAAATGCACTACGCTGAATCTATCGTCGACTTTCTGAAACTTGCTTAGTTCTGACTTTGTATGTCTTGTGACTTTGTTTTTTTGACAGTCAATACAGGTTTGTGCCCATTTTCGGATATCCTTCTTCATTCCTGACCAAATTATTTTAGAGGAAATTTGTTTAACGCTACTTTTTATTCCAGGATGTGCAAAATTATTAAAATGCTTGAATGTTTGTAATCGTAACGCTTTGGGGATATATAGTCGAATATTTTCTGTTGATATATCACACCAAATATTTTTTCCAGAGTCTATTTGATATTTTCTGAACTGTAATCGTGGGTTTGCACGTAATTCTTCCAGTTCTGGATCATTTTGCTGTTGCTTTTCAATTTCTGCATAATCAATCACGTTGATTTCGTCCATCCTAGATAAAGCGTCAGCAATAATGTTGTCTTTTCTTTTTATGTGCCTTATATCTGTAGAAAATTGGGAAATATATTGTAACTGGCGAAGTTGGCGTGGCGAAGCTTTCTCGTTTTTTTGTTTGAATGCAAAAGTAATTGGTTTGTGATCTGTAAATATTGTGAATTGTCTCGGTTCCAAATAATGTTTAAATTGTTTCACAGCTAGGTAGATTGCTAAAAGTTCCTTATCGTAAGTACTGTAGTTTTTTTGAGGTGAATTAAGCTTTCTTGAAAAAAATGCAATAGGCCTCCAACCTGATGGCTCGAATTGCTGTAATACTGCCCCTATTGATTTGTCTGATGCATCTGTAAATAATGCTATTTGGGCATCAGGATGTGGAAATGTTAATGCTGTGGCATCTACTAAACTCTTTTTACAATTATTGAATTGGGTTTCAGCTTCAGGTGTCCAATCAATTAAACGATGATCATTTTTCTTGGAACCTTTTAAATAATCATGTAGAATGGCTTGCATTTCAGCTGCATTTTTTATGTATCTGCGATAGAAATTAATTATTCCTAAGAAGGTTCGTAATTCACGCACCGTCCGTGGTTTTTTGTACTCTTTGATTGCTTCCACTTTCTCTTGTAGTGGTGTTGATCCACTTGCAGTGATTCTGTAACCCAAGAAATCTACTTCTGATGCTGCTATAACTGATTTGGACAAATTTATCCGAAGTCCATATTGTCTCAATCGTTCGAAAACAAGCTTCAAGTGTTCACGATGTTCTTCTTCTGACGAGGAAGAGATCAGAATATCGTCTATATAAGCAAAAACAAAATCTAATCCGTAAAAACCTGATGTATAAATCTTTGAAATGTTGCACCTGCGTTGCGTAAACCAAAACTCTTGCAATTAAACTCAAAAAGACCAAAAGGTGTTATAATGGCTGTTTTACATTTGTCTTCTTCTGCAATTGGTATTTGGAAATATGCTTTGAATAAATCTATTTTAGCGAATATTTTTGAGTTGGATAGTATGTGGTGAAAATCTTCTATTCTTGGAATAGGATATCTGTCAGGTAACGTCTGTGCGTTTAATCTTCTATAATCTCCACATGGTCTGATAGATCCATCTTTTTTTGGTACTATATGTAGTGGGCTAGACCAGTTTGACTTTGAAGGTCTTATTATATTATGATCTAGCATAAATTGAAATTCTTCTTTTGCTTGTCGCATTCTTTGAGGATCCAATGGTCTCGCTTTACTATATACTGGAGGACCTTTAGTATGTATTTCATGTTTCACATCATGCATTATTTCAATTGGCACTGGACTTGGGGATGTAATATCGGAAATCCAGCAAGAATGTCAGCGAATTCGCCGGTATTACTCACGGTCTGAATTATGTTTTGGCAGTTCACAACGGCAATATTTCCGGTGACGTCCAATTTCGTGTGTCCATCTATTAATTTTCTACCTCGTATGTCAATCAACAAATTGAAACAATTCAAGAAATCAGCTCCTATGATAGCTTTACTAGTTTGAGCTATTATGAAAGGCCATTGGAATTGTCTTCTCAGTCCTAAATTTAAGGTTAAAATTTTTGTATCAAACGTTGGGATGGTTGTTCCATTTGCAGCATATAACTTGAATTCGGAGTCGGTTGTTGTTCTTAATTTATTTTTATTTGCTGGAAAAATGGATACATCAGCGCCACTATCTATCAGAAATTGCCAACCTGTTTTTTGTCCCTAACAAATAAGCGGAATTGGCGGTTTTCTTGTGTGGCAGCAGTGCTTTCCGCTTGCTCTACTGCCGATTGGAGTTTTCCGACGTCTTCCATGCACAAGGTTGTGTGCACTTTTCTGACAAGCATCTTTTTCCGTAACGATAATGTCCATAACAGAATCTTCCCTTAGGATTATATCTTCTACGATTTCTACGATCTGTGCTAGGAGATCTGCTCCTGCTACTATCTCGTGATCGGGAATCTCGTCTCCTCGATTGAATCGCGTCTATTTTCGCTTCTAAACTCGCGAATCTTGCATTTAAATCGTCTATAGGAGAACTGTTCTGATTTAAACTACTGACTGAAAATATTTCTTTCCGAGGATTCATTTCTAATATTTTATCTGCCATTACAGCTAATTTATCCAAAGATTCATCACTGACTATTATGATGTTCTTTATTGTGTCCGGCAGTTTGTCTAACCACGGCGTCTTCAGAGCTTTGTCGGTAATTTCGGAGCCTGCGAGTGCCTGCATTTTCCTCATTAATTGACTAGGTTTCATATCTCCTAGTTCGATACCCGTCAACAAAACTTTTAACTGCTTATCGTCGCTGACCTTATAAATGTCAATGAGGCGAGCTTTGGCTAGAGAAAATTTATCAGGAGAGTTACCTTTAATAATGTCCCATATGTTTTCCAAATATTTCGGTTCGATTTGTCCCACCAAGTAATTGAACTTGGTTTCCTCTCGAGTAATCCTAGAAGTAACAAACTGTGCCTCTATTTGTGTGAACCATATTTCGGGCTTTTCAACCCAAAATGGTGGAATTCGTATGCTGACTCCTGCTTCTTCGAGTGGTTGCGTCATGGCGGTCTGTTGAGCGTTGTTTTCATTCATGTTGATAATTACTGTTCATTATTCACTCACTCACGTGTCCGTATTTCACTATTCGTAACGTTATTTTAGTCGAGGGTCACCAATTGTTAGGGACTTTTACACTGAAACATTTTTCTGATTTAATTGTTTATTGACATCGAAGGGATTCGTACAAATTTAGAAAGGGACGACGTGACGTGCCGCTTGAGTTTTCTCGGGGACTGCCTGGTTCGGGCGGTTCGGCTTTTTAGTACCTGCCGAACTTACCCTGTTGCCACTGTCGCCTTGTTTATATTCTTAAATCTGGGGAGAAATACTGCTACAGGTTATTGCCGTATGTCCATTTACTGTTTTCTGTAGGTGTTCCAGAGAACTCTTGATCTAGATCGCCAATGAAATAAACTGTTCTAGGAATAAAGCGAGTTTAAAATTTTTTTCGCCTTACCATTCGGAATCCCCGAAGTGTAGGTGATTACCGTATGTCAATTTATCGTCCTCAATAGGTCTTCTACTGAACTCATGATCTGGATCGCACATGAAGTCAACTGTTCTAATGACGAGATTGATATTTTTCCGGAAAATTTTTCATTCCAGAAAATATTTTTTTCCGAAATATTTTTTACCCAAAAAATCTCTTTCCTTAAAAATTTTTTCTGTAAAATTTTTTTTTCCGTAAAAGTTTTTTCTCGAAAAATTTTTTCCCGAAAAATTTTTTTCCTGAAATATTTATTTCTTGAAAAAATTTTTTCCCGAAGAATTTTTTTCCGTAAAATTTTTTTTCCGAAGAATTTTTGTCCCGAAAAATTTTTTTTCTGAAAAATTTTTTTCCTGAAATATTTTTTTCTGGAAAAATTTTTTCCTGGAAAATTTTTTTCCTGGAAATTTTTTCCTCCGAAATTCTCTTACCGAAAAATTTTTTTCTCGAAAAATTTTCCTCCCGAAAAATTTTTATTTCCGGAAGTTTTTTTCTTCAAAAAATTTTCCACCCGAGAGAATTCTTTCAGGTGGACTTATTTCAAGAAAAATTTTCATTTCTGAAAATTTCTTTTTCCGAAATATTTTTTTCTCGAAAAATTTTTTTCCTGAGAAACAGTTTTCAGGGAAGATTATCTCCCAGAAAATTTTTTTCCTCGAAAAATAGTTTTCCCGAAAAATTTTTATTTCCAAATGTTAACGCCAAAGATAGATTTCTTGAGGTTTCACGTTTTCGTGCTCCTAATTTGTCTGATATGTCGGCAGATGTCGTGGTATACATGTTGTTTGAATTTTTCTCGATATCGCAACGTGTTGTTGAGCTGAATGAAAAAAAAATCAGAATAACAGAGATTGCTTCCGACTTTGATTGACGAATTTGCGTGATTTTTCAAGGTTATTTGTTTTGCCTTTTCCGTTTCAAGTCACTCAGTTTCCGAATACTTTACGAAATTTAGTGCTTCTGATAGTGAAGTTTCGCTGTCTTGATTCCGCTTCTTGAGAAAGAAACTATAGAAAGAACCATCAATAACCCCTTTGAGATAGGAGATTTGGGCCCCTCTCTGTACAAGGATCTCTTTGCGGAACTCCCGTCCTCTGGCCAGTGGGATTTCGGAGAACTGCGGGTTTTCCAGGCAGCAGCCCCAACATCTCAAGGTAAGATTTTTTCTTGTTTGTTGATGGTTCTCTAAATTATTATTCTGAATTCAGCCTCCGCCCCAGCAAATAATATACAGTCCACTCAATCTTAACATGGTCCTATCGTGCCGAGTTTTGTAATTTAGAATATTCAAATTCAGCTTCGGTTTTTGTGCAAGGCATCCTTCATTTTGAATTCCCTTGCGACGTTGCCGGTGTAAGAATAATTTCCTTTTGAAAGGGAAATCTTTCATTTGACGTTGCCAGATTTAACTTTTCTTCCGTGAATTTTCGGAGATTTCAGTTCGTTTATAATGACTTCAAAAGCTAAACCGGAATCGATTGATCCTGAACTGATGAAAGTTCAGAGTAAACTTTTGTCTCAGAGGATAATATATTCGCGACCGTTACATCTATTTTTAATAAGTGCAAAACATATTCTTCTGATGATCTTACTAAAGTTGCCTACTTTGTCGATCAACTTCCTAAATATTCTGATAAATTTGAAGAAGTTCAAAATGAAATTGAGGCACTCAACGAGAATATGCCTCAGAAGGATAAAGTCGGGATCTCTCAAGTACAAGCCTCCTTTGAGGAGATACTAGCCTCCATTCATAGTATACAGTGTGATTTAGCGAAACAAAATGCAGTTTTGACCACAGCTGATACCACCCTAGCACTACACCAGTACCACAGATGCTTCCGACCATTGAACTTCCTTCATTCGATGGCAAAATAGATAATTGGGTAGAATTCATTTCCTTATATAACTCATTGGTTCATAAAAATTCCATGATAGACAAAACACAAAAATTTCAATATTTGAAAACCACACTCAAGGGTGAAGCCCTAGCTGTTATCAGTGGTCTTCAGTTGATTCCTGATAACTACGATATAGCGTATGATGCTTTATTTCAGCGTTACCAAAACCCTAGACGTCTTGCTTCTGTTTATTTTTCGAAATTACTGCAATTCAGGTCTCTCTCTCATCCTTCACTGTCATCGCTCAAAGATTTTTACATAATCATGAAACATCCGTGAATTCAATAAAATCTTTGAAAATTCCAGATCTTGCAGATTTTCTGTTATTTTCTTTGGCTTTGAATAACTCAGATTCGAACACCAAACGTGCCTTTGAAAATAAGTTGCCATCAGAGGGCATTCCACTTATAACCAATTAATTGAGTTCGTAACGCAGCAGATTCGTATAATGGAACTTTCCAAAACCGCTGATAGCAATTCTCCGAGACCAAGATCGCACAGCTCAAATGTTCTTTTGGTGAACTCTACGGATTCTTCTCCTTCTGATGGTAGAACGTTCGCTTGTCCCTTGTGTAAAGTTTCACATTTTTACATCAATGTTCACGGTATCGGAATATGACATTGAATGAAAAATATAAATATCTCAGAGAAAATTCACGTTGTTTCAACTGTTTAGGTCGACATCGTAGAAAACTGTAATTCTCGTTCTGTATGCCGCCACTGTAAAACAAATAGACATCATACCTCTCTACACCCCTCTTCGGTTACTGCGTCTCCCTTCTCTACCCAAAATTCACCTAATGTAACCTGCCCCCCTCATGGTCGTGACTCATCTGAAGCTGAACCCATTCAGTCTGTATCATGCATCGCATCCTCTGGTAGTTCACCAATTCTTCTTGGTACTATAAGTCTCCTAATTGAGGATGTTACAGGTCAAAAACACATACTTAGAGCTGTGTATGACCCTGGCTCTCACATTTCTGCCATTACTAAGTCCAGTGTTTCCTGCTTGGGTTTGAAAATTTGTCCCTCTACTTGTTCTGTTTCAGGTTTAGGTCAATCTAACTTACGCATATTTGGGTCCGTTGATGTTTCGTTACATTCACGGCATTCCTCTCGGATGGTCAAGGGCCATGCTGTCGTTCTTGACAACATTTCCCATCCGCTTCCTCCTTCGGAACTCCCTCTGGAAGTGCGTTCCAAATTTGCGAATTTACAGCTGGCGGATGATGATTTCGACTTACCTTCTCCAGTGGATTTTCTGATTGGAGCCGATTTGCTCCCTAAACTTTTGATTGATGGTATTCAGTCGATTCCTGGTAACCCAACTGCGGTGAATACTATCTTCGGATGGGTTCTGGTTGGTCCCACGTCATCTCAAACTTCGGAATCTATTGCCACCTCTCTCCATGTACATTGTGACATCGGTTCAGCTCTCCAAAAGTTTTGGGAAACAGAGGAAGTTTCACCTAGTTCCCCGCTCGATCCATTGGATGTGTTGGTGGAAGAACATTTTCTTAGTACCCATTCTCAGGACAAAGATGGGCGTTACATCGTAGCACTTCCTTTTAAACCAAATGCAGCTCCTCGGATCAAATTGCTCTAGATCACACGCTTCATTCAAACGTCTTGAACAGAGACTCTTAAAGCAACCAGAAAAATTCAACATGTATCAAAATTTCATGACAGAATATCGTAATCTTGGTCACATGTCCATAACATCCTCTACATCCTCATACATAATTCCCCATCACGCTGTCATGAAAGAGACAAGTTCCACCACAAAATTGAGAGTGGTATTCAATGCTTCAGATCCAGACTCGACAGGCATTTCTTTGAATGAACGTCTTCTAAAGGGTCCAAAATTGCAATCTGACATCCAAGACATTATTTCTGAATTTCGCTTGCAAGCAATTGCTTTGTGTGCCGACATACAAAAAATGTATCGTCAGACCCTTATTGTTCCTGAACATAGACAATTCCAACATATTTATTGGCGTCCTCCTGGTTCAGACACAATCGCAGAGTTTGAACTGAACACCGTTACCTACGGAATGACTCCTTCAGCGTATTTGGCACAACGAGTGCTTAAACAGTTGGTGAAAGATGACGGTGAATGCTTTCCTCTGGCCTCATATGCTATAACGAACCAAATATATATTGACGACGTGATAAGTGGCGCCAAAGATGTCGAGACTGCCGAATTGTTAAGGAGTGAGTTGCGTGAATTGCTGAGTAGAGCAGGTTACGAACTCAGAAAGTGGTCAACGAACCGCCCCGAATTACTTTCTAGTCTTCCAGAGGATCACAGAGAAAGTCCTATACGGTTCTCAGATGGCTGCGAATCCCTTAAAATCTTGGGACTATCTTGGGAACCTTCTATAGATGCATTCTCTTTTCATGTCCAACCTTTCAATTCCCCATGTACTAAGCGTAACATCTTATCTTTCATTGCGAAAACCTTTGATCCCTTAGGTTACTTGTCTCCTATAACATTCTTCATGAAGTCTGTACTTCAAAAGATGTGGTTGCTTAAGTTAGATTGGGATTTTCCTGTTCCTCCCTCTTTAGAAACGACTTGGTTGAAATTTGTATCTTCAATACCTTATTTGAATCAATTAAAAATTCCTCGTTTTGTCACCCCCTCAGCTTATGATTCCGTTTCAATTGTCGGATTTTGTGACGCCTCCGAGACTGGCTACGCAGCAGTGGTCTATTTGTGCTTTGAATCAACAGGTTTTCGTCGTTCCCATTTGTGGCAAGCCAAAAGTAAAGTCGCTCCATTAAAGATCTTGAGTATTCCTCGTCTTGAACTGTCCGGAGCTTGTTTATTAGCCAAGTTGGTCAAACGAATTTCAGAGAGTATACCGCTATCAATTTCAACCGTCCGGCTATTCTGTGACTCTCAAATTGTTTTATCATGGATCCATACACCCCCTCACTTGTTGAAGACCTTCGTCGCCAACAGAGTGACTCAAATTGTAGAAGACACAAAGAGCGCTCTTTGGTCACATGTTTCCGGTCTGGAAAATCCAGCTGACTTAGCTTCCCGGGGTTGCTATCCTGATTATTTTTTGAATGAAGAAAATCTGAAAAATTGGTTGAACGGTTTCTCAATGATAATGGATTCTAACATGGACTGGCCTGGACCCTTCCGTGTTGCCGAAGTTTCGGAGACTTTACCTGAAACGAAAAATATTTCAGTGTCTCTGTTGACTCACAAAATAGAGCCTACTGAAATCTACATGATGTTTGAGTCCAAATTTTCTAGTTATCTTCGACTTCTTAGAGTCATGGGATGGATACATCGATTTATCCATAATTGTCGCTGTAGAAAAACTTCCTCTGTACTGAGGAGAGAAAGTCTGACTGTGGATGAGTTGAATGATGCCACAGTGTCACTGGTTCGTATTGTTCAACATGTTCATTTTTCCGCAGACTTGAAGTCCCTTTGTAAAAACCAGCCTCCTTCCAAACACCTACAATCTCTCGCTCCTTTTTAGACTCACGTGGTCTTCTCAGGGTGGGCGGTAGATTGAAGTTTTCTAACTTGGATTTTGATTCGAGGCAGCCACTTTTGCTTCCTAAATCATGTTTTCTGTCTACACTTCTCTGTAAACATTTTCACGTGGCCTCCTCCATTCTGGACCCAACAATGTTCAGGCGTTGTTGAGGAGAACATTTTGGATTCTTTCATCTCGCTCCCTAATTCGCAAGTGTATTCGACAATGTAAAACATGTTTCAGGTTTCGAGCGTCCTCTTTCCAACCAACTATGGCAGATCTTCCAGCCTCCTGAGTCAACATCTCCCGTCCGTTCAACACTACCGGTGTTGACTTTGCCGGTCCCTTCATGGTTCGCGACACTAAGCTTAGAAAATTTCGAACCACTAAAGGATATCTCGCTTTATTTGTATGCGCATCAACCAAAGCAATTCATTTGGAATTTGTTTCCGAGCTCACTGCTTCCGCCTTTCTGGCTTGCCTCTCACGTTTCATTGCTAGACGAGGGTTACCATCTGAAATTCTTTCAGACCAGGGTCGCAACTTTATCGCCGCTTCCAAGCAACTGAAAGAAGCATATAGCTTCTTATTGCAGCACCAAAGTGAAATTGCGGACTTTCTTACTACACGAGAGGTTAGATGGCGTTTCAATCCCCCCTACGCCCCAAACTTCGGCGGACTTTGGGAGGCTGGGGTGAAGTCCGCTAAATCCTTCTCTTACGCATGATAGGTAGGGAGCTTTATACTTTCGAAGAATATGGTACCATATTCTGTCAAATCGAGGCGGTGTTGAACAGTCGTCCATTGTGTCCTTTGTCAGATGACCCATCAGAGTGTGAATACCTGTCTCCGGGACATTTTCTGGTTGGTACGCAACTTTTGGCCGCTCCTGAATCTCCCTTGCCAGAGAGAATGACGGTCCGTGATAGGTGGACTCGCCTGAGACAAATGGTGCAAGCCTTTTGGACACGTTGGTCAAAGCAGTATCTGAACACTTTAATACAGAGACACAAGTGGACCAGTTCCACACTCCTAAAATAGGTGATGTCGTTTACATCCGGGATGTTCATACCAACCCATTAAGTTGGCCGATGGGACGTATTTCAGAGTTAAATAACTCCCCGGACGGTATTCCAAGGGTAGCTGTGGTCAAGACTGCAACCTCCAGCATTTGTCGTCCTGTTAACTGTCTTATACCGTTAACAGGCGAATAGTTTTCTTTAAATTAAGTTTATTGCCTCTCTATATTTTTTTTTTTTTTTTTTTGTTTTGTGGAGTTTCATTTTCGCGGCATCCATTGTTTTTTTGTCACTTCCAGTCATTTGCTTAAATTTATAATTATAAATTTGGTGGGCGGTGTGTTAACGCCAAAGATAGATTTCTTGAGGTTTCACGTTTTCGTGCTCCTAATTTGTCTGATATGTCGGCAGATGTCGTGGTATACATGTTGTTTGAATTTTTCTCGATATCGCAACGTGTTGTTGAGCTGAATGAAAAAAAGAATCAGAATAACAGAGATTGCTTCCGACTTTGATTGACGAATTTGCGTGATTTTTCAAGGTTATTTGTTTTGCCTTTTCCGTTTCAAGTCACTCAGTTTCCGAATACTTTACGAAATTTAGTGCTTCTGATAGTGAAGTTTCGCTGTCTTGATTCCGCTTCTTGAGAAAGAAACTATAGAAAGAACCATCAATAACCCCTTTGAGATAGGAGATTTGGGCCCCTCTCTGTACAAGGATCTCTTTGCGGAACTCCCGTCCTCTGGCCAGTGGGATTTCGGAGAACTGCGGGTTTTCCAGGCAGCAGCCCCAACATCTCAAGGTAAGATTTTTTCTTGTTTGTTGATGGTTCTCTAAATTATTATTCTGAATTCAGCCTCCGCCCCAGCAAATAATATACAGTCCACTCAATCTTAACACCAAAAATGTTTTTTTCCGAAGAATTTTTTTTTCAGAAAATTTTTTCTCGAAAAATTTTCTACCTGATGATTGGTTATCACGGAAGAATTCCTTCCAGAAAATTTTTTTTCTCAAAAAATTTTTTTCACGAAAAACTTTTATTTCCAAAAAATTTTTTTTTCAAATAATTTTTCACCCGAGAAAATTTTTCCACAAGGACTAAAAAAAAAAAAATTTTTTCCGAAACATTTTTATCTTGAAATTTTTTTTTTCTGAAAAATTTTTTTTCTTCTACAGAACTCATGAACTAGATCACCTATAAATTAATCTGTTCTAGATATAAAACGAGATCAATGATTTTCTTCTTACCATTCGAAATCTTAGAGGAGTAGGTTATTGCCGTATGTCCATTTACTGTTTTCAATAGGTCTTCCATAGAACTCATGAACAAGATCGCCTGTGAACTCAACTGTTCTGCAAATAAAGCGAGTTTAATATTTTTCGCCTTACCATTCGAAATCCCTGAGGAGTAGGTGATTGCCGTATGTCAATTTATCGTTTTCAATAGGTAATACAGAACTCATGAACAAGATCGACTATGAAATCTACTGCTCTAGGGATATAGCAAAATTAATTTTTTCCGCCTTAACATTCGAAATCCCCGAGGAGTAGGTTATTGCCGTATGTCCACTTAACGGTTTCAGTAGGCAATACAGAACTCATGAACAAGATCGACTATGAAATCTACTGCTCTAGAGATATAGCAAAATTAATATTTTGCGCTTAACCATTCGAAATCCCTGAGGAGTATGTGATTGCCATATGTCAATTCATCGTTTTTAATATTTTTTCAATGATACTCATGAACTTAATCAACTATGATATCAAATGTTTCGGAGATATAAAGAAATTACTATTTTTCTTCTTACCATTCGAAATCCCTGAGGAGAAGGTGATTGCTGTATGTCAATTTATCGTTTTCAGTAGTTCTTCTACAGCACTCATGAACTAGATCGCCTATTGAATCAATTGTTCAAAACATATTGCGAGATTGATATTTTGCGAATAACCAATCGAAATCCCCGAGGAGTAGGTTATTGCCGAATGTCCATTTACTGTTTTCAGTTGGTCTTCCACAGAACTCATGGACTAGATCGCCTATGAACTCAACTGTTCTGAATATAAAGCGAGTTTGATATTTTACGCCTTTCCATTCGAAATCCCTGAGGAGAAGTTGATTGCCATATGTCAATTCATCGTTTTCAATAGGTAATACAGAACTCATGAACAAGATCGACTATAAAATCTACTGTTCTAGAGATATAGCATGATTGATATTTTTCGCCTTTTCATTAGGAATTTGAGTTGTATGTGATTGCCATATGTCAATTCATCGTTTTCAATAGGTCTTCAATGGTACTCATGAACTAGATCAACTATGATATCAAATGTTTTGGAGATATAAAGAAATTACTATTTTTCTTCTTACCATTCGAAAAAACTGAGGAGTAGGTGATTGCTGTATGTCAATTTATCGTATTCGACAGTTCTTCTACAACACTCATGAACTAGATCACCTATTAACTCAACTGTTCGAAAGATATTGCGAGATTAATATTTTGCGCTTCACCATTCGAAATCCCTGAGGATTATGTTATTGCCGTATGTCCATCTACTGTTTTCAATTGGTCTCCCACAGAACTAATGATTTAGATCGCCTATGAAATCAACTGTTTTGAAAATAAAAAGAGTTTAATATTTTTCTCCTTACCATTCGAAATCCCTGAGGAGTAGGTGATTGCCGTATGTCCATTTATCGGTTTCAATAGGCAATACAGAACTCATGAACAAGATCGACAATGAAATCTACTGCTCTAGAGATATAGCAAAATTAATATTTTGCACTTAACCATTCGGAATCCCTGAGGAGTATGTGATTGCCATATGTCAATTCGTCGTTTTCAATAGATCTTCAACGATACTTATGAACTAGATCAACTATGATATCAAATGTTTAGGAGATATAAAGAAATAACTATTTTTCTTCTTACCATTCGAAATCCCAGAGGAGTAGGTGATTGTTGTATGTCAATTTATCGTTTTCAATAGTTCTTTTACAGCACTCACGAACTAGATCGCCTATCAATTCAATTGTTCAAAAGATATTGGGAGATTAATATTTTGCGCTTTACCATTCGAAATCCCTGAGGAGTAGGTTGTTGCCGTATGTCCATCTACTGTTTTCAATTGGTCTTCCACAGAACTCATGAACTGAATCGCCTATGAACTCAACTGTTCTGAAAATAAAGCGAATTTAATATTTTTCGCCTTACCATTCGAAATCCCTGAGGAATAGGTTATTGCCGTATGTCAATTCATCGTTTTCAATAGGTAATACAGAACTCATCAACAAGATCGACTATGAAATCTACTGCTCTAGAGATATAGCAAAATTTATATTTTGCGCTATACCAGTCGGAATCCCTGAGGAGTATGTGATTGCCATAAGTCAAATCATCGTTTTCAATAGGTCTTCCATGATACTCATGAACTAGATCAACTATGATATCAAATGTTTTGGAGATATAAAAAAATTGTTATTTTTCTTCTTACCATTCGAAATCTCTGAGAAGTAGGTGATTGCTGTATGTCAATTTATCGTTTTTAATAGTTCTTCTACAGCACTCATGAACAAGATCGCCTATTAAATCAACTGTTCAGAAGATATTGCGAGATTAATATTTTGCGCCTTACCATTCGAAATCCCTGAGGAGTAGGTTATTGCCGTATGTCCATTAACTGTTTTCAATTGGTCTTCCACAGAACTCATGAACTAGATCGCCTATGAAATCAACTGTTCTGAAAATAAAACGAGTTTAGTATTTTTCTCCTTACCATTCGAAATCCCTGAGGAGTAGGTGATTGCCGTATGTCAATTAAGCATTTTAAATAGGTCATACTGAACTCATGAACAAGATCGACCATGAAATTTACTGTTTCAGAGATATAGCAAGATTAATATTTTTCGCCCTACCATTCGAAATCCCTGAGGAGTATGTGATTGCCATATGTCAATTAATCGTTTTCAATATGTCTTCAATGTTACTCATGAACTAGATCAACTATGATATCTAAATGTTTTGGAGATATAAAAAAATTACTATTTTTCTTCGAACCATTCGAGATCCCTGAGGAGTAGGTGATTGCTGTATGTCAATTAATCGTATTCAATAGTTATTCTACAGCACTCATGATTTAGATCGCCTATTGAATCAATTGTTCAAAAGATATTGCGAGATTAATATTTTGCGCTTTACCATTCGAAATCCCTGAGGAGAAGGTTATTGCCGTATGTCCATTTTCTGTTTTCAATTGGTCTTCCACAGAACTCATGAACTAGATCGCCTATGAAATCAACTGTTCTGAGAATAAAGCAAGTTTAATATTTTTCGCCTTACCATTCGAAATCCCTGAAGAGTAGGTGATTGCTGTATGTCAATTTATCGTTTTCAATAGTGATTCTAAAGCACTCATGAACTAGATCGCCTATTAAATCAACTGTTCAAAAGATATTGCGAGATTAATATTTTGCGATTTACCATTCGAAATCCCTGAGGAGAAGATTATTGCCGTATGTCCATATTCTGTTTTCAATTGGTCTTCCACAAAACTCATGAACTAGATCGCCTATGAAATCAACTGTTCTTAAAATAAAGCGAGATTAATATTTTTCTCCTTACCATTCGAAATCCCTGAGTAGTAGGTGATTGCCGTATGTCAATTAATCGTTTTAAATAGGTCATACAGAAACCATGACCAAGATCGCCTATGAATTCAACTTTTCTAGAGATATAGCGAGATTAATATTTTTTTCCTTCACATTCGAAATCCCTGAGGAGTAGGTGATTGCCGTATGTCAATGATTCGTTTTCAATATGTCATACTGAACTCATGAACAAGATCGACTATGAAATCTTCTGTTCTAGAGTGTCACGGTTTCAAAATTCCCGCTTCAGTTAGTACCTGCAAACCGAACTGGTGGCGTTAGTCGCAGTAGTTTGCCAACTTATCTCGTACGTTTCGACCGACGCCGTTGTCGGTGGTCTTGGTCTGTCATCATGTGACGTAGGTTGTCAATGACATCGTTCTTCCGGCATATTTGGTTGAAATGTCCTGGAGTAATTAATCGCAATTTTGCTGATCCGAACAGGATTTTAACTGAAGCCCTGAGAGAAATCATATCATGTTGGTTTGGTTTTTTCGTTGGTGAGATTTTTGCGCTTTAGCGGAGTGGCGTATTAGTTTGGAAAAACGACGTGGGATCGCATCATTCTGCTTCGAATTGGGAATCATTATTGTACCGTTGCGAGGTACCGCAGATTCTGAACTGTCTTTGAAGTCTTCGAGCTGTTTGTCTAGGCTGTGTTTGAATTACCGTCGAGCTGCCGCGGAAGCTGTCTTTGTGGACCTCCACCAGATTTCGCCATCTTAGATACCACACCTGTCGTCTACCCAGGGCGCATAAATGTGAAAAATTGTACTACGTTGGCCCAGGACTATATTTGAGCCCAGTTTCCTTCTACGAGACTGTGAGAATAATTATGGTTTGAGAAACTATATCCTTTTGTACTTCAGTCAAGCCACGACCTAGACTGTTATAGAAGGTAAGTCTGTAGAATTTAGTTGAGATTGATTAGTATCAAAGAGGCCCAATTCAGTGAATACTGTTTAGTACATAAAACCCGACCTAACGAGAAGGTCGCTTAGATATAAGTTCAAGTTCAAGTTCAAGTTCGTGTTTATTTCACCAAAATCGAATACAATTCATTTATATTAAAATTCTGTCAACTAAACCTATGGTTTGTGCCTGACAGTAACAAAATAATAACATTTATTTAACAATATTCAGATATTACACATACACATGAACCTATTCATTCACGGTCTCAATCGTCCCACAGCCAAACACAAAAATCGAAATTCGACTCCACTCAAAAAGAAAAAGTACAATCCTTCAACAAATTTCCAAAAAATCATTTAAAACTTTTTTTTTCTTCTCCTTCTTTCCATTAATTCCCCATTTAATCTTTTTCTCCTTTTTTTTTTTTTTTTTTTTCCTATTTTTTTTTTTTTTTTTTTTTTTTTTTTTTCCTTCTCCCCCTTTTCCCCTTTTTTTCTTTCATTACTTATTATCGCCTACACTATTGTTCAGGACGCGCACAGCAAAGCTCACTTCTAGACTCAAAAATAACAACTTTAATTCCTCTGACAAAATGTCTCAGGTTGTCTATGTGTTTAATATTCTGAGGTAAAGAGTTGTGCATCTTTATGCCCACGTGGACGGCGTGCTTTTGGAAATTGGTTTTATGGGTCATTGGTATTTGGAGTGGATCTTGGAGTTGACCACGAGTACCATATTGGTGTTCATACTTTACATAATTCACAGGGTGTTTAGGGACCATCACAAGAGCATTCTTTTGGAACAATTCATTAATGGTAAAAATCTTTGCCTCACTGAACAGAAAATGAGAGGGGTAGAAACGATCCCTTCTCATTATAATCTTTAGAATGAATCTCTGAGTAACGTCCAAACACTCGAGATGTGTTTCGTAAGCTGCGCCCCAACCAACTATGCCATATTCCAAAATCGACTGCACCAAGGCATAGTAAATTGTAAAAGTTGTTCGTTGTGACAATAATAATAATAATAATAATAATTGTTATTCAATTTGTTAAATCATTACAAGAATGAAATACAAAGCAAGTCAACAAGTTTCACAAATGACTACAGTCTGCCTCCGATTGACAAAAACTCAGAAACAGAGTAAGGTTCTAAATCTAATAGTAAATTAAATATTTTTTTTTTTTTGAAGATTTTCACATCTTTCATACAGCGGATATTACTAGGAAGGTGGTTGTACAGTCTCACAGCCATGTATGAGCAACCCCTCTCAGTGGAAGATAGTCGATGCTTTGGATACACTAACTTATTATGGCGTGTTGGATACATATCTGGGCGTAAAAACCTTTGAAAATATTGTGGATTCCTGCGAAAAAACAGCATCGATTTGAATATGTAAAGCCCAGACAATGTGCGCAATCTATTCTTCCTGAAGAAGCCTCTACAGGATTGCTTATAAGCCAATCCAAATATTGTCCGAATCGCCATTTTCTGCAATTTGAATACAGATTCCGCACGCATACTACCACCCCAGAAAATTAATCCATATGACAGGATGGACTGAAAATTTGCGTAATAAACTGCCATCAGGAAGGACTCCGAAGAGTCAGTTCTTAACATCCTCAGAGCATAGATAACCGACCTAAGTCTGGCAATAACGTTTTCGGTGTGAGGCTGCCAGGTGAGCTGTGAGTCTAGAGTTAAACCCAAAAACTTAGTCTGCTCTGTGAGTTCTCCATGGGAGAAAGCAGTCATATCCACGGATCGTGATCGGCTGTGAGAAAATAAAATGAGGTTGGTCTTTGTTAGGTTGATCCTCAAATCATGGGCTAGACACCACTCATCCATCGAAGAAATGATATCACGAACAAGAATCCTCAACAATTCAGAGGACTCAGCATTTATCAAAATATTAGTGTCATCTGCAAAATTGGTGAAAAATTCTTGCCAGCCGGGAATGACATTAGGTAGATCATTCACATATATTAAAAATAAAAGGGGTCCTAAAATGCTCCCCTGAGGAACACCCTTTTTTATAGTGACGCTTGATGAGCGGTATGTTTTTCCATCAATAGATAATGAGACAATCTGTGATCGATCCCTCAAATAGCTTCTGAGGCTATTTAGTTGTTTATCTCTTATACCATAGTTTTCCAACCTACTGAGAAGGATCTCATGTACAACAGAATCAAAAGCTTTCGTGAAATCTATAAATATGCCCAATGGAATAGAACCGTCCTCAAAGGAGTTAATGATATTCTCAAGAAGCTCAAACATAGCTGTCTCCGTATTTCTACCCTTTACGTAACCGTGCTGTCTTTCACTGATAACATTGAATTTTTTAAAGAAATTCAATAATCTGATGCACAAAATTTTCTCAAAAATCTTAAAGAAATTAGTTAGAATGCTTATTGGACGATAATTATTCAGCTCACCAGGATCGTCTTTCTTAAACAGTGGCTTGATAATTGCAGTTTTTAGCAAATCAGGAATAATTCCTTCTCTGAAACTGTTGTTTATTATGAATTTTAGTAGTTCAACTATAAACTGAATCGATTTTTTGATCACACTCATATCTATATCATCGATTCCACAACTCTTTTTGTTAGGAAAGCTTTTTACAACTTTCAGAATTTCACACTCATCCACATCAAAGAAGTAGAAACTACTATTTTTTCTAGGACCAAGGCATTTGTTGGAGGTCAAAGAAAAGGGAGAACTGCCATTGCAAGTGGAAAAGTAATGACTAAAATTCTCAGCTATAATATCAGGGGATTCCTTCATGCGAATATCGGATCTATGTTTATTTTTTCCAATTTTCTCATTAATAATTGACCATAGGGTTTTTGATTTATTGGCATGAACTATGAAACCTTTTCAGATTAAGTCTTCTCTTTTCTTCAATTAATTTGTTGTCATACACTTTTTTAATCTTAGAATAAACTGGTTTTAGGTCAGAATTTTTCGATGAAATTGTGTACATAATATCAAGCAGGTTTTTGATATGAGCAATATCGTTGTTTCGATGTTTAAAATTCGATTTACCTGGAATTTTTTTGAAGATTTTAATCGGAAAGCTTTCATCGTAAATATTCTTGAACTTATCATGGAACAGGAACATTTGTTTATTGACATCGCTGAAAGGAACCTCATAGATGAAACTCCAATCTTGTCCGGACATAATATCAGTGAATCTACTTACATTAGCTCCAGAAATCATTCGTTTTTCAAATGATACAATTTTTCTCTTTGAGGGAAAACAATTAAACTCAAGAATTTGGGCTTTATGATCTGAAAGATGAGGTTGTTCATTATGTAAAAGAAATGTCTCGTAATTTGTGATGATATTGTCCAAACAAGAATCAGTTTTTAACCCAATTCTTGTAGGTTCAGTAGTCGCTAGTTTGGCAGCAAATGAGTATATAATATTAAGAAATTTTTGTTTGTTACGATCATTATTAGTGGACTCTAAGTGAACATTGAAATCACCTGCAATGAAATACAAAACATTCATGTCGGTCAATTTCTGTAACACAATTGTGAATTTCTCAAAAAACACTTCCAGATCGGATCTTGTCGAATGAGAGGATTGATAAACGGAAAGTATGTAAACATCTCTATCACAGGCAGTGTTTACCTTCATTGCAGAACACTCGAATGAGTAAGGAACGCTGAGTCGCGCAAACTCCTTGAGTTCAGTTGCCGATAGAAAGACATCCGATCTACAATACACAGCACTACCACCGTGTGGTCCACTGCTTCGACAGAACGATGAGATCAACCTGAATTTAGATATACCGTGAACCTGTAGCTCCTCTGTGGACTTCCAGTGTTCGGTGACAGCTAGGAAATGACAGCCGACATTGTTTACAAATGAATCCAATCTTGATAGTATATTTCCAATGGATTGCAAGTTCAAATGAATAAGCTTGTAGGATATTGGGTCAGTTGTTATTGTTGAGGTTTTTCCTTTTCTTTCTGCTTCATGAGACGGAACAAAAAATTGTTGATTCTAGTTCCCTCTGGCCAAACACCGGGCTCCTTGATTTTTTGGAAATCACTTGATAGTACCGATATTTTGAAGGAAGAATACTCCTGTGGTCGATTTGAAACCAATTTTATGCATTTTGTGTTTAGGAAATTTCTTTTAGTCAAGTAACTGTTCAATTGTTCGGCTCCCAGATCAGGATCAAGATTACTAACATGAATATGGGAATATTGTTTGACTGCCCTTATTTCAAGATGTGCCTCATTATTAGTACCTAAAATTAAGTTTCGCATCCTTCTAGGATTTCTTTTTTTCGATCTCACAGTTATGAAGTCAACATTCTCAGATTGCCCAACGGTATTTCTTATTTTTTCATCTTCCTCAGTGGGTATTTTCAGTGAATTCGAAACCAGTCTTTCTACTGATCTTTTAGGTAAATTTGACACATCTATTGGTGGGTCAGAATTTTCCGAAGTACTCGGCAAATTTTCTTGGCGCTGTGAGATTGATGCCCCAGCTCTACGCACGTTGTTTAATGAAATATGTTTGTTAGAATTCTTTCTTTCTATTGTGTTTTCAGACAGTTCGTTTACTACAGATTGTAGTTTGAGGTTTTGTTGTCGAAGAGTTTCAATTTCAAGTCGGAGATCTCTGATCACTTGAGAAAACTGTTGTTTGAGGTTCTCTTCTATTAAAGCCTTGACACAATTCACAATAACGCTCAGCGATTCACTCAATCCTCCAATAGTGAGGTTATGAGGGGAGCAAATAGTACACTCCCAGTTTTTCAATTCACCTGACTTTTTAAGTGAATCGAATGCTCAATATGCTCGCGCCACCTCAGTAATCGGTCGATATATACACCCAAATATCTTACATTATCAGCTTCTTCAATAAGATCTTGACAGTCACAACCACGGTCGCAGTTATTTCTTTTGTGTATTTTAATTGTTTTTAAATTTGGGTAAGTTGCTTCCGTCAGCGTGAAGATCATAAATTTCGTCTTCCGAATGTTCAAGGTCAACAAAAGGTTCTTCATCTCTCTACTGATCACCGCCAATCCCTCCTCGGCTTTTTTGGTGACTGTCTCCCACGTATCACCCACGAATATAAATACAGTGTCGTCAGCATAGGCCACAACCCTGGTATCTAGATCAAACTTCAACTTAAGGATATCGTTAATATAGATATTGAAGAACAAGGGTCCTACTACTGTACCCTGAGGAACACCGTAGTTGATTGTTTTTATATCACTATTAATATTGTTGACCTTGACCACCTGGGTGCGATCACTCAAATACGATCTGACCAATCTGGCAGCCTCGCCCCTTACACCACACCTCTCAAGTCTCTCCAGTAAGATCTTGTGAGAGACCGTATCGAACGCTTTCTCCAAGTCCACAAAAACGGCGATCACCTTCTTATCTTTATCGATAGACTCATATAATGTCTTCGTGACTTCGAAAATTGCGTCACTGGTACTAAGCCCCGTCCTGAAACCATATTGTCTGTCTGATAATATATTTTGCTTATCAAAAAATTCGGTTAGCCTGGTTTTAAGACATTTCTCAAATATCTTCGCTAAGCCACTCACAACCGATATTGGACGGTAATTTCCAACTTCTACCCTTGACCCCTTCTTGAAAACTGGGGAAACAATGGTCCGCTTGAACGCCGCTGGAAACTCACCCTTAGACATGGACAAGTTCAAAACATATGCTAGGGGTCTCGTGATCAGAGATGCTATTTCTTTGAAAGTTCTTGTTTGAATGAAATCCGGGCCCGAAGCCGCACTCGATCTGAGTAATTGGATATGATTATATATCTCTTTCTCTTTTATTGGGTACAGAAATACCGAATCTCTCTTCCTTTCTGACCTAACATCGCAGTCTTGGAAAGCATGAGATGATTTAATTTTCTCAGCCATGGACTCTCCAATTCCGCAAAAATAAGAATTAAAGTGATTTGCAATCTCGAAATGGTCAGTAATTACACAGCCATTATTATCCACAAGTTTCTCTATGTATGTTTTATTTACATTACCTATACCTGTTGCCTCATTAACAATTTTCCAGACTTTTTTAATATCTTTGAAATTCTCGCCTAATTGACTTCTATAGTAATAATTTTTTGCACTTCTTATCAAGACATTTAACATATTTCTATATTTCCTCAGTTTTTCCTTCCGTTCGAGACTGCCAATATCCTTTTTATAGTCACGGTAACATTTTTTCACGCTCTCTTATAGAGACAACAAGACCGCGAGTTATCCAGGGTTTAAGTGGTTTAAGATTTCTCTTTACAGTGACTTTATTCGTAACTGTGGACTCGCCTATAAGTTCCAATAACGTTGATGAGAAAACCTCAGCTGCATCGTTTACGGATTCATTCTCAAATAAACCTATCCAACTTTCAGTGTTCAGTTTAGAACGTAAAAATTCATAATTAATTTTCTTAACTATTGTATGTCCCGGAGTAAGTTTATATATATCCTGAGATTCAACCCCATAGAGTTTCAAGAATATGGGAAAATGGTCAGTAATATTATATTTAAGAATAGTGAAATTAATCTTGCGACATCCTCTGTCGGAGGGCCTCACAAAAAAGTGGTCTAGGCAAGCGTCACCCCTAGTGGGGGCGGTATGATAGTAAATAAAGTTGAGCGCACGCAAAATATTCAAATAGTGATTTTTATCTGATGAAAGCGGGTCGAGCAAGTTGATGTTAATATCCCCAGTAAAAACAGTTGTATTATTTTTCTGTAGGTGTTCCTGTAGTACTTCTGACAAGTCGGTGAAAAACATATCTACATTAGTAGATGGAGGTCTGTATATAGTGAAAATATCATAATTTAATGAATTTATGGCGCAAGATATCTTCATGAAAACTATTTGTTGCTTTTTAACTAATTTAACAGTGTGTGAAACATTTTCCCTGATATATGCGATAGTTCCATCGTTTCGATTAAATTTAGATCCACTATAATAAGCAACATACCCTGGTATACACAATATATCTAGATCATCCACTCCCCAAGTCTCTGATAGGACTATGATATCATATCTGAATTTAATTTGATTAAGTAATATGAGAAAATCGTCCAGATTTTTCGATACACTCCTTATATTTAAATGACACACACTCATACAACAGGTCTCATTCGGTAAGACATTTCTATTCAATTCGTCAACCAAATCAGGCCGAAAAGTGGCCACGCTACACGCATCATCATTCAAAATTTCAGCTTCCTCAATATTCACGAGTTCTCCCCATATAAAAACTATCTATTATAAACAATTCCATACTCACATGTGCACACCAAAAACGAAATATACAAGCAACCACATAAACGAAAAAAAAAATGCAAATGGAATCAGCCATTCAATTACACGCAATCACAACTTATTTGAATGTTCAATTGATACAACGTTTATGATATCTGAATTAGATTTAACAAATACCCTGCCATTTCTTGTCCAAGTATTGACTAATGAAAAGTTTTTTCCAGCTTCCTCCAATATTTTGACTCTTGCATTTGTAAGATCTTCCTTGATCACCGTCCCTGTTCCCTTCAAATTCTTCTTGGCGTTAAAAACCACCATTCTCTTTCTATAATCGTAGAACTTCAATAATATATTTCTTGGCTTTCCATTCTTTTCCTTTCCCACTCTGAAACAGGCTTCGATTTCCTCGGGTATCAGTATTATCCTCAATTTTCTTTCCATCAGCGATATGACAGTTTGTTTTGTATTTTCATTGGCGATTTCTTTCATATTAAAAATCCTTAGATAATTTTTTCTCGACTGTTGGTCCAGCAATTCATATTGTTTCTCGAGGTTGTGCGCGACTTTCGAAAATTCCCCAATCTTCTCTTTGAAAAGGTCCAATTGAACACTATTATTCATATGTTTTTCATTCATATTTGATTCTAGTGATTTAACCTCATTTACAACTTCCGTAATTTTCTGTTCATGGGATGTTAAAACCTCATTCACGACGTTCAAGATGATTGACACCTGTTCGGTTATGGTTTTTATAAAGAAGTCTTCTTTTAACAGCTGTTTTATATTTACTGATACAAGTCTGTTTATTTCCTCTACTTGATCCCTTGTTAAAGGCATTTTGCATGGAATTCAACTAATCCCTGTTTAATTGAATTTTCTTAATAGTTAGCCAATTTGTAAAATTTGGTGTGCACCTTGTCGTAACTGTTGACTACTTTTCAAACGTGAATTTGTTCTCTGATAGCGTAAATTTATTATTTATGCGAGAGCACACAGAAATCGACTACTCGTTCATGCACACATGTACTGTGAATATGTAAACAGCTATTTGTGACGATTACCATCGAGGCTCTGAGTATATACCTTGGGGTGATATTACTGTTTGTTTAGTAAGAGATAAAGCATTATATCGAATATTCGGGTTGTGAAGTAAGAACTAGTTAGTGATCTACCTTCTGTAAGATTTATCCTCGTTTGAGGGACCTTGTGTATTTCATTTGGGCTCATTATATTATTAAATAATTGCTCTATATTCTTTCTACTAGCCACTACCTCCCGCTTGTGTGATCGGGCTCGTTTGGCATCCTGAGAGTGCGTTCGTTATTTTCTCTCTTTTGCGACCCTGAGATCTTTAGTGTAATTTCCTCATTTTTTTTTGTGTTTTATCATAAAAGAGAGTGGCGCCCCTTTATAAGTAGTCTCAGCTCTAGAGCTTGCCGAGGAGGTACTTTGTGCACTCTCTGGAGCCGAGTGGGTTTGGTGACAAGAGATATAGGAAGATTTATATTTTTGTCCTTACCATTCCAAATCCCTGAGGAGTTGGTGAATGCCATATGTCGATTTATCGTTTTCAATAGGTCTTCAATGGTACTCATGAACTAAATCACCTGTGAAATCAAATGTTCAAGAGATATTGTGAGATCAATATTTTGCGCTTCACCATTTAAATTCCCTGAGGAATAGGTTATTGCCGTATGTCCATTTACTGTTTTCAGTAGGTGTTCCAGAGAACTCATGATCTAGATCGCCAATGAAATCAACTGTTCTAGAAATAAAGTAAGTCTAAAATTTTTTTCGCCTTACCATTCGGAATCCCTGAAGTAATTACCGTATGTCAATTTATCGTTTTCAATAGGTCTTCTACTGAAATCATGATCTAGATCGCACATGAAATCAACTTTCCTGAAGATATAACAAGATAGATATTTTTCCCGAAAATTTTTTTTTTCCGAAGAATTTTTTTCACCAAAAATTTTTTCTCGAAAAATTTTTTTCCCGAAATATTTTTTTCTGAGAGAATTTTTTTCTGAAAATTCCTTTACGTGGACTTATTTCAAGAAAAATTTACATTTCCGAAAATTTTTTTTCCGAAATATTTTTTTCTCAGAAAATATTCTTCCTGAGAAACAGTTTTCACGAAAGATTTTCTCCTAGAAATTTTTTTTCTTCGAAAAATATTTTTCCCGAAAAATTTGCATTTCCGGAAATTTTATTTTCGACAAATTTTTTCCTCGAAAAATTTTTTACCTGATAATGAGTAATGAGGAAAGATTTTCTCCCAGAAAGTTTTTTTCCTCGACAAGTTTTTTTGACGAAAAACTTTTATTTCCAAAAATTTTTTTTTTCGAAATATTTTTTACCCGAGAAAATATTTCCACAAGGACTGAATTGAAAAAAAATTTCTTTCCCGAAACATTTTTTTCTTGAACTTTTTTTTTCTTCTACAGAACTCATGAACTAGATCGCTTTTGAATTCAACTGTTCTGAAAATAAAGCGAGTTCAATATTTTTCGCCTTACCATTTGAAATCCCTGAGGAGTAGGTGATTGCCGTGTGTCAATTTATCGTTTTCAATTGGTAATACAGAACTCATGAACAAGATCGACTATGAAATCTACTGTTCTAAAGATATAGCAAGATTAATAGTTTTTTCCTCACCATTCCAAATCCCTGAGGAGTATGTGAATGCCATATGTCAATTCATCGATTTCAATAGGTCTTCAATGGTACTAAATCACCTGTGAAATCAAATGTTCAAGAGATATTGCGAGATCAATATTTTGCGCTTTCCTATTTAAAATCCCTGAGGAATAGGTTATTGCTGTATGTCCATTTACTGTTTTCAGTAGGTGTTCCAGAAAACTCATGATCTATTTCGCCGATGAAATCAACTGTTCTAGAAATAAAGCGAGTTAACAATTTTTTTCGCCTTACCATTCGGAATCCCTGGAGTGTAGGTAATTACCGTATGTCGATTTATCGTTTTCAATAGGTCTTCTACTGAACTCATGATCTAGATCGCACATGAAATCAACTTTTCTGAAGATATAACAAGATTGATATTTTTCTCGAAAATTTTTTATTCCCGAAAATATTTTTCCCCAGAATATTTTTTATCCGAAAAATTTTTTTCCTAAAAAATTTTTTTCCGTGAATTTTTTTTTTCCGGAGAATTTTTTTCTCGAAAGATTTTTTTCCCGAAAAATTTTTCTCCTGAACTATTTTTTTCTGAAAAAATTTTTTCCAGAAAAATCCCTTCACGTGGACTTATTTAAAAAAAAATATACATTTCCGAAAATTTTTTTTCCTGAGAAAGAGTTTTCACGAAAGATTTTCTCCTAGAAAAGTTTTTTCTTCGAAAAATATCTTTCCCGAAAAATTTCCCAACCGAAGAAATTCTTCCACGTGGTCTTATTTGAAGAAAAATTTTCATCTCCGAAAATTTTGTTCCCGAAAAATTTTTTTCTCGAGAAATTTTTTTTTTGAAATATTTTCTTTCTGATAAATAGTAATCAGAGAAGATTTTCTCCCAGGAAATTTTTTTCCTCGAAAAATTTTTTTCACGAAAAACTTATTTCTAAAAATATTTTTCTTCAAATATTTTTTTACCAGAGAAAATTTTTCCACGTGAATTTGTAAATGTAATTTTCTCCCGAAACATTTTTTTCTTGAAAATTTTTTCTTCTCATGAACTAGATCGCCTATGAATTCAACTGTTCTGAAAATAAAGCGAGTTTAATATTTTTCGCCTTACCATTCGAAATCCCAGAGGAGTAGGTGATATCCGTATGTCAATTTATCGTTTTCAATAGGTAATACAGAACTAATGAACAAGATCGACTATGAAATCTACTGCTCTAGAGAGATAGCAAGATTAATATTTTGCGCTTTACCATTCGAAATCCTCGAGGGGTAGGATATTGCCGTATGTCCATTCATCGTTTTCAATGGGCAATACAGAACTCATGAACAAGATCGACTATGAAATCTACTGCTCTAGAGATATAGCAAAATTAATATTTTGCGCTTTACTATTCGAAATCCCTGAGGAGTATGTGATTGCCATATGTCAATTCATCGTTTTCAATAGGTCTTCAATGGTACTCTTGAACTAGATCAACTATGGTATCAAATGATTTGGAGATATAAAGGAATCATTATGTTTCTTCTTACCATTCGAAATCCCTGAGGAGTAGGTGATTGCTGTATGTCAATTTATCGTTTTCAATAGTTCTTCTACAGCACTCATGAACAAGATTGCCTATTGAATCAACTAATCAAAAGATAATGCGAGATAAATAATTTGCACTTTACCATTCGAAATCCCTGAGGAAGAGGTTATTGCCGTATGTCCAGTTACTGTTTTCAATAGGTCTTCCCCAGAACTCATGAACTAGATCGCCAATGAACTCAACTGTTCTGAAAATAAAGCGAGTTTAATATTTTTCGCCTCACCATTCGAAATCGCTGAGGAGAATTTGACTGCCGTATGTCAATTATTCGTTTTCAATAGGTCTTACAGAACTCATGAACAAGATCGTCTATGAAATCTACTGTTCTAGAGATATAGCAAGATTAATATTTTTCGCCTCACCATTCGAAATCCCTGAGGAGTATGTGATTATCATATGTCAATTCATCGTTTTCAATAGGTCTTCAATGGAACTTATGAACTAGATCAACTATGATATCAAATGTTTTGGAGATATAAAGAAATTACTATTTTTGCTTCTCACCATTCGAAATCTCTGAGGAATAGGTGATTGCCGTATGTCAATTAATCGTTTTCAATAGTCGTCATATTGAACTCATGAACAAGATCAACTATGAGATCTACTGTTCTAGAGATATAGCAAGATTGATATTTTTCTCCTTACCATTCCAAATAACCATGAACCTTGAACTAGATCACCTATAAAATCAAATGTTTAAGAGATATAACGAAACAACTATTTTTCTTCTTACCGTTCGAAATCCCTGAGGATTAGGTGATTGCTGTATGTCAATTTATCGTTTTCAATAGTTCTTCTAGAGCACTCATGAACTAGATCGCGTATTAAATCAAGTGCTCAAAAGATATTGCGAGATCAATATTTTGCGCTTCACCATTCGAAATCCTTGAGGAGTAGGTTAGTGCTGTATGTCGATTATTCGTTTTCAATAGGTCGTACTGAACTCATGAACAAGATCGATTATGAAATCTACTGTTCTAGAGATATAGCAAGATTAATATTTTTCGCCTTACCACTCGAAACCTTTGGGGAGTATGTGATTGCCATATGTCAATTCATCGTTTTCAATAGGTCTTCAATGGTACTCATGAACTAGATCAACTATGATATCAAATGATTTGGAGATATAATGAAATTACTATTTTTCTTCTTACCATTCGAAATCCCTGAGGAGTAGGTGATTTCTGTATGTCAATTTATCGTTTGCAATTGTGCTCCTACAGCACCAATGAACAAGATCGCCTATTGAATCAACTGTTTAAAAGATATTGTGAAATTTATATTTTGCGCTTTACCATTCGGAATCCCTCAGGAGTAGGTTATTGCCATACGTCCATTTACTGTTATCAATTGGTCTTCCACAGAACTCATGAACTAGATTGCAAATGAAATCAACTATTCTGAAAATAAAGCGAGTTTAATATTTTTCGCCTTACCATTCAAAATCCCTGAGGAGTAGGTGATTGCCGTATGTCAAATAATCGTTCTAAATGGGTCATACAGAACACATGAACAAGATCGCCTATGAATTCAACTTTTCTAGAGATATAGCGAGATTAATATTTTTCTCCTAACAATTCGAAATCCCTGAAGAGTAGGTGATTGCCGTATGTCAATTAATCATTTTCAATAGGTCATACTGAACTCATGAACAAGATCGACTATGATATCTACTTTTCTAGAGATATAGCAAGATTAATATTTTCCACCTTACCATTCCAAATCCCTGAGGAGTAGGTGAATAATATATGTCAATTCATCGTTTTCTATAGGTCTTCAATGAGACTCATGAACTAGATCACATTTGAAATCAAATGTTCAAGAGATATTGCAAGATTAATATTTTGCGCTTTACCATTTGAAATCCCTAAGGAATAGGTTATTGCCGTATGTCCATTTACTGTTTTCAGTAGGTGTTACAGAGAACTCATGATCTACATAGCCAATGAAATCATTGTTCTAGAAATAAATTGAGTTCAAAATTTTTTTCGCCTTACCATTCGGAATCCCTGAAGTGTGAGTTATTACCGTATGTCAATTCATCGTTTTCAATTGGTCTTCCACAGAACTCATGAACTAGATCACCTATGAAATCAACTGTTTAAAAATAAAGCGAGTTTAATATTTTTCGCCTCACTATTCAAAATCCCTGAGGAGTAGGTAATTGCCGTATGTCAATTAATCGTTTTCAATAGGTCATACTGAACTCATGAACAAGATCGACTATGAAATCTACTGTTCTAGATATATAGCAAGAATGATATTTTTCTCCGTAACATTCCAAATCCCTGAGGGGTAGGTGAAAGCCATATGTTGATTCATCATTTTCAATAGGTCTTCAATGGTACTCATGAACTAGGTAACCTGTGAAATGAAATGTTTTAGAGATATAACGAGACTACAATTTTCTTCTTTATATGCGAATTCCTTGAGGAGTAGGTGATTGCTTAAGTCAATTTGTCGTTTTCAATAGTTCTTTTAGAGCAATCAAGAACTAGATCGCCTATTGAGTCAACTGTTCAAAAGATATTGCGAGATTAATATTTTCCTTTTACCATTCGAAATCCCTCAGGAGTAGGTGATTGCCGTATGTCAATTAATCGTTTTCAATAGGTCTGACAGAACTCATGAACAAGATCGACTATGATATCTACTGTTCTAGAGATATAGCAAGATTGATATTTTGCGCTTTACCATTCGAAATCCTCGGGGAGTAGGTTAGTGCCGTCAGTTCATTTACTGTTTTCAATAGGCCTTCCACAGAACTCATGAACTAGATCGCCTATGAACTCAACTGTTCTGAAAATAGAGCGAGTTTGATATTTTTCGCCTTACAATTCGAAATCCCTGTGGAGTAGGTAATTGCCGTATATCAATTAATCGTTTTCAATAGGTCTTATAGAACTCATGAACAAGATCAACTATAAAAGCTACTGTTCTAGAGATATAGCAAGATTAATATTTTTCGCCTTACCATTCGGAATACCTGAGGAACATGTGATTGCCATATGTCTTTTTTTTCGTTTTCAATAGGTCTTCAATGGTACTCATGAACTAGATAAACTATGATATCAAATGTTTAGGAGATATAAAGAAATTACCACTTTTCTTCTTAACATTCGAAATCCCTGAGGAGTAGGTGATTGCTGTATGTCAATTTATCGTTTTCAATAGTTCTTCTACAGCACTCATGAACTAGATCGCCTATTGAATCAACTGTTCAGAAGATATTGCGAAATTAATATTTTGCGCTTTACCATTCGAAATCCCTGACTAGTAGGTTATTGCCGTATGTCCATTTACTGTTTTCAATTGGTCTTCCACAGAACTCATGAACTTGATAGCCTATGAAATCAACTGTTCTGAAAATAAAGCGGGTTTAATATTTTTCGCCTTACGTTTCAAAATCCCTGAGGGGTAGGTGATCGCCGTATGTCAATTAATCGTTTTCAATAGGTCATACAGAACTCACGAAGAAGATCGCCTATGGAAACTTCTGTTCTAGAGATATAACGAGATTAATATTTTTCTCCTTACCATTCGGAATCCCTGAGGAGTAGGTGATTGCCGTTTGTCAAATAATCATTTTAAATAGGTCATACTGAACTCGTGAACAAGATCGACTATGAAATCTACTGTTCTAGAGATATAGCAAGATTAATAATTTTCTCCTTACCATTCCAAATCCCTGAGGAGTAGGTGAATGCCATATGTAAATTCATCGTTTTCAATAAGTCTTCAATGGTACTCATGAACTAGATCCCTATGAAATCAAATGTTCAAGAGATATTGCGAGACTAATATTTTTCGCTTTACCATTATAATCCCTGAGGAATAGGTCATTGCCATATGTCCATTTACTGTTTTCAGTAGGTGTTCCAGAAAACTCATGAACTAGATCGCCAATGAAATCAACTGTTCTAGAAATAAAGCGAGTTTAAAATTCTTTTCGCCTGACTTTTCGGAATCCCTGAAGTGTAGGTGATTACCGTATGTTAATTTTTTTTTCGCAGAATTTTTCTCGAAAAATTTTTTTCCCGAAAAATTTTCTTCCTGAAATATTTTTTCCTGAAAATATTTTTTCCTGAAAATTTTTTTTTTCGAAGAACTTTTTATCCGAAATATTTTTTTCCTGAAAAATTTTTTCTCTCGAAATTTTTCTTCCCGAAAAATTTTTTCCTCGAGAAATATTCTTTCTGAGAAACAGTTTTCACGAAAGATTTTCTCCTAGAAAACTTTTTTCCTCGAAAAAATTTTCTCCCGAAAAATTTTCATTTCAGAAATTTGTTTTTTTTCAAAAAATTTTTTACTCGAGAAAATTCTTTCACGTGAACATATTTCAAGAAAAATTTTATTACGGAAATTTTTTTTTTCGAAATATTTTCTTCTCAAAAAATTTTTTTCTTGGGAAACAGTTTTCACGAAAGATTTCCTCCTAGAAAATTTCTTTCCTCGAAAGATATTTCTCCTGAAAAATTTTTTACTGGAGAAAATTCTTTCACGTGGACCTATTTCAAGAAAAATTTCATTTCCGAAAATTTTTCTTTCCGAAAAATTTTTTTCTCGAAAAATTTTTTTTTCGAAAAACTTTCTACCTGATAATTAGTTTTCAAGGAAGAATTTCTCCCAGAAAATTTCCTTCCTCGAAAAATTCTTCTCACGAAATATTTTTCGCCTTACCATTCGGAATCCCTGAGGAGTATGTGATTGCCATATGTCAATTAATCGTTTTCAATGGTCGTCATACTGAACTCATGAACAAGATCAACTATGAGATCTACTGTTCTAGAGATATAGCAAGATTGATATTTTTCTCCTTACCATTCCAAATAACCATGAACCATGAACTAGATCACCTATAAAATCAAATGTTTAAGAGATATAACGAAACAACTATTTTTCTTCTTACCGTTCGAAATCCCTGAGGATTAGGTGATTGCTGTATGTCAATTTATCGTTTTCAATAGTTCTTCTAGAGCACTCATGAACTAGATCGCGTATTAAATCAAGTGCTCAAAAGATATTGCGAGATCAATATTTTGCGCTTCACCATTCGAAATCCTTGAGGAGTAGGTTAGTGCTGTATGTCGATTATTCGTTTTCAATAGGTCATACTGAACTCATGAACAAGATCGATTATGAAATCTACTGTTCTAGAGATATAGCAAGATTAATATTTTTCGCCTTACCACTCGAAACCTTTGGGGAGTATGTGTTTGCCATATGTCAATTCATCGTTTTCAATAGGTCTTCAATGGTACTCATGAACTAGATCAACTATGATATCAAATGATTTGGAGATATAAAGAAATTACTATTTTTCTTCTTACCATTCGAAATTCCTGAGGAGTAGGTGATTTCTGTATGTCAATTTATCGTTTGCAATTGTGCTTCTACAGCACTCATGAACAAGATCGCCTATTGAATCAACTGTTATAAAGATATTGTGAAATTTATATTTTGCGCTTTACCATTCGGAATCCCTCAGGAGTAGGTTATTGCCATACGTCCATTTACTGTTATCAATTGGTCTTCCACAGAACTCATGAACTAGATTGCAAATGAAATCAACTATTCTGAAAATAAAGCGAGTTTAATATTTTTCGCCTTAGCATTCAAAATCCCTGAGGAGTAGGTGATTGCCGTATGTCAATTAATCGTTTTCAATAGGTCAAACTGAACTCATGAACAAGATCGACTATGAAATCTACTGTTCTAGAGATATAGCAAGAATGATATTTTTCTCCGTAACATTCCAAATCCCTGAGGGGTAGGTGAAAGCCATATGTTGATTCATCATTTTCAATAGGTCTTCAATGGTACTCATGAACTAGGTAACCTATGAAATGAAATGTTTTAGAGATATAACGAGACTACAATTTTCTTCTTTATATGCGAATTCCTTGAAGAGGTGATTGCTGTATGTCAATTTGTCGTTTTCAATAGTTCTTTTAGAGCAATCAAGAACTAGATCGCCTATTGAGTCAACTGTTCAAAAGATATTGCGAGATTAGTGTTTTCCTCCCTCAGGAGTAGGTGATTGCCGTATGTCAATTAATCGTTTTCAATAGGTCTGACAGAACTCATGAACAAGATCGACTATGATATCTACTGTTCTAGAGATATAGCAAGATTGATATTTTGCGCTTTACCATTCGAAATCTTCGGGGTGTAGGTTAGTGCCGTCAGTTCATTTTCTGTTTTCAATAGGCCTTCCACAGAACTCATGAACTAGATCGCCTATGAACTCAACTGTTCTGAAAATAGAGCGAGTTTGATATTTTTCGCCTTACAATTCGAAATCCCTGTGGAGTAGGTAATTGCCGCATATCAATTAATCGTTTTCAATAGGTCTTATAGAACTCATGAACAAGATCAACTATAAAAGCTACTGTTCTAGAGATATAGCAAGATTAATATTTTTCGCCTTACCATTCGGAATACCTGAGGAACATGTGATTGCCATATGTCTTTTTTTTCGTTTTCAATAGGTCTTCAATGGTACTCATGAACTAGATAAACTATGATATCAAATGTTTAGGAGATATAAAGAAATTACCACTTTTCTTCTTAGCATTCGAAATCCCTGAGGAGTAGGTGATTGCTTTATGTCAATTTATCGTTTTCAATAGTTCTTCTACAGCACTCATGAACTAGATCGCCTATTGAATCAACTGTTCAGAAGATATTGCGAAATTAATATTTTGCGCTTTACCATTCGAAATCCCTGACTAGTAGGTAATTGCCGTATGTCCATTTACTGTTTTCAATTGGTCTTCCACAGAACTCATGAACTTGATAGCCTATGAAATCAACTGTTCTGAAAATAAAGCGGGTTTAATATTTTTCGCCTTACCTTTCAAAATCCCTGAGGGGTAGGTGATCGCCGTATGTCAATTAATCGTTTTCAATAGGTCATACAGAACTCACGAACAAGATCGCCTATGGAAACTCCTGTTCTAGAGATATAACGAGATTAATATTTTTCTCCTTATATATATATATATATATATGTCGGGTTCAGAACGTCTTCCGACGTTGTCCGACGCCTTGCCTCCATCTTTGCCTATTCTCCCAATCAAATTCTTGCAGGTCTCTAGTACTCATGGCTTTAACTACACCCTGCTTCCAGTTAGTTTTCGGCCTTCCTCTTTTTCTACGTTCTGCTGGCTGCCAGTTCATTACCTGCTTCGGGAGTCTTGTTTCTGACATACGTTGTATGTGGCCATACCAGGTTAACTGCCTCCTTTCGATATCATCCATTATGGTTCCTTCAATACCCATCATATCCCTAACAATATCATTCCTAATTCTGTCCCTCCTTGAAATCATTAATGACCTCCGTATTGCATCCATTTCAACTGCTTGCAATCTCCTCTTGTATTTCTCGTTTAATCTCCAATTCTCAGAACCATATAACAGACTGGACTTTACCAATGTCTCATATATATTGAACTTTCTTTTCTTTGTGATATTCTTGTTCCATAGTAAGCCATTGAGACAGGATATTGCCTTTTTTGCCGTTGTTATCCTTCTCTCTATTTCCCTATTGTCCGTTCCAGTCGAGTCAAAAATCACTCCGAGATAGTTACAGTCCAGGCTGTGGGTTATTATCTCATCACTGTCACCATCCAATATTAGATCACCCGGTTCTCCACCAACACAAAGATATTTGGTTTTCTCTAAGTTGACATATAAACCCCACTTCTCGTATTCCTCGATCAGCTTGCGCATCATATATTCCATATCATCTTTATCACCGGATACAACCGCCTGGTCATCGGCAAACTGCAAAGTATAGAGGGTCATGTTATCAAGTTCTATGCCCATGCCATGAACTTTTTTTTTCCATAGCTTTAAGGCTGCAGCCACGTATAATTTAAACAATGTTGGAGACAAACAGCATCCCTGTCTCAGACCCTTATTAACAAGGAATTCATCAGTTATATATTTTCCCATTCTGATTCTTGATTTTGTCCCCGTGTATAGGCCTTTTATAGCTTTTTTCTCCTTACCATTCGGAATCCCTGAGGAGTAGGTGATTGCCGTTTGTCAAATAATCATTTTAAATAGGTCATACTGAACTCGTGAACAAGATCGACTATGAAATCTACTGTTCTAGAGATATAGCAAGATTAATAATTTTCTCCTTACCATTCCAAATCCCTGAGGAGTAGGTGAATGCCATATGTAAATTCATCGTTTTCAATAAGTCTTCAATGGTACTCATGAACTAGATCCCTATGAAATCAAATGTTCAAGAGATATTGCGAGACTAATATTTTTCGCTTTACCATTATAATCCCTGAGGAATAGGTCATTGCCATATGTCCATTTACTGTTTTCAGTAGGTGTTCCAGAAAACTCATGAACTAGATCGCCAATGAAATCAACTGTTCTAGAAATAAAGCGAGTTTAAAATTCTTTTCGCCTGACTTTTCGGAATCCCTGAAGTGTAGGTGATTACCGTATGTTAATTTTTTTTTCGCAGAATTTTTCTCGAAAAATTTTTTTCCCGAAAAATTTTCTTCCTGAAATATTTTTTCCTGAAAATTTTTTTATTCGAAGAACTTTTTATCCGAAAAATTTTTTCCTGAAAATTTTTTCTCTCGAAATTTTTCTTCCCGAAAAATTTTTTTCTCGAGAAATATTCTTTCTGAGAAACAGTTTTCACGAAAGATTTTCTCCTAGAAAACTTTTTTCCTCGAAAAAATTTTCTCCCGAAAAATTTTCATTTCAGAAATTTTTTTTTTTTCAAAAAATTTTTTACTCGAGAAAATTCTTTCACGTGAACATATTTCAAGAAAAATTTTTATTACGGAAATTTTTTTTTTCGAAATATTTTCTTCTCAAAAAATTTTTTTCTTGGGAAACAGTTTTCACGAAAGATTTCCTCCTAGAAAATTTCTTTCCTCGAAAGATATTTCTCCTGAAAAATTTTTTACTGGAGAAAATTCTTTCACGTGGACTTATTTCAAGAAAAATTTCATTTCCGAAAATTTTTCTTTCCGAAAAATTTTTTTCTCGAAAAATTTTTTTTTCGAAAAACTTTCTACCTGATAATTAGTTTTCACGGAAGAATTTCTCCCAGAAAATTTCCTTCCTCGAAAAATTCTTCTCACGAAATATTTTTCGCCTTACCATTCGGAATCCCTGAGGAGTATGTGATTGCCATATGTCAATTCATCGTTCTCAATAGGTCTTCAATGGTACTCATGAACTAGATCAACTATGAAATCAATTGGAGATATAAAGAAATTACTATTTTTCTTCTTACCATTCGAAATCCCTGTGGAGTAGACGTTTGCTGTATGTCTATTTATCCTTTTCAATAGTTCTTCTTTAGCACTCATGAACAAGATCGCCTATTGAATCAACTGTTCAAAAGATATTGCGAGAATAATATTTTGCGCTAAACCATTCGAAATCCTTGAGGAGAAGGTTATTGCGGTATGTCCATTTACTGCTTTCAATTGGTCTTCCACAGAACTCATAAACTAGATCGCCTATGAACTCAACTGTTCTGAAAATAAAGCGAGTTTAATATTTTTTGGCTTACCATTTGAAATCCCTGAGCAGTAGGTGATTGCCGTATGTCAATTTATCCTTTTCAATAGGTAATACAGAACTCATGAACAAGATTGACTATGAAATCTATTGCTCTAGAGATGTAGAAAAATTAATATTTTGCGCTTTATGATTCGAAATCCTCGAGGAGTAGGTTATTTCCGTATGTCCATTTACTGTTTTCAGTAGGTCTTCCACAGAACTCATGAACTAGATCTCCTATGAACTCAAATGTTCTGAAAACAAAGCGAGTTTAATATTTTTTGCCTTACCATTCGAAATCCCTGAGGAGTAGGTGAATGCCGTATGTCAGTTAATCGTTTTCAATAAGTCATACAGGACTCATGAACAAGATCGACTATAACATCTACTGTTCAAGAGATATAGCAAGATTAATATTTTTCGCCTTACCATTCGAAATCCCTGAGGAGAATGTGATTGCCATATGTCAATTCATCGTATTCAATAGGTCATCTATGGTACTCATGAACTAGATCTCATGAACTAGACTAATGTTTTAGAGATATAACGAGACTACTATTTTTCATCTTACCATTCAAAATCCCTGAGGAGTAGGTAATTGCTAATTGTCAATATATCGTTTTCAATAGTTCTTCTACAGCACTCAAGAACTAGATCACCTGTTACTTCAACTGTTTAAAAGATATTTCGAGATTAATATTCTGCCCTTTACCATTCGAAATCCCCGAAGAGTAGGTTATTGCCGTATGTCAATTTATCGTTTTCACTAGGTAATACAAAACTCATGAGCAAGATCGACTATGAAATCTACTTCTCTAGAGATATAGCAAAATTAATATTTTGCGCTTGACAATTCGAAATCCCCGAGGAGTAGGTTATTGCCGTATGTCCAGTTACTGTTTTCAATAGGTCTTCCCCAGAACTCATGAACTAGATCGCCAATGAACTCAACTGTTCTGAAAATAAAGCGAGTTTAATATTTTTCGCCTCACCATTCGAAATCTCTGAGGAGAATTTGGCTGCCGTATGTCAATTAATCGTTTTCAATAGGTCTTACAGAACTCATGAACAAGATCGTCTATGAAATCTACTGGTCTAGAGATATAGCAAGAATGATATTTTTCTCCTTAACATTCCAAATCCCTGAGGGGTAGGTGAAAGCCATATGTTGATTCATCATTTTCAATAGGTCATCAATGGTACTCATGAACTAGGTCACCTATGAAATCAAGTGTTTTAGAAATATAACGAGACTACAATTTTCTTCTTTATATGCGAATTCCTTGAGGAGTAGGTGATTGCTGTATGTCAATTTGTCGTTTTCAATAGTTCTTTTACAGCAATCAAGAAGTAGATCGCCTATTGAGTCAACTGTTCAAAAGATATTGCGAGATTAATATTTTGCACTTTACCATTCGAAATCCCTGAGGAGTAGGTGATTGCCGTATGTCAATTAATCGTTTTCAATAGGTCTGACAGAACTCATGAACAAGATCGACTATGATATCTACTGTTCTAGAGATATAGCAAGATTGATATTTTGCGCTTTACCATTCGAAATCCTCGGGGAGTAGGTTAGTGCCGTCTGTTCATTCACTTTTTTCAATAGGCCTTCCACAGAACTCATGAACTAGATCGCCTATGAACTCAACTGTTCTGAAAATAGAGCGAGTTTGATATTTTTCGCCTTACAATTCGAAATCCCTGTGGAGTAGGTAATTGCCGTATATCAATTAATCGTTTTCAATAGGTCTTATAGAACTCATGAACAAGATCGACTATAAAAGCTACTGTTCTAGAGATATAGCAAGATTAATATTTTTCGCCTTACCATTCGGAAAACCTGAGGAACATGTGATTGCCATATGTCTTTTTTTTTTGTTTTCAATAGGTCTTCAATGGTACTCATGAACTAGATAAGCTATGATATCAAATGTTTAGGAGATATAAAGAAATTACCACTTTTCTTCTTAACATTCGAAATCCCTGAGGGGTAGGTGATCGCCGTATGTCAATTAATCGTTTTCAATAGGTCATACAGTACTCACGAACTAGATCGCCTATGGAAAATTCTGTCCTAGAGATATAACGAGATTAATATTTTTCTCCTTACCATTCGGAATCTCTGAGGAGTAGGTGATTGCCGTTTGTCAAATAATCATATTAAATAGGTCATACTGAACTCGTGAACAAGATCGACTATGAAATCTACTGTTCTAGAGATATAGCAAGATTAATAATTTTCTCCTTACCATTCCAAATCCCTGAGGAGTAGGTGAATGCCATATGTAAATTCATTGTTTTCAATAAGTCTTCAATGGTACTCATGAACTAGATCCCTATGAAATCAAATGTTCAAGAGATATTGCTAGACTAATATTTTTCGCTTAACAATTATAATCCCTGAGGAATAGGTCATTGCCGTATGTCCATTCACTGTTTTCAGTAGGTGTTCCAGAAAACTCATGAACTAGATCGCCAATGAAATCAACTGTTCTAGAAATAAAGCGAGTTTAAAATTCTTTTCGCCTGAATTTTCGGAATCCCTGAAGTGTAGGTGATTACCGTATGTTAATTTTTTTTTCGCAGAATTTTTTCTCGAAAAATTTTTTTCCCGAAAAATTTTCTTCCTGAAATATTTTCTCCTGAAAAATTTTTTCCTAAAATTTTTTTTTTCGAAGAACTTTTTATCCAAAAAATTTTTTTCCTGAAAAATTTTTTCTCCCGAAATTTTTCTTCCCGAATAATTTTTTTCTCGAGAAATATTCTTTCTGAGAAACAGTTTTCACGAAAGATTTTCTCCTAGAAAACTTTTTTCCTCGAAAAAATTTTCTCCCGAAAAATTTTCATTTCCGAAATTTTTTTTTTTTAAAAATTTTTTACTCGAGAAAGTTCTTTCACGTGAACATATTTCAAGAAAAATTTTTATTACCGAAATTTTTTTTTTCGAAATATTTTCTTCTCAAAAAATTTTTTTCTTGGGAAACAGTTTTCACGAAAGATTTCCTCCTAGAGAATTTCTTTCCTCGAAAGATATTTCTCCTGAAAAATTTTTTACTGGAGAAAATTCTTTCACGTGGACTTATTTCAAAAAAAATTTCATTTCCGAAAATTTTTCTTTCCGAAAAATTTTTTTCTCGAAATTTTTTTTTTCGAAAAATTTTCTACCTGATAATTAGTTTTCACGGAAGAATTTCTCCCAGAAAATTTCCTTCCTCGAAAATTCTTCTCACGAAATATTTTTCGCCTTACCATTCGGAATCCCTGAGGAGTATGTGATTGCCATATGTCAATTCATCGTTCTCATTAGGTCTTCAATGGTACTCATGAACTAGATCAACTATGAAATCAATTGGAGATATAAAGAAATTACTATTTTTCTTCTTACCATTCAAAATCCCTTCTACAGCATTCATGAACAAGATAGACTATGAACTCAACTGTTCTGAAAATAAAGCGAGTTTAATATTTTTCGCCTTACCATTTGAAATCCCTGAGCAGTAGGTGATTGCCGTATGTCAATTTATCGTTTTCAATAGGTAATACAGAACTCATGAACAAGATTGACTATGAAATCTATTGCTCTAGAGATATAGAAAAATTAATATTTTGCGCTTTATGATTCGAAATCCTCGAGGAGTAGGTTGATGCCGTATGTCCATTTACTGTTTTCAATAGGTCTTCCACAGAACTCATGAACTAGATCGCCTATGAACTCAAATGTTCTGAAAATAAAGCGAGTTTAATATTTTTCGCCTTAACATTCGAAATCCCTGAGGACTAGGTGAATAGCGTATGTCAGTTAATCGTTTTCAATAAGTCATACAGAACTCATGAACAAGATCGACTATAACACTGTTCTAGAGATATAGCAAGATTAATATTTTTCGCCTTACCATTCGAAATCCCTGAAGAGTATGTGATTGCCATATGTCAATTCATCGTATTCAATAGGTCATCAATGGTACTCATGAACTAGATCACCTATGAAATCAAATGTTTCAGAGATATAACGAGACTACTATTTTTCATCTTACCATTCGAAATCCCTGAGGAGTAGGTAATTGCTAAATGTCAATATATCGTTTTCAATAGTTCTTCTACAGCACTCATGAACTAGATCGCCTATTACATCAACTGTTTAAAAGATATTTCGAGATTAATATTCTGCCCTTTACCATTCGAAATCCCCGAAGAGTAGGTTATTGCCGTATGTCAATTAATCGTTTTCGAAAGGTCATACTGAACTCACGAACAAGATCGCATATGGAATCTCCTGTTCTAGAGATATAGCGACATTGATATTTTTCTGCTCACCATATGTGGAATCATTTCAAGAAAAATATTTTTTTCCGAAAATTTTTTTTTCCGAAAAATTTTTTTTTCCGAAAAAATTTTTTTTTCGAAACATTTTCTACCTGATAATTAGTTTTCACGGAAGATATTCTCCTAGAAAATTTTGTTTCTCGAAAAATTTTCCTCACGAAAAATTTATTTCCAAAAATTTTTTTTTTCAAAAAATTTTTTACCCGAGAAAATTTTTCCACGTGGACTAATTCAAAGAAGAATTTTTCTCCCGAAACATTTGTTTCTTGAAAATTTTTTTCCTGAAATATTTTTTTCTTCTACAGAACTCATGAACTAGATCGCCTATGAATTCAACTGTTCTAGAGATGAAACGAGATAAATAATTTTTTTTTTATCATTTGTGTTAAAAATTGCAAGAATTTTCAACCCATCTTCATGACCTACTCTACGCCAATGGTATCAACCTCAAGCGGTCACCTCAAGCAGCCAACTTCAAGTCGGAACTGACACCGATCAATAGGGAAATCGTTGACAATGGCCAACTATTTTTCAAAAAATATGTGCTGATTCTCGACCTCTGTCAAAGATTCATTCATTCACGATCCTCTCGTTTCTGAATACGCCATTATTACCCTCGCTCGTTTTTCCTCTCATTTTAAAGTGCTAGTGATGTATATAGTTTTTCATACATAAGACAGACTTTTTATTAAGTTTCACTCGATCATCTCAACAAGGTACAGTACAGTTTTTCGTAAAATCCATGCACGAGTTTTCTCTACACATGTGCTTATTTCACCTGCTTTTCATCTTCTCATTTTAACATTCGCTCAATCCTAGCACATTTCTTCGTTAATACACTCTAACTTTCATTCTCTACACTTCTGCTACAGGTTAAATCGCATATTTTACACGTTTTCTAATTTTCTGCCTCAAACCACGTGCTGACTTTTCCAATCTCAAATTATAAGTCTCATAATTGCCTTTCGCTCACCATTCTCTTATGTTCACTCAAGTTCATTTCTAGTGCATATCATGTTACCATATTTTGTCATATTTTTATCATCTCTAACATTATTTTTTTTCTCATTAAACTATGTCAGATAACTTGTATGCATTTCTAATTCTGTATGAATAGACTTCTCAGGCCTTATAAGTTTCAGATACCTCTCAACGTGTCAGCCTGGGTGCATCGGGGAGGACCCTACAAGCACAAGTTTTTACGTTCTACTCAAGACTTCTCAATTTGACAGATGGTTTACATAAACCGTGCTGGACCTGGTTGACAGAAGCCACCCGATGTCTCCAAGTTGGTTGGTCTTCGACTATTTAAATATAATTTGTAATTGTTACTTTTAACCTTCTCATAACTTATAAGGCTTATATCTATAATGTTCTCAACTTATCACTCTATCATTTCAAATCTCTCGTATCAATTATTCAATGTCATAGTAATCTTCTGCTTTTCTAATAGACTTTGCTATTCCTGTAAGCGTTGATCATTCTATGATAAATTTCTCAAATTGAGTTACTATGATACAGATACTTTCTTAAAACAATTATCAATTTCTCAAGTACTTTATTCATTACATAGTTTTCTCTATTCTCAAGTCTCATCTGATACATGATCAATTCAAACAGATAATTTATGTAGTTAACTTCTGTTTTTCTGATAGATTCGACCGACTATCACTGTAAACGTTGTAACTCATAATTATTCATTCTCTATCACTCTATCGTATCAATACGATAGATAGTATCTATACTCTTTACTTCCTCAAGCTGACAAAAATCAACACAACTCACTCAAATTTGTGCAATTGTGAGACATGCTAAATATTTTCTCAGGTTAACTTCTCAATACTTCGAACACTCAAATCTCTCTTATTTGTAAATAGGTCTACTCTGTTTAGATGTAGTTGATTTTGTACATATTTTAACTTCGTGCGAGTACCTATTTATTATGTGAATGTAAACTTTGTACAATAAACATTTTATTTTGACATCTCTGACTCAATCATTTGGTAACAGTCCACTTTTGAGTAATTGCCAAAAATCTCAACAACCAGATTTTTGAACATTTGGTCCTTCGAGCCGGATGATTGAGTTGGAATTTTGTTTGTTCACATCACATTAATCATCTCAAGATATAAGCTCAAGAGTATCAGCTCTCTCGTCTTCTCAACCAGCTCAAGAATATCACCTCTCTCGCCATCTCAACCAACTCAATAATGTCCATAAAGATATCTGGTACTTCCTCACCTCCACCTCCTCCAGCTGAAGAACACCCCAAAATATCGTCTCAAAGATCTAGACAGTCTTCCACCTCATCTCAAGCAGAAGCACCACCTCAGACAAGATCCTTCGAACTACCCACCTCTCTCAAATTAAAGGTAGCTACTCAAATGAATCGAATCCAGCTCTTCAAGAACATCCTCTCAGAACTCTCAACACGCAAGACATGGACGAAGGATAATCTTGACCAACGAAGGGAACATCTCCAGGAGCTCCATAAGTCCTTCTCAAAGACCCACTCTTATTTCGAATCAGCATGGCTGATTCATGCCTGGAGCACCCATACTTCGCCACGTCCGTCTACTTGGAGGAGTATTCCCTCTTTCACGCAGCCACCTCCCAACTCTCAGACCTCTACAAAGCTGTAGATTCTCAGCCAGCCTCCTCAACTTCAGCTCAAACATCTCAGTCTCGTCCAAGACTACCTGACATCTCTATTCCAACCTTCTCAGGAGACTTCTCTCAATGGCCAGCGTTCAGGGACCTTTTCAGATCCATAGTGATCAACAATGATCTGATCTCTGATATTGAGAGGCTCCATTATCTTCGAACATCTCTATCCCATGACCCTCTCGAGATCATCTCAAGTCTACCACTTATCGAGTCCTCCTTTTCTATTGCCTGGCAACAACTCGCGCAGAAGTATGAGAATAAACGACTCATTTTGTCTTCTCACTATGCCAAGTTAATGTGCCTCTCTCTGGCCGACTAAAAAACGTCCTCCTCAACATCGCTAAGACAGCTTCTCGAGAGTATATCCAATCCTTTACAGAGTCTCAAAGCTCTAGGTGAAGACCTAGAGCCCAATTATAATCTGTTGACGTACCATATCATCAACAGATTGGATCACGCCTCCAGAGCACAGTGGGAAAATCTCATTTCTCCCACCACTGAATTACCCACTTTTTCTCAAATCATGGAGTTCCTGGAGTCCCACTCGAGAGCCCTCGAATGGATTGAAACCAATCCACAGCCTTCTCAAGACACCTCGAAACCTCGGCCCACAGTCTCTAAAGTCGCAAACACTCCTCAACGACCACTGCTATCAGTCACCTCAATTAAGCCAGCCTCCACATCTCAGATAAGATCTTCCTCGATGGCATCTTACAACTCCGATGATTGTGATCAAGAGCACTTCATCGCAGATTGTCCCCGTTTTGCTGCAAGGCCTCCTCAACAAAAGGCAGACGTTGTCTTACACAGAATTCTGTGCACCAACTGTCTTGGCCGACATCACCGTCGGTCAGGCAAAACGCACAAAACGTGAAAACTCTGTGGGTCTCAACACCACTCTCTTCTCCACATAGCTCCATTAAGCAGCAAACCCTTCTCAAAGGTTCCACCGGTGCCTCCTCGAGTTCTCCCCAACTCAGCACTCACCTCTGTTCAGCCATCTCAACAAGTGGCGAGTTCAAGTGAATCAGCTCGAACACCTCCAAAATAAATAATTTTGTTCACCTCCAGCCTTTTCAGTGTCATCGTCTTCAATCCTCTTGCCACAGCATCTGCTTGCCACCGCCATTATCACCCTTATCACCTCAACTGCCTCACATAAGGTTCGACTACTCATCGATTCTGGATCAGAACTGAGCTTCATCTCTCAAGATTTGGCTACCAAGGTCAACATTCCTCGAAGGAAGTCACATGTAGTGGTTGTCGGCATCCATGGAACCACCTCCAAGACGCAAGACTTTCAAGCTATCTCCACATCTCCAGAATACCAATCTAGTCGATCCAGAACACCACATCTCAAGACCAATTGACATCATTTTGGGTACGGATGTCTATGGCTCCGTAGTTCTTCCTCAAATGAAAAAGAAGGCTCTCTATCGTCTCCATCTGCACAGCTCTCAATCTTTGGATGGCTCATACTTGGTCCTGTGTGTCAGCAACAAGAAGATATTCCACTTCAGCCTCCAATGTTCCACACCATTCAAGAAGAAGACCTTCATCGTCTCCTCACTAAATTCTGGGAACAGGAAGAAAGTCAATCAACTTCTCAATCACATCTCACCCCTGATGAGCAAGAATGTGAGAACCACTTCGTCTCCACTCACTCCAGATTGGCTTCAGGCAAATACATGGTGAGACTACCTCTAAGATCCTCTCGAAATGTTTTAGGTTCATCCAGACAACGAGCCTTTTGATGTCTGCAAGGTCTGATCAGGAAATTCGACAAGGATCCTGAATACTCTAAAACTCTTTCATCAATTCATCGATGAATACGAACTTCTCCATCATATGCAGCCTGTCTCATCAGAGAAAGTCAAATCTAGGTATTTTCTGCCTCATCGTGGCGTCCTCAAATCAGACGGTACGTCAACCAAACTTTGTGTAGTTTTCAACGGCTCTAGTCTCACCTCCACTGGTATTTCACTACTCAACGATATCATGCACACAGGATCAAAACTACAACTCGACATGATAGATGTCCTTATGTGGGTGCGTAAATATAAATTTGTCTTCTCCACAGATATCACCAAGATGTATAGGCAGATTCTGGTTCATCCTAATGATTGGGATCTTCAAAGTATTCTCTGGCTCGACTCAACTAACAAAGTGAAGGCATATCATCTCACCACGGTTACATACGGCACAAGATCTGCTCCATTTTTGGCAATTCAAATTCTTCTCCAACTAATCCAAGATGAAGGTCACAAATTTCCATTAGCAATCCCTCCATTAACGAAAGGTCGTTATAGTGATGATATCTGTGTTGGAGCAGATACCGAAGTGCAACTTCTAGAAATTGCCAAACAACTCCAGGATCTCTGCTTTTCTAATAGACTTTGCCATTCCTGTAAGCGTTGATCATTCTATGATAAATTTCTCAAATTAAGTTACTATGATACAGATACTTTCTTAAAACAATTATCAATTTCTCAAGTACTTTATTCATTACATAGTTTTCTCTATTCTCAAGTCTCATCTAATACATGATCAACTCAAACAGATAATTCATGTAGTTAACTTCTGTTTTTCTGATAGATTCGACCGGCTATCACTGTAAACATTATAACTCATAATTATTCATTCTCTATCACTCTCTCGTATCAATACGATAGATAGCATCTCTACTCTTAACTTTCTCAAGCTGACAATAGGCAACACAACTCACTCAAATTTGTGCAATTGTGAGACATGCTAAACATTTTCTCAGGTTAACTTCTCGATACTTCGAACACTCAAATCTCTCATATTTGTAAATAGGTCTACTCTGTTTAGATGTAGTTAATTTTTTACATATTTAAACTTCGTGCGAGTACCTATTTATTATGTGAATGTGAAATTTGTACAATAAACATTTTATTTTAACATCTCTGACTCAATCATTTGGTAACAGTCCACTATTGAGTAATTGCCAAAAATCACAACAACCAGATTTTTGAACAATGTGAAATCCCAGTAGAGAAGTTTATTGCCGTATGTTCATTTACTGTTTTCAATAGTTCTTCCACAGAACTCATGAACTAGATCGCCTATGAACTCAACTGTTCTGAAAATAAAGCGAGTTTAATATTTTTCGCCTTACCATTCGAAATCCCTGTGGAGTAGGTAATTGCCGTATGTCAATTTATCGTTTTCAATAGGTGATACAGAACTCATGAACAAGTCCGACTATGAAATCTACTGCTCTAGAGATATAGCAAAATTAATATTTTGCGCTTTACCATTCGAAATCCCCGATGAGTAGGTTATTGCCGTATGTCCATTTACTGTTTTCAATAGGTCTTCCACAGAACTCATGATCTAGATCGCCTATGAACTCAACTGTTCTGAAAATAAAGCGAGTTTGATATTTTTCGCTTACCATTCGAAATCCCTGGAGGGTAGGTGATTGCCGTATGTCAATCAATCGTTTTCAATAGGTCTTACAGAACTCCTGAACAAGATCGACTATAAAATATACTGTTCTAGAGATATAGCAAGATTAATAATTTTCGCCTTACCATTCGAAATCCCTGAGGAGTATGGAATTGCCATATGTCAATTCATCGTTTTCAATAGGTCTTCAATGGTGCTCATGAACTAGATCAACTATGATATCGAATGGTTTGGAGATATAAAGAAATTACTATTTTTCTTCTTACCATTCGAAATCCCTGAGGAGGAGGTGATTGCTGTATGTCAATTTATCGTTTACAATAATTCTTCTACAGCACTATCTTCTGAACAGTTGATTTAATAGAAGATCTAGTTCATGATTGCTGTAGAAGAACTATTGAAAACAATAAATTGACATACAGCAATCACATACTCCTCAGGGACTTCGAATGGTAAGAAGAAAAAAAATTTAGAAAGCACTGACGTGAGGTCAGATTGCTTTGGCGCTCTTGTTGAGCTACCTGCGAGTAAATATTCAAACCTTAACAAATCTATAAGCTCTCTGATCGGATGCACAATAGTCTTCTTCCGTACTATGGAACAATTTGATGCAAATATGAAAGCCTAATGAATAAACAAACCTTTATCTCAATTTGAAAATAACTACTCATAATTTTCACCAAATTTTGTTCTATGCTTCTCCTAATAACTGACGTCATTGCTTTTCTGAGTTTTGATAACGCCATCAAATTCTTTCTCTATGATAAAAAATTTTATGATTAATATTACGTCTGTGCTTTTCTGAATTTGGCAACGTCAGCGACGTCGAATTCTACCTCTATGAATTCTATGTAAATTTTAATTGATATTACGCAAACTGAAACTGATATCTAGGTCCGCAAGTTGTCAAACGAATATCGATCTGTGATGGCAAATCTTTCAATGACAAAGCTCGGACTTCATGACATTTCTATTTTTCTCTTGAGTCATTTACTCAAATGATCATATCTTCAGAAATGGAAAAGCTACGACAATGAGGTTTGAGGGTGAGCAAGATATCGGTAACCTCAATATATATACGGATTTTCATTTAAATCTAAATGAAGTCTTAGGAGATATTGAGTATTGAAAATTTTTTTTTTGGGAATTTTTTAAAAATTTTCTAGCGGGACGATTTCTGCGAAATTTTGCAAGCCGTTTTGTTTCAGCTTCCCTCAATAACGTTCCAAGTATCAACTTGATTGGATGGACATTCTAGTAGTTATTGAGGAAACAAAATTTCAGGTGCTCATAACGACTGAACCATCCGACGGATTTGGTCCAATAACGAACTTGACCGAGATATTTATACAATTAACCTATTCTGAAAATATGAAAACTCTAGCTGATTCCTTTTGGATGATAGAAAGGATACGGCCGGACGGCCAAACAGACTCAATTTTCTCCACGAAATCTTCATCAGGGAGTCGAACCCAATCGATTGAGACTATTTTCGGCTCGATATTCCAAAATAACAGACATTCGGGCAAAATGATAGGCACTCTGTTCGGGTGAACAAGAGCGCCAAAAATAGTAGTCTCGTTATATCTCTTAAACATTTGATTTCATAGGTGATCTAGTTCATGAGTACCATTGAAGACCTATTGAAAACGATGAATCGACATATGGCATTCACATACTCCTCAGGGATTTGGAATGGTAAGGTGAAAAATGTTAATCTCGATATATCTCTAAAAAAGTTGAATTAATAGGCGATCTTGTTCATGGGTTCTGTATGACCTATTTAAAACGATTGATTGACATACGGCAATCACCTACTCCTCAGGGATTTCGAACGGTAATTAGAAAAAAACTAATATCTCTATATCTCTAGAAGAGAAGATTTCATAGGCGATCATGTTCGTGAGTTCTGTATGACCTATTTAAAATGATTGATTGACATACGGCAATCACCTACTCTTCAGGTATTTCGAATGGTAACTGGAAAAATATTAATTCCGCTATATCTCTAGAACAGAAGATTAAATAGGCGATCATGTTCGTGAGTTCTGTATGACCTATTGAAAACGATTAATTGACATATGGCAATCACCTACTCCTCAGGGATTTTGTATGGTGAGGCAAAAAATATTAAATTCGCTTTATTTTCAGAACAGTTGATTTCATTGGCGATCAAGTTCATGAGTTCTGTGGAAGACCAATTGAAAACAGTAAATGGACATACGGCAAAAACCTACTCCTCAGGGATTTCGAATGGTAAAGCGAAAAATATTAATCTCGCAATATCTTTTGAACAGTTGATTTAATAGGCGATCTAGTTCATGAGTGCTGTAGAAGAACTATTGGAAACGATAAATTGACATACAGCAATCACCTACTCCTCAGGAATTTCGAATGGTAAGAAGAAAAATAGTGGTCTCGTTATATCTCTGAATCATTTGATTTTATAGGTGATCTAGTTCATGAGTACCATTGAAGACCTATTGAAAACGATGAATTAACATATGGCATTCACCTACTCCTCAGGGATTTGGAATGGTAAGGCGAAAAATATTAATTTTGCTATATCTCTAGAGCAGTATATTTCATAGTCGATCTTGTTCATCAGTTCTGTATTGCCTATTGAAAACGATAAATTGACATACGGCAATCACCTACTCCTCAGGGATATCGAATGGTAATTCGAAGAATAAACTCGCTTTATTTTCAGAACAGTTGAGTTCATAGGCGATCTTGTTCATGAGTTCTGTGGAAGACCTATTGAAAACAGTAAATGGACATACGGCAATAACCTACTCCTCTGGGATTTCAAATGGAAAGAAGTAAATTATGGATCTCGTCTTATCTCTAGAACAGTTGAATTCATAGGCGATCTAGTTCATGAGTTCTGTAGAAGAAAAAAAATTTTTTAGGAAAAAAAATTTTCAAGAATAAATTGTTTCGGAAAAAAAATTCTTCTCAGAATTAGTCCACGTGGAAAAATTTTCTCGAGTAAAAAAATTTTGAAAATAAAAAATTTTTTGTGAGAAATATTTTCCGAGGAAAAAAATTTACGGCAATAACCTATTCCTCAGGGATTTTAAATGGTGAAGCGCAAAATATTAATCTCGCAATATCTCTTGAACATTTTATTACATAGGTGATTTAGTTCATGAGTACCATTGAAAACCTATTGAGAACGATGAATTGACATATGGCATTCACCTACTCATTCGAAATGATAACTAGAAAAATATTAATCTTGCTATATCTTACAACATTAGATTTTGAAGTCGATCTTTTTCATGAGTTCAGTATGACCCATTCAAAACGATTAATTGACTTACGGTGATCACCTACTCCTCAGAGATTTTGAATGGTAAGGATAATAATATTAATCTCGCTATATCTCTAGAACAGAAGATTTCATAGGCGATCTTATTCGTGAGTTCTGTATGACCTATTGAAAACGATAAATTGACATACAGTAATCACCTACTCCTCAGGGATTTTGTATGGTGAGGCGAAAAATATTAAATTCGCTTTATTTTCAGAACAGTTGATTTCATAGGAGATCAAGTTCATGAGTTCTGTGGAAGACCAATTGAAAACAGTAAATGAACATACGGCAAAAACCTACTCCTCAGGGATTTCGAATGGTAAAGCGCAAAATATTAATCTCGCAATATCTTTTGAACAGTTGATTTAAAAGGCGAACTAGTTTATGAGTGCTGTAGAAGAACTATTGAAAACGAAAAATGCACATACAGCAATAACCTACTCCTCAGGGATTCCGAATGGTTAGAAGAAAAATAGTAATTTTTTTATATTTCCAACACATTTGATTTCATAGGTGATCTAGTTCCTGAGTTCTGTGGAAGACCAATTGAAAACAGTAAATGGACATACGGCAAAAACCTACTGCTCAAGGATTTCGAATGGTAAAGCGCAAAATATTAATACCGCAATATCTTTTGAACAATTGATTCAATAGGCGATCTAGTTCATGAGTGCTGTAAAAGAACTATTGAAAACGATAAATTGACATACAGCAATCACCTACTCCTCAGGCATTAAGAATGGTAAGAAGAAATATAGTATTTTCTTTATATCTCCAAAACATTTGATATCTTAGTCGATCTAGTTCATATATACCATTGAAGACCTATTGAAAACGATGAATTGACATATGGCAATCACATACTCCTCAGGGATTCCGAATGGTAGAGCGCAAATATTCTCACCTGGACATTTTCTCACCCTCGAACCACTGACTGCCTTATCCCATCCCAATTTCACCCAACTTACGTTAAATCGCCTTAGTCGATGGCAAACTATTCAACGCATGCAACAAGATTTTTGGAAACTTTCGCATCGCGAATACTTACACACCTTGCAACAACGTTCAAAATGGTTTGCCTCTGATAAAAACCCTCCAAAGATTGGAGATTTGGTCCTCATTAAGGACGAAAGCGTTCCTCATTGTCAATGGGTTTTAGGAAGGATCATTATCTGATGCACCTGACGAAAGTAGTCGAATTGCTTCTGTCAAGACAAACAACGGCTTCTTAAAGAGGCCAATCGTTAAACTTTGCCCTCTATCTATTTGAAAGGGCACTCACCGCTTTTATATATTCGTTTCCTTAATCAATTTGTATAAATGTTTCAATTATTTGTTTCATGTCACGAAACACGTTTTTCTTCTTCTTTCTTTGTTTTTACTCATTGCTTATACTGTTCTAGAGATATAGCAAGATTTATATATTCCTCCTTACCATTCCAAATCCCTGAGGAGTAGGTGAATGCCATATATCAATTCATCGTTTTCAATAGGTCTTCAATGGTACTCATGAACAAGATCACCTATGAAATCAAATGGTTTAGAGATATAACGAGACTACTATTTTTCTTCTTACCATTCGAAATCCCTGAGGAGTATGTGATTGCTGTATGATAATTTATCGTTCTCAATAGTTCTTTTACAGCACCCATGAACAAGATCGCCTATTAAAACAACCGTTCAAAAGATATTGAGCGATTAATATTTTGCGCTTTACCATTCGAAATCCCTGAGGAGTAGGTTATTGCCGTATGTCCATTTACTGTTTTCAGTTGGTCTTCCACAGAACTCATGAACCAGATCGTCTATGAAATCAACTGTTCTGAAAATAAAGCAAGTTTAATATTTTTCGCCTTACCATTCAAAATCCCTGAGAATTAGGTGATTGCGGTATGTCAATTAATCGTTTTCAATAGGTCATACAGAACTCATGAACAAGATCGCCTATGAAATCTTCTGTTCTAGAGATAGAGCGAGATTAATATTTTTCTTCTTACCATTCAAAATCCCTGAGGAGTAGGTGGTTGCCGTATGTCAATTAATCGTTTTACATAGGTCATACAGAACTCATGAATCAGATCGCCTATGAAATCAACTGTTCTGAAGTCTGAACCCAGCTTGGGAATTGCAAGCTTGTTCACACCTACTCTAGCCAGCTCGTCTCTAAGGTTCATCAAGGTGCTCCACATGGCTTGGTAACTTGGTTTTCCATAAGATTTTTCCTTGGTTACCATGTAGAAGAGGTAACGAGGTCCATCGGTCAGCTTCAGGATTCGGTTAAGGGAAGGTTGTCCCATGAGGTCTGTTAGACGGCCAAATTTCTTCTTGAAGAGGAGAGCTATCCCTTTGGACATGTTGAGATCTTCAGCTACACAGTGCGCTAATGAGTAGTCTAAAAATTATTCTCAACAATTAACCGCTCAAAAAGATTGAAATAGTATTTTTATTAAGCCAGTCTTACTGATGTTTAATCTATATAATAAAGTAATAAGATCGGGGACCAGAGAAAATTTTGACAGGTGGTCCCGTCAGGGACCCGGAAAGCGTAGCTTTCAGGCAGCCCGCAGGGCCGCTCGAGAGGGAATCTTAAAACAGATCGAAAAGGCGTATCCTCCTCTGGGAGAAGCGACCCCGAAACCCCCTCCGGGCGCTCTTAAAGTGCCCGAAATTTTCGAAAGAAAATCGCGAAAAACGTCATTTTCGCGAAATCGCCTAAAGTGCCTCAGAAAAAGGAAATAGGCTCCGAAGCCGAAACGCCCAGCGTCCCGGACTCGCCACATATTCCGAGAGCGAGGACGTCCGGTTTCCTTAGAACCCATTAGAACTCCGGAGCCCCCTATTTCTAGGCTAAAATTTCGTAAGTAAAACGGCAATTTTAGTTTCGCCAGCCCCGCGAAACGTCAAAATCACCATGATGCTTTCGATTCGTGCGAGCGCTACGAGCCTCTAAACGCATTTTCGGCGGTAGAAAATGAAACTTGAGGAAATTCCCCATCTCTGGGTACCAATTTTCATATCCAAGTAGCGAGATAAGGCCGCGAATTCTTCATTCGAAATTCGGCAATTTTTACGGTGAAATGAGTCAAAATGTGACAATTTATCATACGATTCCGATGATAGCCGAACGCGAGCTCCAAATTTGAAAATACGGCATCAATTTTTCGCTCGATATGGGCGGTCGAAGATTTTTCTGGCCTTCCAAATGCTCGATTAAGAATCTACAGGGGATTCCGAATCTCTAGATACCTACCACTTTTCGTGAATCGCAAGAAAAACACCTCAAATATGCGTTTGAAAATCGTCATTTCAGGCTCTATTTTCGCGCTAATTCATTTTCGTCCTTGAAGAATGCACACAGATCGCGATGAATCGCTATACAGGCTGTGCTATCTCGAAAAAATCGCTATACAGGCTGTGCTTATGGAAAGCACTGATTTTCACCAGATTCTTTCTTCGAGAGATTTCGTGTTACTTAGGGTTCTATCATGTTTTCCGCGTTTTTTCGTATTTGGTCGGTTTCTTTCTTGGTGGAATGCACTAAACTCGAAACGATAGAGTTATAAACGATATTCTTTCGGTTTGTTTTTTATGAAGAAAGCACCCACTGCGAATCAATTATATACGGGGTGTCCCATATGCATTTTCTTCAAGTTCTCTCGCGAATGGGAGCTGATTTCGGTATAATGTCATACAGGGTGTGCGATTCACAATGAATTTGCGATCGGGTGATATACGGGGTGTGCAATTTACAAGTTAATTTGATTTTTTTGCGCAAATTCGAGTTTTTGTGTTGTTTCGGGAGTTTTGGATCTTAATTCGATAAAATATATTCGATTCATATACAGGGTGTCAGATCTGAGTAGCGCTGACATTCACCAGAGTTTTTCTCCAGCTTTTGTGCTTTTCCGCGTAAGGGGCTTAATTCAATGAAATCCCATACAGGGTGTGCCATTAACAATGATTTCGCGATCGATTGATATACAGGGTGTGCAATTAAAAAGTTCTTTCATTATTTTTGCACGCTTTCGGTTTTTTGTGCTCCCTCGGGGTTTTAAGCTTTCCTTCGAGTTTTTTTGCGCGCTTTTGGTGATTTTGTGCTCCTTCGGGGTTTTTTCGGTTTCTTTGGATATTTTTCGTTCATTCGTGGTACTTCGGGTTCTTTCAAGTTTTTCCGTGTTTCGTCGGGTTCTTTCTTCGTGGAATGCACCGAACTTAAAACGATAGAGTTAAAACGATATTCTTTCGGTTTGTTTCTTATGATGAAAGCACCCACTGCAAATCAATTATATACTGGGTGTCCCATATGCATTTTTCATCATGTTTTTCACGTGTGAAAGCTAATTTCGGTAAAATGTCATACAGGGTGTGCGATTTACAATGAATTTGCGATCGGGTGATATACTGAGTGAGCACTTTACAAGTTCTTCTGTTTTTTTGCGCGCTCTCAAGTTTTTTCAAGTTTTTGTGTTCCTTCGGGTTTTTTACGGAAAAATTATCTTCGAAACATTTACGGGGTGTTACATAGGAGCTCCATAGAATAATTTTGATACTTCCTTCGTGGTAATTACTGAACTCGAATAGATGGAGTTACAACGATATTCTTTTGTTTTTTTTCACTGCTAATCAATTGTATACTGAGTGTCTCATATGCATTCTCCTTCAAGTTTTCTCGCGAATGGGAGCGGATTTCGATAAAATGTCATACAGGGTGTGCAATTTACAATAAGTTTACGGTCGGGTGATATACAGGGTGTGCAATTTACAAGTACTTTTGTGTTTCGGGTTTTTTTCAGGTTCCTTTAGATTTTTGTGTTACTTGGTGTTCTTTCGTGTTTTCTCGCGTTGTTTCGTGTAATTTCGGTTTCTTTCGTATAACTTCGGTTTCTTTCGTGTTTCTTCGGATTCCTTCGTGTTTTTCGCGTTTCTCCGTGTTTTTCCAGTTCTTTCTAGCTTTTTCGCTTTTAACGGGTAATTTGACGTGTTTCGTGTTTCTGCGTGCTTCATTGATGTATGGGCCCTATTGATCTGCGGTCTATATTGATCTATGGTCTATATTGATCCATGGGCCAATTGAACTACTGGCCTATTGAACTACTGGCCTATGGATCTATCTACGGCCTATGGATCTACGGGCCTATTGATCTACCCGCTTACTAGTCTATATAATAAAGTAATAAGATCGGGGACCAGAGAAAATTTTGACAGGTGGTCCCGTTAGGGACCCGGAAAGCGCAGCTTTCCTTGCAGCCCGCAGGGCCGCTCGAGAGGAATCTTAAAACAGATCGAAAAAGCGTATCCTCTTCTAGGAGAAGCGACCGCGAAACCCACCCCGGGCGCTCTTAAAGTGCCCGAAATTTTCGAAAGAAAATCGCGAAAATGACGTTTTTCGCGAAATCGCCCAAAGTGCCTCAGAAAAAAGGAAATAGGCTCCGAAGCCGAAACGCCCAGCGTCCCGGACTCGCCACATATTCCGAGAGCGAGGACGTCCGGTTTCCTTAGAACCCATTAGAACTCCGGAGCCCCCCTATTTCTAGGCTAAAATCCCGTAAGTAAAACGACAATTTTTAGTTTCGCCAGCCCCGCGAAACGTCAAAATCACCCATGATACTTTCGCTCAGTGCGGGCCCTCGAGCCTCTAAACGCATTTTCGGCGGTAGAAAATGAAACTTGAGGAAATTCCCCATCTCTGGGTACCAATTTTCATATCCAAGTAGCGAGATAAGGCCGCGAATTCTTCATTCCAAATTCGGCAATTTACTCGATATTTCGATCAGAAGTGTCATAGTTTCTCATACGATTCCGATGATAGCCGAACGCGAGCTCCAAATTTGAAAATACGGCATCAAATTTTCGCTCGATATGGGCGCTGAAAGACATTTTGCGCCTTCGAAGTGCTCGATTAAGAATCTACAGGAGATTCCGAATCTCTAGACAGCACCCGCGGTTCACGAATCGGAAGAAAAACACCTCAAATATGCGTTTGAAAATCGTCATTTCAGGCTCTATTTTCGCGCTAATTCATTTTCGTCCTTGAAGAATGCACACAGATCACGATGAATCGCTATACAGGCTGTGCTATCTCGAAAAAATCGCTATACAGGCTGTGCTTATGGAAAGCACTGATTTTCACCAGATTCTTTCTTCGAGAGATTTCGTGTTACTTAGGGTTCTATCATGTTTTCCGCGTTTTTTCGTATTTGGTCGGTTTCTTTCTTGGTGGAATGCACTGAACTCGAAACGATAGAGTTATAAACGATATTCTTTCGGTTTGTTTTTTATGAAAAAGCACCCACTGCGAATCAATTATATACGGGGTGTCCCATATGCATTTTTCATACAGGGTGTGCGATTCACAGTGAATTTGCGATCGGGTGATATACGGGGTGTGCAATTTACAAGTTAATTTGATTTTTTTGCGCAAATTCGAGTTTTTGTGTTGTTTCAGGGTGTTTTGGATCTTAATTCGATAAAATATATTCGATTCATATACAGGGTGTCAGATCTGAGTAGCGCTGACATTCACCAGAGTTTTTCTCCAGCTTTCGTGTTTTTCCGAGTAAGGGAGCTAAATTCAATGAAATCTCATACAGGGTGTGCCATTAACAATGATTTCGCGATCGATTGATATACAGGGTGTGCAATTTAAAAGTTCTTTCATTATTTTTTGCACGCTTTCGGTTTTTTGTGCTCCTTCGGGGTTTTAAGCTTTCCTTCGAGTTTTTTGGGCGCTTTCGGTGATTTTGTGCTCCTTCAGGGTTTTTTCGGTTCCTTTGGATATTTTCGTTCATTCTTGGTACTTCGGGTTCTTTCAAGTTTTTCCGTGTTTCGTCGGGTTCTTTCTTCGTAGAATGCACCGAACTTGAAACGATAGAGTTAAAACGATATTCTTTCGGTTTGTTTCTTATGATGAAAGCACCCACTGCAAATCAATTATATACTGGGTGTCCCATATGCATTTTTCATCATGTTTTTTACGTGTGAAAGCTAATTTCGATAAATTTCATACAGGGTGTGCGATTTACAATGAATTTGCGATCGGGTGATATACGGGGTGAGCACTTTACAAGTTCTTTTTTTGCGCGCTCTCAAGTTTTTTCAAGTTTTTGTGTTCCTTCGGGTTTTTTACGGAAAAATTATCTTCGAAACATATACGGGGTGTTACATAGGAGCTCCATAGAATAATTTTGATACTTCCTTCGTGGTAATTACTGAACTCGAATAGATGGAGTTACAACGATATTCTTTTGGTTTTTTTTTTCACTGCTAATCAATTGTATACTGAGTGTCTCATATGCATTCTCCTTCAAGTTTTCTCGGGAGCGGATTTCGATAAAATGTCATACAGGGTGTGCAATTTACAATAAGTTTAAGATCGGGTGATATACGGGGTGTGCAATTTACAAGTACTTTTGTGTTTCGGGTTTTTTCAGGTTCCTTTAGATTTTTGTGTTACTTGGTGTTCTTTCGTGTTTTCTCGCGTTGTTTCGTGTAATTTCGGTTTCTTTCGTGTGACTTCGGTTTTTTCGTCTTTCTTCGGATTCTTCCGTATTTTTTGCGTTTCTTCGTGTTTTTGCAATACTTCTATGTTTTTCGCTTTCATCGGGTTTTTTGACGTGTTTAGTGTTTCTGCGCGCTTCTTTGATGTATGGGCCCTATTGATCTATGGTCTATATTGATCTATGGTCTATATTGATCCATGGGCCAATTGAACTACTGGCCTATGGATCTACGGGCCTATTGATCTACCCGCTTACTAGTCTATATAATAAAGTAATAAGATCGGGGACCAGAGAAAAAAAATCGAAACGGGTCCCGTCAGGGACCCGGAAAGCGAAGCTTTCGAGCAGCCCGCAGGGCCGCTCGTGAGGGAATCTTAAAACAGATCGAAAAGGCGTATCCTCTTCTAGGAGAAGCGACCCCGAAGCACCCCCGGGCGCTCTCAAAGTGCCCGAAATTTTCAAACGAAAATCGCGAAATCGGCCATTTTCGCGAAATCGCCGAAAGGCGAAAAACGGGCGAAAGTACTCCTATGAAGCCGGAGCATCTCGCGGGGAGGGGGTCGCTTTTTCTGGACGAGGAACGTCCCCATGCGTGGCTACGAGCTCAGCCGCGGAGCCCCTCGAAATCTATACGAAAATTATGCATATAAAACGGCAATTTTAGACTCGCGACTTCCTGAAACGTCAAAAACCACACCTACGTTTTCCTCCGTGCCGCTCGAAAACGATATAAATCGCCCCGCGATCGGTAGAAAACGAATCTACGTGAAATTTCCCATCTCTGGGTACCAATTTTCACATCAAGTAGCGAGTCAAGGCCGCGAATTCTTCATTCGAAATTCGGCAATTTATACGGTGAAATGAGGCAAAATGTCAGAATTTCTCATACGATTCCGATGATAGCCGAACGCGAGCTCCAAATTTGAAAATACGGCATCAATTTTTCCCTCGATATGGCCGGTGAAAGATTGTTTGCGCCTTCCAAGCACTCGAATAAGAATCTACAGGAGATTCCGAATCTCTAGATACCTACCACTTTTCGTCAATCGCAAGAAAAACACCTCAAATATGCGTTTGAAAATCGTCATTTCAGGCTCTATTTTCGCGCTAATTCATTTTCGTCCTTGAAGAATGCACACAGATCGCGATGAATCGCTATACAGGCTATGCTATCTCGAAAAAATCGCTATACAGGCTGTGCTTATGGAAAGCACTGATTTTCACCAGATTCTTTCTTCGAGAGATTTCGTGTTACTTAGGGTTCTATCATGTTTTCCGCGTTTTTTCGTATTTGGTCGGTTTCTTTCTTGGTTGAATGCACTGAACTCGAAACGATAGAGTTATAAACGATATTCTTTCGGTTTGTTTTTCATGAAGAAAGCACCCACTGCGAATCAATTATATACGGGGTGTCCCATATGCATTTTTCTTCAAGTTCTCTCGCGAATGGGAGCTGATTTCGGTATAATGTCATACAGGGTGTGCGATTCACAATGAATTTGCGATCGGGTGATATACGGGTGTGCAATTTACAAGTTAATTTGATTTTTTTACGCAAATTCGAGTCTTTGTGTTGTTTCGGGAGTTTTGGATCTTAATTCGATAAAATATATTCGATTCATATACAGGGTGTCAGATCTGAGTAGCGCTGACATTCACCAGAGTTTTCTCCAGCTTTTGTGCTTTTCCGCGTAAGGGAGCTTAATTCAATGAAATCCCATACAGGGTGTGCCATTAACAATGATTTCGCGATCGATTGATATACAGGGTGTGCAATTTAAAAGTTCTTTCATTATTTTTGCATGCTTTCGGTTTTTGTGCTCTCTCGGGGTTTTAAGCTTTCCTTCGAGTTTTTTGCGCGCTTTCGGTGATTTTGTGCTCCTTCGGGGTTTTTTCGGTTCCTTTGGATATTTTTCGTTCATTCGTGGTACTTCGGGTTCTTTCAAGTTTTCCGTGTTTCGTCGGGTTCTTTCTTCGTGGAATGCACCGAACTTGAAACGATAGAGTTAAAACGATATTCTTTCGGTTTGTTTCTTATGATGAAAGCACCCACTGCAAATCAATTATATACTGGGTGTCCCATATGCATTTTTCATCATGTTTTTCACGTGTGAAAGCTAATTTCGGTAAAATGTCATACAGGGTGTGCGATTTACAATGAATTTGCGATCGGGTGATATACGGGGTGAGCACTTTACAAGTTCTTCTGTTTTTTTGCGCGCTCTCAAGTTTTTTCAGGTTTTTGTGTTCCTTCGGGTTTTTACGGAAAAATTATCTTCGAAACATATACGGTGTGTTACATAGGAGCTCCATAGAATAATTTTGATACTTCCTTCGTGGTAATTACTGAACTCGAATAGATGGAGTTACAACGATATTCTTTTGGTTTTTTTTTCACTGCTAATCAATTGTATACTGAGTGTCTCATATGCATTCTCCTTCAAGTTTTCTCGCGAATTGGAGCTGATTTCGATAAAATGTCATACAAGGTGTGCAATTTACAATGAGTTTACGATCGGGTGATATACGGGGTGTGCAATTTACAAGTACTTTTGTGTTTCGGGTTTTTTCAGGTTCCATTAAATTTTTGTGTTACTTGGTGTTCTTTCGTGTTTTCTCGCGTTGTTTCGTGTAATTTCGGTTTCTTTCGTGTAACTTCGGATTCTTTCGTCTTTCTTCGGATTCTTCCGTGTTTTTCGCGTTTCTTCGTGTTTTTTCCAATACTTTTATGATTTTTCGCTTTCATCGGGTTTTTGACGTGTTTAGTGTTTCTGCGCGCTTCATTGATGTATGAGCCCTATTGATCTATGGTCTATATTGATCCATGGGCCAATTGAACTACTGGCCTATGGATCTACGGGCCTATTGATCTACCCGCTTACTAGTCATAATAATATTCGTATTGGTTTTATTTCAAGTACAAATATTCATATTTGACAAGGTGAGTAAACGAATGAAATGTTACCTGCTTCACCTACTTTACTGCTAAAAGCGAAAATGAAAGGGACTACTATTATTATTAGTTCAAAACCGTAATTACTGCTTATAATAACATTCTGGAAAGAACGGCATTCTGTTTCTTCTCGGAAAAAATTTCATAATCTCCCAACATGACAATTGTGATCAATATATTTTTTAGCTAATTTTAAGGATAACAGTTCAGGTAAATGTGAATCCGAAACGGCTTCGTTACCAAGATACGGCATATCAAAGATTAGAGAGATATGTAAGATGAAATAACGTCGTGGGGTATTAGCGTTGCATGTTATTTACGGTACAGCGCATGCATCTTCAGTTTGAGATAACGTGCGGTATTAACTTACCGCACCACGTAATTTACGGACAGATATGTATGACCACGGAAACATATTAGACAGCTTTCTTTTTCTTCTTATAATTCAGCTTACAGGAAAATAAAAACCTACTGATTCTTGTGAGAAAGAAAAAAACCAGATGTCGTATATACCTACAAAAAATTCGTAGAATGTGGAACAAATTGTCCAGCCTGAATGAGGCTGCAGAATTGAATAATTGTTTGAAGACCTTATTCCCGAGTGTGAAGACATTTGTATATATGCAGATAAGGCATAAATCTAGCACCCCATGGTCTCCTTGTGAGAAGAAATTAAGCCTGTCAATATATTATAATATATTATATAAGAAAAAATTTAATTGAAAATACCATCAATAAAAACATTGAGAAACTGGATTCAAGTCAATAATCTCACACCTGGTTTCAATAACGAATTTAAAAAAAAACTAGGATCAAAAATTGTTGTTATGAATTCGAAAGAGAAACAATGTGTCTTGCTTTTGGATGAAATGTCTGTGAAGAAACTTATAGAATATGAAAGATGAAAGACTGGATATATTAGAGGGGTTTCAAGAGTTTGCCGAAGAAGGACAAAGAACACCCAGAGCAGCGTCTCATGCTCTAGTTTTTATGGCAATAGGATTATGTTATAATTGGTGTGTACCTGTAGGGTATTATTTGTGGTGTAGACCAATAGTTGAAACACAATTGAAAATATGCCTGAAAAGATGCTTACTAGAAAAGGAAAACTTGGGTCTAGTCATAAATGTTTTAATTTGTGATCAAGGATCAAACAACAGATCTCTTTATAAACTGCTAGAAGTATCAAAAAGTAAACCATTTTTTTTTTCGACGGGTATAAAATTTTTGCTCTGTACGACCCTCCACATCTAATCAAAAATGTGAGGAATTCATTAATAAAAAGGGATATCATAGTGGGTGGGAGTAATGTTTCATGGAGAGATATAAAAAAACGTACGACATCGATTCGTCGAATTTACTGTCTCGTACCCTTCTAGAAATAACAGAAACTCATATTAACCCCAATGCCTTTCAGAAAATGAATGTGAAATTAGCAACTCAGATTTTTAGTAAGACATTTTATTGTACCATGATGACAGTGATTGAGAGTGGTGAGCTCAATTCTTAAAGTTCTATTGCAACTGCTAATTTCCTATTGAAAATTGATGACCTTTTCGATTGTCTAAACTCTCATGGATACTTTGATGGCAATTATTTAAGATGACCGGTATCTGATAAGAATACTGCAGCGAAACAAGTTTTAATGAAATCAATAGGTTTTATTGAGTCATGGACAGTTGATAAAATACACCAATCTGCTTTGATGGTTTGGTTCAAACTATCAATGGTATACTTCAAATGTGGGTAGAGAAAAAGGATTCTATTCCTTTCTTAATGACAAGTCGCTTAAATCAGGTGGATTTTAAATGTGACAAATGTGAACAAAACCTCCTCATCGATAATATTGAAGATCTGGGAGACAAAGGCATTAATATTTCTAATAGAAACTATGCCAATTAAAATGAGATAATTCGTTTGAAAATCCCTTCAACCGACTTTATATTGATAATAAAAAATTATTGGTTTTAGAAGATATTTTGTCAACCAAACCAGAAAAAATCAGCATAAAACGATATATTTTATAACAATAATTTAATAATCAAGAATTTTGAGTTTAATGCGAGGATGTTCGTCCATTCGTTTACACACACCTTTCGAATATACCTATAGATAAATAAAAGTATATATAGACCTAATGAATTTCAGCTTTATCATTTCCAAGATGAGATAAGAAATAAAATATTTTCAATGGTTTTGATCTTATAGTTTTCTACAATTTTCCTTTTCCGTTGAAATAGTCCATACTTGAGAAGTTATAGACATAAAATCAGAAACATTGATATAATGTTACATCTTCAATATCAGTACAAATTCTTGTTAAAATCGTATAATTTTGAGAATTAGCGCCCTAAAACGCCATCCTCACCCTAGTGCTCTCAAACAATTTTCGTAAGTTAGAATGACAGCAGAAAGTCTATCATAGTATTTTAAATTACATAGTATAGAAAGAGCTGCATTTTAGCGCTCGTTCACAATGAATATAACATATATTCAAGTTTAATCATTATTTAATCAATATTCAAGTTCATATTCATCACAAAATACAGCGCAAATTAAATTATTATGGTACCGTCTATTGTCTATTAAGTTACATAATTGCCTAAAATGTGTGAAACTCCATTAATGTGAAGATATTTTATGGTTGCGTTTACGTTACATTCATTGTGAATAAACCCTCACGATTTTCATTTTTAAGTTGAAAATGATAGATAGATAAATTTATTCGTCATCAATATTACATGACAGGTCAATACTAATACATAGCATCATATAAAACAAAGTTATACTAAAAATAACATCATCAACATGAGGATATTTAAAAACCGACGAAAAAACATATATTATTGAGTCTATACAGCTCAATATTTAACTACGGTTACAGCAGTATTTTCACACATTATTAAAATGTATTCTATAGAAATCAACATATTCTTTCACGCTATAGAAAGCTTCATTTGTCAAAATTAATTTGATTTTCTTTTTAAATTGTGTGTGATTCAACAGCGTGATCTCATTCGGCAGTAAATTGTACAAAACAGAATCAGCATGGTACGGAGATCTTTCATGAACCTTATGGTAGTGCTTCGGAAGATGAATTCTATATCTTGCCCTTGTTTCGTATTTATGGAATTCTTGACGACAAACCAATTCTGATCTCTTCGAGTGTATTAAATTCAGCAATGTATACTAGTATTTACACGGTAAAGTGAAAAGAGAATAGGTCCTGAAAATTATCCTACATGACGTCTTAGGTTCTAATCCAAAAAGGAGTCGTATGATTCTTTTCTGCAAGACAAACAGCCTGTGAGCATCAGTTGAGCTCCCCCACACCAAGATACTGTATCTCAAGATAGAACACACATTTGCATGATAATATGTAAGTGCGCCTTCCATGCCTACAAATCTCTTTATGTGGACCAGTGTGTAAAACAAGATATTCACTCTCCTGCACAAAACATCAATCTCCCCAAGACCACATCATTGAGCACAAGGTGAGGCTCCGCCGGTTGTTTAAGTGCATTGTGAAATTCAATTGTGGTAGTCTTCTCAAAATTTATCATTAATCTACTTTTATCGCACCAGTTTTTAAATTCACGAAGTACAGTTTCGGCTTTTTTTGCTAATCCTTCTCTCGATCTAACAGAAATGATAATAGATGCATCGTCGTTATTCCATTTGTTATGTACTCAGGTAGGTCATTCACAAAAAGTAAGAAAATCAATGGTCCCAAGACACTTCCTTGCGGGATACCCAAACCCGTGTCAAACAATTCAGAGGAGCCACCATCTATCTTAATGCAGATTTTCCTATTCTTTAGAAAAGATGTTAAGCACTGGTTCATGAAACCACGTATTCCCATTCGCTCCAATTTTTCCTAAACAAATTCAGCTTCAAGGCAGTCAAATGCCCTCTGCAGGTCGAAACACAACATCAGAACGTACTTACCATTGTCCATCTTTGTGGAAACTAATTGGACAATTTCCACGATTGCAGTTCCTGTCGATCTCTCTGATCTAAATCCGTATTGTGCTTCGGTGAACAGTTTATTCTTCTCCAGAAATTGCGTCAGTCTATGGGCTAATACTTTCTCGAACAGCTTCGAGAAAACACTAACAATCGTTATGGGCCTATAATTTTCAATCTTATTTCGGTCACCCTTCTTGAACAAAGATATCGTTTTTCCCGTTTTTAGGATACTGGGGAAAATCCCTTGTATAATACAATTATTGATGACTTTAGTGAGATGGCTGCATACTATATCCACTGAATGCTTCAGCAAAATGATTGGAACATCATCTACTCCTGTTGATTTCTTGTTGGGACAGGAGGCAATTAACTCTGCAATCTCCCCCTCCGTGACTGGGAAAAAATTTAGTGTTTTCTACTTTCATTGTGGTGCACTGTGTTTTGTCGGTTGAAAAAAAATACGAGTTCAAAGACTCTGTCACCACCGACGTGAAAAATACACCGAAATTTCGGCATAATTCAGTCCTATCCGATACTATCATATTATCAACTTCAATTTGCAACCTAGGCCGAGCGATATGCTTATTTTGAATTGAATTTATTATCTGCCATATTATCTTGGTTTTGTTAGAACTCCTATTGATTTTATCAGCAAAAAATAACCGTTTTTGGTCATTGACTAAATTATTAACTTCGTATTTCAGAGTCTTACATTTATTTTTTAAGTGTTCTTCACGATAAATAGAATGCAGCCATGAGAAAAATTCCAAGTTCTTGAACTTTCTTTTAATTTCGTTTGATATTTTCAAGTTTTTGCTAGAGCAACACCTTGTTCTGGTTTTTGTCTCCTGAATCGCGTTTTCAAAACACCATATGAAGTCCTCATATAAGGAATTGAATGCCTCCTCCGCATCTGGACGCATGCGATATTGGGCGTCCGATAAATGTTTCCGCAAGAGGAATTTAAGCTCAATAAGGTTTTCAGATGTTACCTTTCTGCCAACACTCTCAATAATCGAATGCTCATGATAGTTCAGTCAATCTGTCGAAAAATAAATCGTTTTGACGGTATAATTACCCGCTCGATGAAATTTGGTACACTTGTTGAAAATGGTGTAACTAAGCTACCTTTGCGATGGCCTCGCTGAAATGTTAGCGGTTTTTTGAAAAACTCAAAAAAAGTAAAAAACTGCATTTTTCTCGAATTGTATGCATCGTAAAGAAAATTTTATTGAACAAAAAATGTAGGGGACGTTGCGATCTACATTTTTTGTCATTGGTGCAATGCTGCACGACTGAAAGCGCACAAAGTAGGTGGCGCTAAAGTATCAAAAAAAGTGTTTTTCATGTTTTTCGCCCTGAAAATGTTGTTTTAATGCAAAAGTTTAAATGTAAGAGTTGTTCCTTACATTATTATCAACAACTTTTATTTGAACATTATTTTTGTACAACTTACCATTTTGAAGCTGCAGCTTGCAGAAAAATGAAAAATCCAAATATACTGTTGTACGCAGTATGAGTACACATCGGTAGTGCACGTTTAAATCAAGATTTCACTAATTTAATTTTTCTTAACAATTAAACTTTAATAAATAAAATTTTAATTTGTTTTTGACAAGTATTATCCATTATTTGATTTCTTGAGTCGCGTTCTGTTATGAATTATTTTGTTGAACTCTCAATGTTATTAACAAAGACAATTGTTTAATGTTTTTCAGTTTTGTTTTTCATTTTTTCAAAAATGTCATCAATTAAACAGATTTTTGAAGAGGTTTTGAAAATTTGGATAAGGGAAACAAACAACAATTCAATTAAATTCATTATTTGAGTTTTAATTTTCAAGTAAACGTTTAATTCAGTTTTGTATTTGTATTTATTAACAGGTGTATAGAAAAAGCATACAAAATATTGCAAAAATACTTACAAAAAAAATGTACGGTCCTTAATGAATAGGGCAGGTGACCAAACCGGCCCTTTTGTTAGAACTATGCCAACGTCGCCGGAGAAAGTCACAATAGGACCGAGAAAACTGCCGTTAGCAGAACAGTACTGTATATGCAGCGCTATGTATTACTATAACTTGTAAATGGTAAGTTGTACGAAAAAAATGTTGAAATAAAAGTTGTTGATAATAATGTAAGGATCAACTTTTACCTTTAAACTTTTGCATTAAAACAACATTTTCAGGGCGAAAAACATGAAAAACATTCTTTTTGATAATTTAGCGCCACCTACTTTGTGCGCTTTTAGTAGTGCAGCATTGCACCAATGACAAAAAATGTAGATCGCAACGTCCTCTACATTTTTTGTTCAATAAAATTTTCTGTAAGATGCATACAATTCGAGAAAAATGCTTTTTTTTATTTTTTTTGGGTTTTTTTGATTTTTTCAAAAAACCGCTAACATTTCAGCGAGGCCATTTCAAAGGTAGCTTAGTTACATCATTTTCAACAAGTGTACCAAATTTCATCGAGCGGGTAATTATACATATATTTATAAAAACACAAGCATAATATATAAAATCTTAACTGAGAAGATCCAATGACATAACATACATGGGAGAAATTTGGATATATCATGATATGAGGGATTCAATTTATAATGCTACTATCTTGGCCTCCCCTTGAATCTTAGTTCAGAAGATCAAATATCGAAATGAAATAACTATGAATCTTCGTGAAGAACAACATATTTTCTGAAGCCGGCCCTGGCCGCCGTCTAATAGTTCGGTAACTCACCGTTAGATGCTGTAAAGAACAAATACATTTATTTCCAGAAACATACCTACCATCTATGAAACAGAAATCGTACTAGTAAATTTCTGGCTTCATTTCTTTGAACTGCGTTTCCCCTCTAGGTAGATTTATACTCTAATCTATCTAATCATTTTCAACTTAAAAATGAAAATCGTGAGGGTTTATTCACAATGACTGTAACGTAAACGCAACCATAAAATATCTTCCCATTAATGGAGTTTCACACATTTTAGGCAATTATGTAACTTGATAGACAATAGACGGTACCATAATAATTTAATTTGCGCTGTATTTTGTGATGAATATGAACTTGAATATTGATTAAATAATGATTAAACTTGAATATATGTTATATTCATTGTGAACGAGCGCTAAAATACAGCTCTTTCTATACTATGTAATTTAAAATAATATGATAGACTTTCTGCTGTCATTCTAACTTACGAAAATTGTTTGAGAGCACTAGCGTGAGGATGGCGTTTTAGGGCGCTAGTTCTTAAAATTATACGATTTTAACAAGAATTTGTACTAATATTGAAGATGTAACATTATATCAATGTTTCTGATTTTATGTCTATAACTTCTCAAGTATGGACTATTTCATCGGAAATGGAAAATTGTAGAAAACTATAAGATCAAAAGCATTGAAAATATTTTATTTCTTATCTCATCTTGGAAATGATAAAGCTGAAATTCATTAGGTCTATATATACTTTTATTTAGCTATAGGTATATTCAAAAGGTGTGTGTAAACGAATGGACGAACATCCTCGCATTAAACTCAGAATTCTTTATTATTAAATTATTGTTATAAAATATATCGTTTTATGCTGATTTTTCTGGTTTGGTTGACAAAATATCTTCTAGAACCAATAAATTTTTATTATCAATATAAAGTCGTTTGAAGGGATTTTCAAACGAATTGTCTCATTTTAATTGTCATAGTTTCTATTAGAAATATTAATTCCTTTGTCTCCCAGATGTTCAATATTATCGATGAGGAGGTTTTGTTCACATTTGTCACATTTAAAATCCACCTGATTTAAGCGACTTGTCATTAAGAAAGGAATAGAATCCTTTTTCTCTACCCACATTTGAAGTATACCATTGATAATTTGAACCAAACCATCAAAGCAGATTGGTGTATTTTTATCAACTGTCCATGACTCAATAAAACCTATTGATTTCATTAAAACTTGTTTCGCTGCAGTATTCTTATCAGATAACGGTCATCTTAAATAATTACCATCAAAGTATCCATGAGAGTTTAGTCAATCGAAAAGGTCATTAATTTTCAATAGGAAATTAGCAGTTGCAATAGAACTTTAAGAATTGAGCTCACCACTCTCGATCACTGTCATCATGGTACAATAAAATGTCTTACTAAAAATCTGAGTTGCTAATTTCACATTCATTTTCTGAAAGGCATTGGGGTTAATATGAGTTCCTGTTATTTCTAGAAGGGTACGAGACAGTAAATTCGACGAATCGATGTCGTACGTTTTTTTATATCTCTCCATGAAACATTACTCCCACCCACTATGATATCCCTTTTTATTAATGAATTCCTCACATTTTTGATTAGATGTGGAGGGTCGTACAGAGCAAAAATTTTATACCCGTTGAAAAAAAAATGGTTTACTTTTTGATACTTCTAGCAGTTTATAAAGAGATCTGTTGTTTGATCCTTGATCACAAATCAAAACATTTATGACTAGACCCAAGTTTTTCTTTTCTAGTAAGCATCTTTCCAGGCATATTTTCAATTGTGTTCCAACTATTGGTCTACACCACAAATAATACCCTACAGGTACACACCAATTATAACATAATCCTATTGCCATAAAAACTAGAGCATGAGACGCTGCTCTGGGTGTTCTTTGTCCTTCTTCGGCAAACTCTTGAAACCCTTCTAATATATCCAGTCTTTCATCATATTCTATAAGTTTCTTCACAGACATTTCATCCAAAAGCAAGACACATTGTTTCTCTTTCGAATTCATAACAACAATTTTTGATCCTAGTTTTTTTTTAAATTCGTTATTGAAACCAGGTGTGAGATTATTGACTTGAATCAAGTTTCTCAATGTTTTTATTGATGGTATTTTCAATTAAATTTTTTCCAATAAAAAATTGTACAATGAGGGGGGCTTATAATATATTGACAGGCTTAATTTCTTCTTACAAGGAGACCATGGGGTGCTAGATTTATGCCTTATCTGCATATATACAATTGTCTTCACACTCGGGAATAAGTTCTTCAAACAATTATTCAATTCTGCAGCCTCATTCAGGCTGGACAATTTGTTCCGCATTTTACGAATTTTTTGTAGGTATATACGACATCTGGTTTTTTTCTTTCTCACAAGAATCAGTGGGTTTTTATTTTCCTGTAAGCTGAATTATAAGAAGAAAAAGAAAGCTGTCTAATATGTTTCCGTGGTCATACATATCTGTCCGTAAATTACGTGGTACGGTAGGTTAATACCGCACGTTATCTCAAAGTGAAGATGCATGCGCTGTACCGTAAATAACATGCAACGCTAATACCCCACGACGTTATTTCATCTTACATATCTCTCTAATCTTTGACATGCCGTATCTTGGTAACGAAGCCGTTTCGGATTCACGTATACCTGAACTGTTATCCTTAAAATTAGCTAAAAGATCTTCCTTTGTCGTACGACGACAAACACCCTGTAAATACATCGTTTGTAGATTAGGTTTCTATCGCCGGTCACAGTCAGTAAAATATCTGATATGGCCGAAATATATTGATCACAATTGTCATGTTGGGAGATTATGAAATTTTTTCCGAGAAGAAACAGAATGCCGTTCTTTCCAGAATGTTATTATAAGCAGTAATTACGGTTTTGAACTAATAATAATAGTAGTCCCTTTCATTTTCGCTTTTAGCAGTAAAGTAGGTAAAGCAGGTAATATTTCATTCGTTTACTCACCTTGTCAAATATGAATATTTGTACTTGAAATAAAACCAATACGAATATTATTATGATTATACATCAGTAAGTTAATAAATATATATATATCATATATAACAAATACTATTTCGATATTTTTGAGCGCTTAATTGTTGAGAATAATTTTTCTTCAATATAGCCGGGTAATTTTCGGCCTAGGATTGTTTTAATTTGCCGGAAATATTATTCATCAATGAAGAGTTTTCAATAAAATTCGATTTCGAGCTTCTGTAGAATAGCTTTGCGTCTGAATATTTTTATAGGCGCTGATTTTTCTCCAAAAATAAGTATTCACTCTTCAATAATGATAATATTTTGTGACAGTTTTTAAGTAAGAAATTGGAACAATTTGCGAAATAAAATATTTCTTAAAACAATTCCATGAAATTTGTCAGTGTATATGATTATTTTTATAAGTGGTCTGGATATTGGTACAGTTCATTCATTCATTAAAAAAATTAATGAATCTAGGGTCAATACGAAATTTATTTCCACAATCGTTTACCTGAAAAGTTATTGAAACGAAGACCTATCGAAAACAATTTATGCTCAATAGTTCTGCCTACTAAATACTCAATCAACTAAACTATATGACGAAACTGTATTGGGAACTTCTGCGAAGATGCCAGCGCCACGATTGTCAGATTTCCAACTATTTTGGGAGGGTAAACAAAAACAAACGGCCTCAACCAACACCACCTAGAAGTCAAGGCCTTTTCACTAGCCAAAAGTAGCGATTATGAGTAATCACATCTAGGGTAAGATCGTAGACTACCTGTACAAGATGAAGGGCTGAAATTTTCTATGATCTGTACAAGCTTAGAAATATAACCTATACTTTAATGAGAGGTGGGCGATTACGAATGATTGGCATAATCGATTATTTCAGTACTACTAATTTTAATAATCGATTATGGAATTAGTAACTAGTAGGTTTTCATAATCGAATGATTTCATAATCGAATGATATTAGTAGTTAGAACAACTTGTTGAAGTAAGAACTGCTGGCCAAAGTAGATTTGGGACCAGTCCACTTCTATAGAACAACCTGATGACAACTAATATTATGTTCGGCCTAATGCGCAAGCGCAACTAAGTTAGATACATTATAGACGTTATATACTATGGACTAATGGCCAGTTGCACCATTCGTTTAAACGTTGATTAAAATTTTAACCGTTGATTAATTTGTGATTTCTCTTGCACCATCGTCTAAACAACGTTTTAGCAAGCCTAAACATTGATTACACTAAACAGGCAATTTTGGTCGTTTAGACGCCCGATTAAGTTTGAACAAGGATATGCGCAAACTCAAAACGTGTTCATAGAGTGATTGGATGTGTGGATGGAACTCACATCAAAATACAATCTCCTGGTTAGTATGGGTATACCTCTGTTATGTGTGATTTTCATGTATTATTTTTTTTTTGTACTTTGAATAGGTGGACAAGACCCTGAAGTTTTCAGGAATCGTAAAGGGTACTTCTCAATCAATGTCCAGGTTGTATGTGATAGCAACCTAGAAATAATGGATGTAGTTGCTCGGTGGCCTGGGTCAGCAAACGATGCTACTATTTTCAATAATTCGAGATTGAGAACACGTTTTGAGAACAATGAATTTTCGAATTGTATTCTGTTAGGTATGATATGATAATCCTTATTCTGTTTTATACCTATATAAATGGTAATATTTATATTAAAAAATATTAACAATGTTAATTTTTAGGCGATAGTGGCTATGCATTGAGGCAATATTTATTGACGCCCTTGCTCAATCCTGTTGGACGTCAACAAGCATTGTATAATGAAGCTCACATTAGGACGAGGAATGTTGTTGAAAGATGTTTTGGAGTATGGAAACGAAAGTTTCCCATACTAGCATATGGAATAAGATTAAAATTAGAAACAACTCTGCATGTTATTGTTGCAACTGCTGTTCTCCACAATTTGACAAAACAAATGAACGAAGAGGAACCACCATTGTCGGAAGAAATGGATAGTGATAAACTCGAACAATTGATTGAGAGTGCAAATTTTGAAATACACCAGGATATTGGTGAAAATATACATCCCACTGCAACTAGAGATAATATAATAAACAATCATTTTGCTAATCTATGAGATCAAAGAAATAAAAATAGATTTGAAGTATAGTATTTTTTATTATTTTTACAAAATATAAAATTATACAACCTTGAATAACATAAAATTATATAATAAAATTAATATCTTCATAAAATATGCAACAGGTAAGTAATATTGTAATTACAAAGATCATTTAGGTTCAGGCGGTATTGAAATTCCTAATTTTTTCAACTTTACCTTTTCCGCTATAATCTGTAACCTGAGCAACTCTTTCTTTAGTGCACTCTCACTTTTAATAGCTGCAATTTCTTCTACCTTGATTAATCTTTTTTTTGCCAGCTCAAGTTTCTTATCAACTAATTTTTCATATTTATCTCCCAAATCTGAGCTTGTCAATGCCTTCACAACAGTTGGGCGCCGTCTTGAAGTTGGCAGAGTGACCTTTTTTTTCTGCTCTGGGGTGCTGCATTCTAGAAAATATTTCAAAAGTAATTGAGATGATTGTTTCTTTATTTAATATCTACCTTTGCTTCGAGATGGTTCCGGTTTCTGCGAATCATTTAATAATGCCGAAGTTATTGGCCTCTTCAGGTCCGAAGGTTTGTAGCTCTTCCATTTATTGACCTGAAAATACAAATTTTTTTTTTAATTTAAATATTCCTAAAATCTATCAACACTCACCTCACTGAAGTCGTTTCCATCATATTCCAAGTCTTGGATTTCAATATTATTTTCTGAATAATTCGCATCATTTTCTCTCTCAATGTCATGGAAATCCCTTGCATCCTTTACTGCTTGAATATCAATTACTTCGATATTCTGAAAACAGTACAATAATCAATTAAAGTCAAAATCATATTATGATAACTAAATATACTCACTCTAGGACCTGCACTTGAGCTGGTTGCTTGACTTGGAGTCGAAACTTCGAAATTCGTTTGTGCATCAGCATCTAATTCATTGTAGAGTCCATACACCGTTTTTTTATTCATTATAGAAAGGATAACATCATGACAGGCATCCTTTTTGATTAATTTTGCTTGGCCTCCTCCTGTTGCAATAAGTTGTCTTTTTTCCTCGGCAGCAATCTTACGAACCTCTCGTTTTCTATTTTCGTAAAATCTTTTTAACACGTCTGCACTTCTATATACATTATTAGACATGCAATTCACTTCCTCAGCTATAAGACCCCACACTTTGTTCTTTTCTTGTGTTGTCACTTGATCTGTTTTTTGTTTTCCAATATATTTTTGTACTTAAGGCAAACATTTCCAACTTTTTCCTCTGGGGAATAATTCACACAACGACTTCTTTTCTCCATTTTTTAGGTTCGATATAAAATCACCTAATTGTTCAAATTATATTTACTATACTCTCAAAAATCCTTTAACTAAAATAGCAACAAACTGAACGAGCTAACAAACACAACATACAGCACAACACTGTTTGAATTCGAAATGAAATTATTTCCTAACCTCTAACAGGCTCTTACCTGTAATAGAGGCAAAGACAATTTGCAAAATTCTTTTTTCTGTGATTTCTGCGGAAATATTACACTGTTGCCAAGCGTACCTTCTGATTAACTAAACGCCTGTCATTCGCAAATGGTGCAACCCGAATAAATTTTAAACATCGATTAAAATTAAACATCGATTTATTAATCACTGTTTATTTCTTAGACGGTGCAACTGGCCATAAGTGTCTTCTGGCTTTTGTTAAGATTTCGTCCCGGTAGACGATCTTATGCGTTTCATCGGTACGAACAGAGAGAGAAAAGATTGGGGCAACCTGTCACAATCATGATTGATGAGATTTCAGATATGTAAACAAAAGAAATTTGGTTAGTATCACTACATTAATAAATATGGATATTTCGCTTAGTTTTGATTGAAAACATTAATTTTTTTCAATTATTTTTTTCAGAATATATATTTTCTTGATTCCGAAAATGATTCAGGTAATCAATGAGTTCTGAAGTTTGCTGTAAGTTGCAACCTTTCCGGCTTCAAATATTTTAAAATGTCCGAGCTTAGTCTGGAGAGTGGGAGTAGATTCCAATTAATTGAGTTTCCAGAATAGAAGCAACCGAAATTCAGATAGGCAAATCACAATCCTCAATTATATACAAGCGTTTATTTACAATATTTACAGTTATGCTGGCATCAAATATTTGATAATTGAACAAGAAAAAGTTAAAAAAAATTCGATATTGTAGACAATTATAATAATAATGGACTTCCCTGTATATTTTCTCGACGCAACGTTGGAAATGTCAGCGAAACTTCCTAATAAATTTGTACACCCTGTGAACAGTCGATGATGGATAGAATGGCTGGTGAAAATTTCTCTAGTTATAGTGACCTCCCTGTAGATAGTCTGAAGGTGATGAACATTAATATCAGGGTGGTTGTGATGGTGGAGGCAGTCTCTAGTGGAGTATCTCAATTACTACTGCTGGTAAAGTATTGTAGTCAATGGTTCACGATGTTCGAAAATCCTATTCTTTCCATAATGCATTCCAAGGAATCCAAGAGTTTCGTTAGGCTTAAGGGAGTCTATAAGAATTTATTTCCCAGAAAAATTTATCTTCCAGGAAAAATCATCTTGCAGAAAAATTATCCTCCAGAAAAAAACTGTGAAAGACAATACAAATCAAAGACTGTCAAGGTTATCGTGACTTTCTCTCTATCTCCGAATTAAGCGATTCCATATAAGCAATTGTTGACGTTATAAAAAATTGTTACAAAAATTTTATAAACACTTCTAGGCAATTGACAAAAATCTCAATGAATAGAAAATATTGAATATTATTCAATACAATTAAGCAAAAAGAAAATCTATATGCAGTCAAACGTAAATTCATCCAGAAACAGAAAGATTTTACAAAAATTTTCCTGAAATAAATGGTGCAGAATAAATAATATTTCTCTAATTATGGGTAAAAAACACAGCACAGCGTTTAACTATATATTTAATCAATGAACAAAAGTATAATCATGAGTACAACTTACTTACAGGAGATCGTTACATCTTACTTGAACAGAACAGGAAGTAGAACAAACCATGCTGCACACAGCATGCTGAGCACAGAACATGAACACAGAAAAATATATATATGTACCACAGAATTGTTCTTCTTTTAATTTCCACATGCAAATAACTAGAAATCTAAGATAAATCGAATAATCGGCAGATGCTTTGAATTATATAGGTACATTTATTTACCACTGAAATAAGGAAATGTTATCTTCGAAAAAGTATTTAAAAAAAAAATTAGAAAGCACTGACGTGGGGTCAGATTGCTTTGGCGCTCTTGTTGAGCTACCTGCGAGTAAATATTCAAACCTTAACAAATCTATAAGCTCTCTGATCGGGTGAACAATAGTCTTTTTCCGTACTATGGGACAATGTGATGCAAATATGAAAGCCTAATGAATAAACAAACCTTTATCTCAATTTGAAAATAACTATTCATAATTTTTACCAAATTTTGTTCTATGCTTCTCCTAAAAACTCACGTCATTGCTTTTCTGAGTTTTGACAACGTCATCAAATTTTTTCTCTACGATAAAAAATTTTTTGATTAATATTACGTCTGTGCTTTTCTGAATTTTGACAACGTCATCGACATCGAATTCTACCTCTATGAATTCTATGAAAATTTTAATTGATATTACGCCAACTGACACTGATATCTAGGTCCGCAAGTTGTCAAACGAATATCGATCTGTGATGGCAAATCTTTCAATGACAAAGCTCGGACTTCATGACATTTCTAGTTTTCTCTTGAGTAAATGAAAAAAATGATCATATCTTCAGAAGGGGGAAAAGCTACGACAATGAAATTTGAGGATGAATAAGACATCGGTAACCTCAATAAATATACGGATTTTTATTTAAATCTTAATAAAGTCTTAGGAGATATTGAGTATTGAAAATTTTTTTTTTGAGAATTTTTCAAAAATTTTCTAGCGTGACGATGTCTGCGAAATTTTGCAAGCCGTTTTGTTTCAGCCTCCCTCAATAACATTCCAAGTATCAACTTGATCGGATGGATATTCTAGTAGTTATTGAGGAAACAAAATTTCAGATGCTCATAACTACTGAACCATCCGACGGATTTGGCCCAATAACGAACTTGACCCAGATATTTGGACAATTAACCTATTCTCAAAATATGAAAACTCTAGCTGATTCCTTTTGGATGCTAGAGAGGATACGGCCGGCCGGACGGCCGGACAGACTCAACTTTCGCCACGAATTCTTCATCAGGGAGTCGAACCCAATCGATTGAGACCATTTTCGGCTCGATGTTCCAAAATTACAGACATTCGGGCAAAATGATAGGAACTCTGTTCGGGTGAACAAGAGCGCCAAAAAGAATGCATAAGCAATCAATCAAAATACAGCCAAGCATCATAACTCATCGATTATCGATGGCGGGTGGTTCGTCTTCGGATCCTCCTGACAAGAAATGTCGCTTTTGTGGAAAGTTTACGTGTTCGAGCGATATAAAGTGTGGTGGTTGTGAGTCTAAAATACACAGTAAGTGTTTTGATGCCATTGCAAGGGTTGTTTATATGGAAAGGGAAGGCTTCATGTGCCGAGGATGTTCCGAGGCGGAAAAGAAAAACTCTCCGCAGTCTTCTCCAGTCGGTGAAACCAATGTCAGTGAAATTATTATGAAGATGGAAATCGAATGCCTAAATAGGGAAAAATGTCTTTTAGAAAGGTATAATTCCGAATTAGAATTTTCGAATAAATTAATGAAATTGAAATTAAATATGGATATTCCAATACCTGATGCCGATAAGTTCTTATCTCAGTCGATGGAAGTAAACAAGACATATGCTTCAGTCGTGAAAAAGGATGGGAATTCCCATGTTTTGTTGGTGAAATCTACAGGCGAAAATGTAAACAATATTGACATTGATGTTGATTTGATCTCCAACAATTGGTTATGTAACGTCATCTATGTATCTATGAGTAACTGAAACCTGAAACGATATGTTTTTCTCAGTGGGTCGATACAACAATCTGCATTATCGATCCATCCCTTGTTCTTTGTAGTAGTGTAGTAGTCAGAAATAAATCGTTCAACGAACTAAAGCTAATCGCAGGTGTAGTTAATTACAACAATCTTCTCCTTTTCAACCTGAAATTCCACTATAAAAACTCAATTATAACAGGTTATGAGCCCGGATCGTGATTCGCGTTGAAAAACGAAACATTGTGAAACGAAAGTGTTGTGAAACGAGAAACAATTTCATTGTTCGTTCCACCGCGAGATTGAAGATGGCGGCCAATTACTTGAGTAGTGTTCCAAAACTGCTTGGAAGGGAAAATTATAGTGACTGGTCGTTTGCCGTCGAGAATTTTCTAGTGCTGGAAGGCCTCACAAAGTGTATCGATGGAACTGAAACGGATTTAACCTTAGTGGCGAAAGCCAAGGCGAAATTAGTGCTGACATTGGATCCGTCCATTTACATTCATGTGAAGGAAGCTGTCAACGCAAAGGAAGTTTGGGAAAAACTAAAATGTTTATATGAGGACTCCGGATTTTCGAGAAAAATCGGACTCTTACGTACTCAAATCAATCTAAGATTGGAAAAAAGTGAATCCATGGAATCATATGTGAATCAAGTAATTGAAGTGTCTCAAAAGCTTAGAAGAACAGGATTTAGCATTGACGAAGAATGGGTAGGTTCGCTATTATTGGCAGGATTACCTGAAAAGTATGCTCCATTATTAATGGCAATCGAGCACGCAGAGATCTGCATAGCTACCGACTCCATAAAAGCGAATGTGATGGACATGGCTATAGATGACGCCAACCGTGACAGAACAATGGGAGCTTTACTGAGTCGTGGTAACTTCATGAAGAACACCACAGAGGGCAGCAGTAAGAATAAGCAAAAGACGCCATTGTCACAGATTGTTTGTTTTCGATGTAAACAAAAGGGTCACTTCATGTCAAAATGTCCGAATAAGAATGAAGAAACCAATTCAAAGGATAAAGGATATCATACAGAAAGACCAGAGAAAGCTTTGAGTGCAACCTTTCTCAGTGGAAATTTCAGCACAGATGATTTCTACATCGATTCAGGAGCTAGTTTGCATCTGACAGCTCGAAGAGATTGGCTAGAAAACATTGACTATTCTACCAATGTAAAAGAAATCACAGTGGCAAATCAAGAAATGATTCCAGTGATTTGTTCAGGTGAAATCAATATGAAAACTAATGTAGGGTCTGAAAAGTTTAATATGAAAGTTAAAGATGTACACTATGTTCAAGGACTTACAACAAATCTCTTGTCGGTGAGCCAATTGATGAAAAGTGGAAACAAATTATCTTCCTATAAAAATGGATGTGATATCTTAAACGACCAAGGTATGTTAGTCGCAAGAGCTGAATTAATAAACAATGTTTACAGATTAAACTTTGAGAAACCTGAAAGAGCATTAATGGGTATTGCAGCTACAGAACCCCTGTGAACCTGGCAGACCGTTTCCAGCAGACCGCTTGTCGAAAACACCCGAGCGCGGGGCCACTGGCGTGCGGTCAGATACTGAAATTTATCCTTCAAAAAGGCAGATTGGCACGAATGAAGTTCATAAGGAGCTCGAAATCTATCAAATTTCTATTTAACAATGAAATAGAGTATCAGGCTTGATTATCGGAATGATAAGGGATAGTTATCACTCTGAAAAATCAATGATTCCTTACTTCGCGAACCGTCCGTCGGATCATTCTCGAACTATGTAAGGAAAAATTTTATCTTGATTGGTACACGGCATTTGGCTTTATTTCATCAATAAGAATAATCGCTGATCATTTCGACCAATTGCAAAGGGGGCCGTAGGGGTTATTTTGCCCCCTATTTTTCAAAATTTTATATCTCCGAAAATACGCAACGGCGCACAATGGCACTCGGTATATAGTTTCATTATATCTAAATCAATATTCACTAAAATTTTGGTCCACTTGCAAAGGGGGCCAGGGAGGTTATTTCCAACTCCAATTCTTCAAAATTTTATATCTCCTGAAATACGCAACGGCGCACAATTGCACTCGGTATATAGTTTCATTATATCGAAATGAATATGCACTAAAATTTTGGTTCACTTGCAAAGGGGGCCAGGGGGGTTATTTCCAACTCCAATTCTTCAAAATTTTATATCTCCGGAAATACGCAACGGCGCACAATGGCACTCGGTATATGGTTTCATTACATCGAAATGAATATCCAGTAAAATTTTGATCCACTTGCAAAGGGGGCCAGGGGGGTTATTTCCACCCCCTATTCTTCAAAATTTTATATCTCCGGAAATACGCAACGGCGCACAATGGCACTCGGTATATAGTTTCATTATATCTAAATCAATATTCACTAAAATTTTGGTCCACTTGCAAAGGGGGCCAGGGGGGTTATTTCCAACTCCAATTCTTCAAAATTTTATATCTCCGGAAATACGCAACGGCGCACAATGGCACTCGGTATATAGTTTCATTATATCCAAATGAATATTCACTAAAATTTTGATCCACTTGCAAAGGGGACCAGGGGGGTTATTTCCACCCCCTATTCTTCAAAATTTTATATCTCCGGAAATACGCAACGGCGCACAATGGCACTCGGTATATAGTTTCATTATATCTAAATCAATATTCACTAAAATTTTGGTCCACTTGCAAAGGGGGCCAGGGGGTTATTTCCAACTCCAATTCTTCAAAATTTTATATCTCCGGAAATACGCAACGGCGCACAATGGCACTCGGTATATAGTTTCATTATATCCAAATGAATATTCACTAAAATTTTGATCCACTTGCAAAGGGGACCAGGGGGGTTATTTCCACCCCCTATTCTTCAAAATTTTATATCTCCGGAAATACGCAACGGCGCACAATGGCACTCGGTATATAGTTTCATTATATCGAAATGAATATGCACTAAAATTTTGGTTCACTTGCAAAGGGGGCCAGGGAGGTTATTTCAACTCAATTCTTCAAAATTTTATATCTCCGGAAAGACGCAACGGCGCACAATGGCACTCGGTATATGGTTTCATTACATCGAAATGAATATCCAGTAAAATTTTGGTCCACTTGCAAAGGGAGCCAGGGGGGTTATTTCCACCCCCAATTCTTCAAAATTTTATATATCCGGAAATACGCAACGGCGCACAATGGCACTCGGTATATGGTTTCATTACATCGAAATGAATATCCAGTAAAATTTTGGTCCACTTGCAAAGGGGGCCAGAGGGGATATTTCCACCCCCAATTCTTCAATATTTTATATCTCCGGAAATACGCAACGGCGCACAATGGCACTCGGTATATAGTTTCATTACATCCAAATGAATATTAACTAAAATTTTGATCCATTTGCTAAGGGGGCCAGGGGGGTTATTTCCACCCCTTGTTCTTCAAAGTTTTATATCTCCAGAAATACGCAACGGCGCACGATGGCACTCGGTATATGGTTTCATTACATCGAAATGAATATCCAGTAAAATTTTGGTCCACTTGCAAAGGGGGCCAGGGGGGTTATTTCCACCCCCAATTCTTCAATATTTTATATCTCCGGAAATACGCAACGGCGCACAATGGCACTCGGTATATAGTTTCATTATATCCAAATGAATATTAACTAAAATTTTGATCCATTTGCAAAGGGGGCCAGGGAGGTTATTTCCAACTCCAATTCTTCAAAATTTTATATCTCCTGAAATACGCAACGGCGCACAATTGCAGGCGGTATATAGTTTCATTATATCGAAATGAATATCCAGTAAAATTTTGGTCCACTTGCAAAGGGGGCCAGGGGGGTTATTTCCACTTCCAATTCTTCAAAATTTTATATCTCCAGAAATACGCAACGGCGCACAATGGCACTCGGTATATGGTTTCATTACATCGAAATGAATCTCCAGTAAAATTTTGGTCCACTTGCAAAGGGAGCCAGAGGGGTTATTTCCACCCCCTTTTCTTCAAAGTTTTATATCTCCGGAAATACGCAACGGCGCACAATGGCACTCGGTATATAGTTTCATTATATCGAAATGAATATTAACTAAAATTTTGATCCATTTGCAAAGGGGGCCAGGGGGGTTATTTCCACCCCCTATTCTTCAAAGTTTTATATCTCCGGAAATACGCAACGGCGCACAATGGCACTCGGTATATAGTTTCATTATATCGAAATGAATATCCAGTAAAATTTTGGTCCACTTGCAAAGGGGGCCAGGGGGGTTATTTCTACCCCCTATTCTTCAAAGTTTTATATCTCCGGAAATACGCAACGGCGCACAATGGCACTCGGTATATAGTTTCATTATATGGAAATGAATATCCACTAAAATTTTGGTCCACTTGCAAGGGGGGCCAGGGGGGTTATTTCCATCCCCTATTCTTCAGAGTTTTATATCTTTCATATTTTTTTTCCGGAGATATAAAATTTTGAAGAATTGGGGGTGGAAATAACCCCTCTGGCTCCCTGTGCAAGTGGACCAAAATTTTAGTGGATATTCATTTCGATATAATGAAACCATATACCGAGTGCCATTGTGCGCCGTTGCGTATTTCCGGAGATATAAAATTTTGAAGAATTGGAGTTTGAAATAACCCCCCTGGCCCCCTTTGCAAGTGGACCAGAATTTTAGCGGATATTCATTTCGATATAATGAAACTATATACCGAGTGCCATTGTGCGCCGTTGCGTATATTCGGAGATATAAAATTTTGAAGAATAGGAGGTGAAAATAACCCCTCTGGCCCCCTTTGCAAGTGGACCAAAATTTTACTGGAAATTCATTTCGATGTAATGAAACCATATACCGAGTGCCATTGTGCGTCGTTGCGTATTTCCGGAGATATAAAACTTTGAAGAAAAGGGGGTGGAAATAACCCCCCTGGCTCCCTTTGCAAGTGGACCAAAATTTTACTGGATATTCATTTCGATGTAATGAAACCATATACCGAGTGCCATTGTGCGCCGTTGCGTATTTCCGGAGATATAAAATTTTGAAGAATTGGAGTTGGAAATAACCCCCCTGGCCCCCTTTGCAAGTGGACCAAAATTTTACTGGATATTCATTTCGATGTAATGAAACCATATACGGAGTGCCATTGTGCGCCGTTGCGTATTTCCGGAGATATAAAATTTTGAAGAATTGGGGGTGGAAATAACCCCCCTGGCCCCCCTTTGCAAGTGGACCAAAATTTTACTGGATATTCATTTCGATGTAATGAAACCATACACCGAGTGCCATTGTGCGCCGTTGCGTATTTCTGGAGATATAAAACTTTGAAGAATAAGGGGTGGAAATAACCCCCCTGGCCCCCTTTGCAAATGGATCAAAATTTTAGTTAATATTCATTTGGATATAATGAAACTATATACCGAGTGCCATTGTGCGCCGTTGCGTATTTCCGGAGATATAAAATATTGAAGAATTGGGGGTGGAAATAACCCCTCTGGCCCCCTTTGCAAGTGGACCAAAATTTTACTGGATATTCATTTCGATGTAATGAAACCATATACCGAGTGCCATTGTGCGCCGTTGCGTATTTCCGGATATATAAAATTTTGAAGAATTGGGGGTGGAAATAACCCCCCTGGCTCCCTTTGCAAGTGGACCAAAATTTTACTGGATATTCATTTCGATGTAATGAAACCATATACCGAGTGCCATTGTGCGCCGTTGCGTATTTCCGGAGATATAAAATCTTGAAGAATTGGAGTTGGAAATAACCCCCCTGGCCCCCTTTGCAAGTGGACCAAAATTTTAGTGCATATTCATTTCGATATAATGAAACTATATACCGAGTGCCATTGTGCGCCGTTGCATATTTCTGGAGATATAAAATTTTGAAGAATAGGGGGTGGAAATAACCCCCCTGGTCCCCTTTGCAAGTGGATCAAAATTTTAGTGAATATTCATTTGGATATAATGAAACTATATACTGAGTGCCATCGTGCGCCGTTGCGTATTTCCGGAGATATAAAATTTTGAAGAATTGGAGTTGGAAATAACCCTCCTGGCCCCCTTTGCAAGTGGACCAAAATTTCAGTGAATATTGATTTAGATATAATGAAACTATATACCGAGTGCCATTGTTTGCCGTTGCGTATTCCCGGAGATATAAAATTTTGAAGAATTGGAGTTGGAAATAACCCCCCTGGCCCCCTTCGCAAGTGGACCAAAATTTTAGTAAATATTTATTTAGATATAATGAAACTATATGCCGAGTGCCATTGTGCGCCGTTGCGTATTTTCGGAGATATAAAATTTTGAAAAATAACCCCTTCGGCCCCCTTTGCAATTGGTCGAAATGATCAGTGATTATTCTTATTGATGAAATAAAGCCAAATGCCGTGTACCAATCAAGATAAAATTTTTCCTTACAGAGTTCGAGAATGATCCGACGGACGGTTCGCGAAGTAAGGAATCATTGATTTTTCAGAGTGATAACTATCCCTTATCATTCCGATAATCAAGCCTGATACTCTATTTCATTGTTAAATAGAAATTTGATAGATTTCGAGCTCCTTATGAACTTCATTCGTGCCAATCTGCCTTTTTAAAGGATAAATTTCAGTATCTGACCGCACGCCACTGGGCCCCGCGCTCGGGTGTTTTCGACAAGCGGTCTGCTGGAAACGGTCTGCCAGGTTCACAGGGGTAGCTACAGATAATGTCTGGCACAGAAGACTAGGTCATCCTGGTCATAATTCCCTGAAATTAATGAGTGAAGGAGCAGTAGAAGGTTTAAAGGTTAAAGGAAAAGTAGGTAACCCAATATGTCAAACATGTTGTGAAGAAAAGCAGAGTAAAAATGCATTCCCGAAACAAGGACATAGAGCAACGGAAATGTTGGAGATAATACATGCTGATCTCTGTGGGCCTATGGAAAAATGCTCACTTGGAGGGTCAAGATATTTCTTTTTGTTCGAAGATGATTTTACACGAATGGTATTTATTTATTTTTTGAAATGCAAAGATGAAACAATTGAACAATTCAAGAAATTTAAAGCTTTAGTAGAAAATCAAACAGGGTCTAAAATTAAAATCTTTAGATCTGATGGAGGTGGTGAATTTTGCAGTTTAAATTTTGAAAAATTTTTATCTCGGAATGGAATAGTGCACCAGAAGACTAATCCATATTGTCCCCAACAGAATGGTATGTGTGAGAGGATGAATCGTACTATCATACAGAAAGGACGATGCCTTTTATTCGATGCAAAACTTGACAAACAGTTTTGGGCAGAAACTGTAAATACAGCAGTGTACCTTAGAAATCGAACCATTTCAAAAGTTATAAATAATAAAAGCCCATTTGAAATGTGGTATAATCGCAAACCAGACGTAAGCCATATACGCATTTTTGGTAGTGAAGTAATGGTTCACATACCTGAAGAAAAGAGACGTAAGTGGGATAAAAAAGCAAAGAAAATGTTATTAATTGGATATAGTGAAAACATCAAGGGTTATAGACTATACGATCCAACTGAAAATAAGATTATTACAAGCAGAGATGTTGTCATCAATGAAAAATGTGAGAATGATTTAATATTTCTAGAAGAACAAAATGCCGATGAAGACTTGGTTTCAGTGGGGGATGTCACCGAAGACACCATGGTAAATTCTGAATCATATATCTCGGAGCAAGTGGAAATGGATGATGAATATGTTCCTGATGAAGAAGTGAATTTAGAACCAGTGGGGGATTTTAGAAGATCCCAGCGTTCCAGGAAGCCCAAATCTTTCAACGACTTCGTTACGTATTTTGGTTCAAACATTAAAAGTGATAATATCAACATTGAAGAAGATGTACCACAAACCTTTTCTGAAGCTGTTTCCAGAGGAGATTCTCATTTGTGGATGGATGCAATGTTAAGTGAGATTAATTCCTTTGAAAAGAACGAAACATTGGAATTGGTAGATTTACCCAAGGAAAGTACTGTTGTGAAGTGCAAGTGGGTCTATAAGATCAAAAGTGACAGTGATAACAAAGTCAATTATCGTGCGCGACTTGTGGCAAAGGGTTATACCCAGAAGAAAGATGTGGACTATACCGAAACTTTCTCACCAGTAGTGAGACATTCGACGTTAAGACTTCTAATAGGTTTAGCTGTAAAACTTGACTTAAAGATTACACATTTAGATGTCAAAACTGCTTTCCTCAACGGATATTTAAGTGAAACTGTTTATATGCAACAACCTGATGGTTTTGTTAGGAAAGGTTTAGAAAGTAAAGTATATAGGTTGAGAAGGGCAGTTTATGGACTTAAACAAGCCAGTAGAGCTTGGTATTCCAGAGTAGATGAATTCATGTTGTCTCTCGGATATAAAAGATCAGAACATGAACCTTGTTTGTTTATAAAAGGAGAAGACAAGTCATTAGTAATTGTCGCATTATATGTTGATGATTTTTTTGTTTTTTCAAATAATGATAATGAAACTGGAATGTTAAAAGAAGGATTAAGTTCCAAATTTGAGATAAAAGATTTAGGAGAGGCGGAAAATTGTCTAGGAGTAAGTATAACAAGAGATCATAAAAATGAGTGTATTTACTTAGATCAAAAGGATTACATTGAGAAAATTTTGAAACGTTTTAATATGTCAGAATGTAAACCGATCAGTACACCATTAGATTGTAGTGTAGATTTAGGTAAATTGAAATCTGATGATAATTGTGATGTAAACATTCCATATCAAAGGGCAATAGGAAGCCTTATGTATCTTGCCGTCTTGACAAGACCTGATATTTTATATTCAATAAGTTATTTGAGTCAATATAATAATAGATACACAGAGCAACATTGGCAATATGTTAAAAGGGTGTTGAGATTTTTGCAGGGTACTAAAGACTATAAATTAAAATTTATGAAAAATGGTTGTGATTTGGAAGTGTTCTGTGATGCAGATTGGGCAAATAGCACTGATGACAGAAGGTCTTATACAGGCTATGTTTTTTTGTTGGCTGGTGCAGCTATAAGTTGGAAAAGTTGTAAGCAAAAAACTGTGGCTCTATCGAGCACAGAATCTGAATATATGGCTCTCGGAGAAGCTGCCAAGGAGGCTATTTATTTAAAGAATTTGCTAGCTGAATTGATTGATTATCAAAACCCAATAGTAATTTTCAATGATAATCATAGTGCTTAGAAATTATCACAGAACCCTGTCCATCATGAAAGGTCAAAGCATATTGATGTAAGGCATCATTTCATTCGTAATTGTGTTGAGCAAAAGTTGCTGAGTATAAAGTATGTTCCAACTAATGAAATGACTGCTGATATTTTGACTAAGAGTCTTCCTAATGTAAAAAATTCCCATATTTGTCAAAAATTAGGTTTAACCAATTATTGTTGATAGTGGGGGTGTTGATTTGATCTCCAACAATTGGTTATGTAACGTCATCTATGTATCTATGAGTAACTGAAACGATATGTTTTTCTCGGTGGGTCGATACAACAATCTGCATTATCGATCCATCCCTTGTTCTTTGTAGTAGTGTAGTAGTCAGAAATAAATCGTTCAACGAACTAAAGCTAATCGCAGGTGTAGTTAATTACAACAATCTTCTCCTTTTCAACCTGAAATTCCACTATAAAAACTCAATTATAACAATTGAGAGTGAAATAAAGTCGAAGTTCAACCCAATTTCAGATGATGTTTTAGTTTTGGGAACTCGGAAAATGAAAGATGGTATCCTAATATCCTGTGGTGACAAGGATTCTCTTGAGAGGTTGAAACATAAAATTTATAGTGAAACAAAGGGTTCATATGACGTTTCAACTCCCAAAAAACGCAATCCACGTTTGATTGTTTATAATGTTACGTGTGAATGACCTGAATTGTTCCTTAGATGATGTGAAATTTGCAACTAAGATGAAATATAAGACCAAATTTAATATTGTGTTGGAGACAAGTCCTATTTTCCTATTTTATTCAAGATTACCATGAATAAAGGTTTTCTATATATGGGCTGGTCTAGATGTTATGTTAAGGAGCATTCTAGTATGATTGGAAGTTTGGTCACTATAAAAAAAATTGTAAAAACGCTACTGTTGTCTGTTCCGGATGTTCTGGAGCGCATGAAAGAAAATTTTGTGATTCGGCTGAAATAATGTGTTCAAATTGTATAAATTCTAATTCTAGTTTCGAAACAAATTATGATATACGACATACTGCTAACAGTCTCGAATGTCCCTTTTATCTCAGTCAAGTCGTAAAGTTAAAGTCTAGAATTAATTATGAATGATTCCACTAAATTTATAAAAATTGCTCATTTTAATGTTTGCTCTCTGTTTCCAAAATTGGACCAGTTGTTTGATGTTGTTTCGCGGGAAGGAATCGATATTGTAGGATTGTCTGAAACTTGGCTGAATGAGTATGTTGATGATGATAATTTATACCTCCCTGATTTCAGGCTTCACAGGAGGGATCGTGTTGGACGTATTGGTGGGGAGGGGGGGTAGGATTTTATATAAAAAAGTTTATTTCATCTAAAATTGTCCTCGATGATTTTATTGCCCCGGGGGGAGTAGAGGATATATGGGTTTCTTTAGAGGTGAGAGGTGGCAGGATCCTGGTGGGTTCGTTATATCGCACATCGGCGTGTAACTTGTCTAACTTCGTCAATTATCTGGACGATGTGTTATCATTCATTACTCCGCAGTACGATCACATTATTCTAACGGGTGATGTCAATATCGATCAACTATCTGAAAATGCCTTCCCGGATTGTGTTGGTGCTTACGGCTTCGAACAGTTGATATCCGAGCCAACACGTAATACCTCTTCGTCGCAATCGTTACTGGACGTTATTTGCACAAATATGGCTGACAAGATAGTCAGTTCTGGGGTACTGGATCATTCTATGTCTGATCATCGGGGCGTTTATTGCGAGATTAATTTGAAGAAAGAGCAGAGTACTGTTCCCAGGTTGATTGTGTACAGGGATTATCGTGGTTTTTCGTTGGCGGATTTCAAATCTGATTTGTCGGAGGCTAACTTTCAAGACATCCTATATGAAAATAATATTGAATCTAAAATCTCCATGTTCTACAAAAAATTGATTGATGTATTCGATAAGCATGCTCCCTTTATTGAGTCCAAGATAACTAAGCCTTTCTCTCCTTGGATCACTCCTACTGTTAGAGAGATGATGAAGCTGAGGGATAAAGCCTTGACCAAGTACAAGCGAACCAGAAAAATTGATGATTACGTCAACTATAAGAAGCTCCGAAACATCGTAACGGATGCTGTGAGGAAGGAGAAGGCCTCTTTCTTGAGTCGTGCGGGATCTCTGGGGTCTAAAGATTATTGGAGGGCATTCAAGTCAATTAGTGGTAAAGATGAGGTAAATATTCCCGATCGTTTCAATAATCCGGATGAGCTGAATAATTATTTTGCTTCCGTATTCAGTCAACCAAACTCTTGCCCTGGAACGGCCGATTATTATAGTTCCAGTGTCTTCAATCCCGGTGCTGTCTTCGGGTTCAGACTGGCTTCTCCGGAGGAGGTGAAGATGATTGTTTTTGGTCTCGGGTCGAATGCTGAGATTTGTTGAACATGTTTCGATGTTGATAAGGAGGTCGTTTCTTGCTCTTAGACATCTATACAAGTATCGACGCATTTTGCGTTTTAGTTCGCGCAAATACCTCTGCCAGTCCCTCGTTAAGTCATCCTTAAGTTATGGATTCGTTGTGTTTTATCCTTGCCTGGATTCAATCACTAAGTACAGACTGCAGAAAGTCCAGAATGCGTGTTGTCGATTCATATTTGGTCTACGAAAATTTGACAGAATTTCAAGTAAAATAAATCAACTCAAGTGGTTGAAAGTTGATGTTTTATTTGTCTTGCAGTTGGCTGCTTTGGTCTGTAGGATTTTGTCAACATCTGGCCCTTCATATTTGCGTGAGAAGTTGATATTTCGAGGTGATGCCCATGGTGTATCTGTGAGACATAGGGATCGGCTTATGTTGCCAAGGTTTAGGTCTGCCGTGTTTCAGCGATCTTTCACATATCAGGCGGTTAGTGTTTATAACAGCTTCCATAATTTTTTTAAATGTTATTCGGTGAATGGTCTGAGGAAGCATTTGAGAGCTTTTTTATTATTACGCCAATAATGTTAATTTGCTTGCATATATAATGTATCTTGTTTTTGAGTAAAAATCTCTTTTTTTTCATTTTTGTACATGATTTGTTTATTTTTACTGATTGCTTTATATGTATGTTGTATTTTTTTTATGGTCTTCATCGTAAAATTGAGGTTGAGTGGAATAGCGTAAGCTAAACTCCGCCTCTGAATTGTATTTCATAAAATACATAATAAAGGCCCTTTATTATTATTATTATTATTATTATATGAAGTTACTTACCCCTTTATGAGGGTTTTCCAAACACGATAAACTGATTATTTTATTTAACAATAGTGAAATAACCGAAAATCGAGAATATTTCAAGACAGAATTATTTCAATCATTTGCACTGGTCGAAGGTAGACAAAGGAAAAATGTGGGTATATTCAGTTAATCGATGCGCTTATCAATATCGCACATATGTATTCGCCGGACAAGTTTTATTCAATTGCTCTTCTCAGATAGAAGGAATATATATACAGGGGCAAAATTACTTGAGGAACGTTAATTTCTCTTCTCAGAAAGAAAGAATATATGTACAGGGGCACAATTAACATGTAGCACACTACACCACCCTATATCCCGAGAAAGGTCTTTGAGAACAAAGAGCTTTTACAGAATAGAGGAAAATAAAAGAAAAACGAAAGAATATAATAGGCGCCAGTGATTCATCGAATCACAAGATATACTAAAGGCGCATGAGGATCTGAAATCTTCGGAGTAAATTTGAACCCTTCTTACAAGAGGTATATGCAAAGCATAATGATGCACTGCAAAAAAGGTTACATTACTCCAAACAAAGGTGAGCACATTTAGGAGAAGAGTTCTTAATCAATCAGAAATTCCAAAATACAGCAGAAGATAAGATACATGAAAGATAAATGCTTGCAGCTCAGAGACGAAGATAAGGTAAGAAGATAAGGTAAGGTAAAGTGACCTCTAGCGCTCATATTTCGATCTTTCGCTCATTTCGAGTTCAATATTTTTAGAGATAAGTCATAGACATTAAAGTTAATAGGAAAGAAAAAAACTATAAAGAATTAGTCGGATGATTTACCATCTAGCGAATCATCTATATAGTCATCATCTTGGCTCAGATCCGGTTTAATATCCTCGATATGGAAATTTCCTAGATCTTTTCCTTGCAGGTCAACCAAATTATAAACTAGAGAAGATGTCACCTTATTTACAATACAAGGCACGTTTTTTGGGGCAAGCTTCGCCGAAAAGTTTATGGAGGCATCAGAAAGTGCAAAATTCTTCCTCCACACTTTATCTCCAACCATCAAACGTAGATCACGCCGTCCAAGGTTATACCTTCGCGCATTGATGTCGTAAGAATGCCTTAATCTTTGTCGAATCTCATTATGAAACTCAGGTACTCGATGAAGTAAATTGGGATCTACGATTTTATCTCCTATAGAAATAACATTGTCTGCATTTTCTGAAATCAGACCATAAAAAGAACCATCAGTTGCGACATTTCTCAGAAAAACCACGATTGAAGGGCTATATTTTAAATTTTCGTGCTTTGCAAGTCTAATGGTTTGTGCTATCTGATGGACACTTTGATCCCACGATTTATGATCGCAGTTAATGAAGGATCTTATAGCATTGACGATTGTCTTATTTACACGTTCGGTAGGGTTGATTAGGGGATGAAATCTTGCATTGTAAAACATTCTTTGCACCTCATATCTTTTCATAAGATCTTTAAAATCTTTTGACACAAATTGCGAACCATTGTCCACTGCGAAAATTTGGGGAACACCAAAAACTAGAAATATTTGGTTCTCAAGGAATCTTATGATAGCCTTGCTAGTAGCCTTAGGAAGTGGTTGCACCATTACAAATTTAGGAAATCAATCGGTTACAATCAAAAGATATTGATTTCCAGCTCTTGATCGAGTATAGGGTCCTAATAAATCTGCACTCTCGAACTGAAATGCAAAGTTTATGTTTCGATACTTGCCCATGAGACCAACCTGAGGAATATTACCTGATTTACATGAAGCACATATCTTACAATTTCTAACGTACTTAACCACTGAATGTTTCATTCTTGGCCAGTAATATAGCGTAGAGATTCGAGACAAGGTTTTATACACTCCGAAATGTCCTGAGGTAGGCTCATCATGAAACTCATTCATAACCTCTAATCTATGGCATGATGGTACTACAATTTTCCATTCTGGAGAGTCTTGAATGATCTGGTACCTATGCAGAATATGCTAATATAAAACACCATTATTTATTTTGAATTCAGGATAAAGATCCGGATTGTTTCCGACCTGTATTAACAAATTTTGATACCGTTTATCTATTTTAAGTTCCGACAAATTCAACAACGAGATCTGAACAATATCAGCAGGTATACGAGAAAGTGAATCCGCTACGGTATTTAGCGATCCACTACGATGAACAATCTTATAACGATAAGAAGACAACTTCATTATCCATCTGGAAATACGTTGATTTGGATTTTTCATATAGTTAAGCCACACTAGAGAGAAATGGTCGGTAATAATGGTAAATTCGGTACCTTCGATATATGGTCGGAACTTTTCAATAGATAACACAATCGCTAAAAGTTCCTTTTCGGTCCTTGAATAATTACTTTGGCTCTTATTCAAAACCTTACTAAAATAAGCAACAGGATGTTCCAGGCCATCCTCCTCTTGGAAGAGTACAGCTCCTACGCCGTTATCACTTGCATCACATGCAACACTGAAAGGTCTAGAGAAATCTGGACTAGCTAGGATGGGAGCTGAAGTTAGCATCGATTTTATCTGCAAAAATGCCTCATTAGCTTGCTCTGTCCATACGATGGGTCAGAAATTGGACTACAAACCGAAGCAAAATCTTTTAGAAATCTTCGATAATATCCTATCAAACCAATCAAACGCCTTATCTGTGTGGTATTTTTTGGAACCGGATAGTCTAAAATAGCTTGAACCTTAGATGGATCTGTTCTTAAGTCATTTGCATCCACGACAAAACCTAAAAAATTTAGAGAAGATCAACAATAACAACATTTCTCGAAATTAATGGTCAAATTTCCTCCTTTCAAACGATGAAAAAGTTTCCTGAAAACTGCCAAATGCAATTCAAATGTCGGAGTGCGAACTATAATATCATCAATATAATAAAATACGTATGGCTCCAACAAAAACAGTCAGATAAGGTCTATTGTCATTTTGACGACGTTCCAGAAGTGGATAGATCTCGGTTGTGACCTCCGACTTCATATCACCTGTCAGTCCAGATTCGCAGGAAGAATGTGAAGAAACGTTTGCATTTAAGGTAGTTACACTAGATGTATAGAAATCCTCTACAACCTTGAGCCAAGATTTCCAATCTTCTTCATCGAAGAAGTTTACTTTCTCTTCGGATGGGACTTTCCTTTTGGTTTTGGAGCAGGATTTTGACCTGAAGGACCTCCAATACCTGCGGGATTGACGGTCTTGTTCCCGTTTTTTGGACAAAACGAACAATTTGATTTGGTCACGTTTTTCTGACCACATCCAAAGCAGAATCGTGATTTTGGCTTGCTACATTCAAAATATCGATGTCCGTGCTCATCGCAGTTCCAACATTTAACCACGATTCGAACCTCAGAAACCTGTAATACGCTAAGTTGTCTAGACACATTCATGCAGAGAGTATCTTCGATTCTCTTGCAAAGAGATGTTAATTGGGAAACAGAATCAACGTCCTGTAAAACAAGAGCTTTAACATAATCAGGAAGTAAATTTTTTCTGATTATTTCGACCATTTCTGTTGCCGAAGGACACTTGGTAAGCCAATAGAATTGAGCTTCCATGGAAGATATAAAGAGTGCAAGAGACTCTCGGGATGTCTGCTTACGAGACTTGATCCCATTCAATAAAACCGAGTCATAATTAGTGTGTAAGAAAGTTGATTTAAGAGCAGACATCAACTCTTCCCAATTTTTAAATCGATCTTTCAGATGGTTACTGTGCCACCAAGTCCATGCGTCATGCTCAAATAAATCACTAGCCGATGCGAATAAATCTGAGTCTCTACAAGCCCTAGAACTTTTTAGAGACTCAATCAGCTCCAAAAATGGGATAAGTGGTTCTTTACCCGAAAATGTCTTAAGACCCCATTGTAAGGGACTCATAAATATTCTCATAAATCAAATAAAAAATCCAATTTACCTCTCTTCGCAATATTATAATTAAGTAGGTCAATAAATTGTTTTTACTCAAGGCATTATGAAATTCCTAAATTGTATTACTCGCAAATACCAATTGATGCTATTGATGACCATGCATTTGGAAGTAGGTCAACTTCCTTTGTAATATATTTATGCAAGCGTTTGTAACGCCCTTACGTGCAGTTCCTTTATCAGTAAACTCGGGCGCCAGACTATTTGCTTCTGAGGGCGTCACCCTCACCTATCGAGCTCCTCCGGAATGTCCAGAAGCTCGAGCCTAGGTAGACTCCAGTGGAGAATGAAGTGGGTAGCTGTTGGAGGTAGAGGTGTCACCAATAAAACACGCGATTAACTAAAAATATACTCTCTATTCATACTAAATAAACAAACTTTCCAAAATAATACGTCTCATTATCCTTAAAACAAATCAACAGTGCATATCAGGTACAACAGTCCTAATCTAAATCACAAAATCCTCGTAGTCCTTAACCTCTAAAACCCAAATCCCAAATCTACTTGTCCATCACCAAAAGTCCAGTAACATTCCGTGAAGGGGGGAGGGGGTTAGAGTGCACATAAAGCGATCAGAGTGGCGAGTTACACGATGTAATAGGCATCAGAAAGAATTAGGCAAACAAAATGACGTAGGCATAAAAATGGCATACCAATGAATCAGGCAGAGAATAGATAAAGCATTCGCTCATCAGAAAATTGCTCATGCATGAAAGTGACTAAGGCCGTGTGAAAGAAATAATAATATCTCGGGGTTAAAGCGAGGGGGGGAGCGGAATCTCGTCCTCCACAAGTGGTCCTCCGGTCCCCTCTCTATACCCCTTTCCTACCTTGGTATGTCTGCCTACCACTGAACTCACTACCAGCACTCACAACACTGGCTGGACCTTCCACTATACGGTAGAGGCCTTGATTTATTTTGAGTTCCGCGCCGTGCGAGGAACTGCCGTTCCAGTGCTCGACTCGCCTATAAATACCATTCTCGGTCCCCTCCACCCAATACGTCGTGCGCACTGCAGATGGAGGTGGGAATGATCGGTCGGTGTCCCCACCGCTCGGCGTGATCTCGCTGGAGTCGATCAAGGTCAACGGGTCTACGCCGCGCAAACAAAACCACTTCGTTACACGTTGATATCAATAACCGAATAGACGTAGAACAACTACCATGGTGTTTTCCTTTCCAACCCTAATCTCCGAAATATGAGATTAACTTTAAGTGCCAACAAGTGAGATTATCACATGGCGATCCTGCCATCTCGAACTACCTGAAGTGAAAATTTGAACAACGGTCCTGCCATCTCGAACTACCTGAAGTGAAAATTTGAACAACGGTACTGCCATCTCAAACTACCCTGAAGTGAAAAATTGAACAACTGTGCTGCCAGCCTTGAAGTGACCTTTTCGAAAAACTGTGCTGCCATTCCAAATATTCTAAACCTCAATGAGCTGGATGAATAATGGGAAAATCTCAGTCTAAAGAGGAGGTTATAATAGCTCAAGCAGGAAACTCAGGTGGACAGACAGCAGACGGACAGCAAAAATCGGCAATACATGAAAGTATTCCAATAATTTCACTAATTGTTGCACTGGGCGTCTTCAGTTACATAATTATTCAATGGATTAGAAGACGAATCCAGAGGAAAATTAGAGCAGAAATCAGACGGAGCCAGGAGATCATCTAACCACCCCAAGAAGCCATATCTACCAAGATGAATCAAGAAGACAAGAAATGAAAGCTCCATGTAAGCAATTCTAAGCAATTTTATTCAAATAATTTTGTTAAATGAGCATTTTCGAAAATTTGAAACTAGTGTATGACGATTGCTCAAAATTTTATATTAATTTAGGAAAGGACAGTAAAGATAGAAGAGTAAATTACAAATTGATAAATAGATATTTAGACAAATTGCAAAAATTAAAAACTAAATTTGAAGAAGTTCGCAAAAAAGTAAATGTTATCTACATTGAACCAGATGCCAAAGAGAAGGTATATATTGTGCTGATAAAAATAGAAAAACTTCTGGATAAAATAGCAGTTATTTTGAACGATAGGGTGAAATCAGTTAATTTGATGCATCATTCCGACGTCCCTAGTTCTGGTAATTCAAGTCAGAATACAGGTATGGCGACAGAAGGTGCCACAATGGGTGAAAATTTCGATTTAAGGATTACTACTAGCTTAATTCCATCAATGGACGGTACAGAAAGTGGGACTCGTCGATTAATAGACGCAGTCGAACTGTACGATTCTCTATTAAACGATGCAGGAAAAGCATTTCTTATCAAATTTGTTTTGAAAACTAAACTTTCCGAATCAGCCAAAATCCGATTGAATACCGATTATCTTAGTATTCCAGAGCTTCTCAATGATATTTCTCGTCATTTAATCTCACAAAAATCCGCATCCGCACTTTCTGCATCCTTACATGCAGCACGACAAAAACAAAAATCCTTAGATGCTTTTGGTAAGGAGATTGAAGAATTGATGTTGAATCTAACAATATCACAAGCTAACGGCGATAAAAATGCACTGACATGTCTTCCGCAAATCAATGAGAAATTGGCAATAACGTCATTTGCAAACGGATTACGAGATCCTAATTTGAGAACAATAATAAAAGCTCGAAATTATTACTCCTTGAAAGATGCTATTAGCGGCGCCAGGGATGAAAAAATTTCAAATACAGCTTGTTCCAGTACTCCAGAACAAATTTTTAGATATTCGACTATAAACAAACGCGGTATGAGACACTTTCGCGGTTCACAGCATTTCAGTCAACGCGGAAAATATCCTCGAGGAGCCTATAACAATAATTCATTCACTAACCGATTTAACGCAACCCATTCTCACAATCAAAATAATCGCGGTAGAACGAATAATAGGGGACGAAATACTAATAGAGGATCGAGATTTTTTAGAAATAATAACAATCAAAGATCGTTTTTTCTAGAAACTCAAACGCATCCAGAAACGCAAAACGCAGCAACCATTGCCCATGAAAATAACGATTTGTTTTTTCGAGACTGTAGAACAAATTAGCAACGAACATGTTACTATTTTCAGTATGAATGGTTTGAATTATGTATGTATGAGAAACGGGATGAAAGTTTTGAAATTTATATTAGATACGGGCGCTACTGCTAGTGTGATTTTCGAATCAAGCTTAGACGGCAACTTTAGAATGAATGGAAGAAAGAAAGTTAAAGTACAAGGTGTTGCTGGATATGTATATTCTTTAGGTAATATTGGTATGAATCTTGAAATGAATCACATAAAGATATCCCATGAGTTCATAGTGATGAAAAATTTCATAGGGAATGTAGATGGAGTGCTAGGAGCTGACTTTTTTACAAAATTTTCAGCTGTAATTGATTATAAAAGTTTCAAAATGACTTTGTGTGTTAGCAATGAGATACTTTGTTTACAACTTCAATCGGACTATGATATAACAACTTCGATACCTGCTAGATGCGAAATAATAAAATACTTAAAATGTGATAGTAACGAAGATTGTGTGGTTTTACCGGACCAAATCTGCGAAGGAGTTTTTGTTGCAGGAGGTATAAGCAGACCCAAAGAAAATTATATTCCCATCAGGTTTTTGAATATAAATGAAACGGAAATTGAAATAAGAAATTTCAAGCCAACTGTCGAACCTTTGAACTTTTATTCAATTTGCAATTTCGATCCAAAACAAATGAGCGTAAAACGTATTGAAGAATTGCTTCATTCAATAAATGTTTCTAATCTAAATGAAGAAGAGAAAACATCCATTCATAAAATTTGTGCAAAATTCGCAGATACATTCCATCTTGAAAATGATACGCTAACATTCACGAATGTTTGTAAACAACATATTAAATTACAACCAGGTGTATCACCATCTTACGTTAAGCCGTACAGGTTACCTCACGCTCAGAAGTCGGAAATAAACAAACAAATAGATAAACTACTAGCGGAAAATATCATCGAACCATCAAATTCGCAATGGTCGGCCCCATTACTAATTGTTCCAAAAAAGACTAGGCCTGACGGAAATAGAAAATGGAGAATTGTTATCGATTACCGAGAACTTAATAAACGCATAGAAGATGACAAGTTTCCTCTCCCATGTATAGAAGAAATTTTAGATTCCCTTGCAGGAGCCATTTATTTCACTCATTTGGATTTGTACCAAGGATATTATCAATTAGAATTGGAGCATGCCTCTAGACCTTATACTTCTTTTACGACGGATCGGGGTCAATTTCAGATGACCAGAGCACCGATGGGTCTTAAAACAAGCCCTAGTTCTTTTTCGAGAGCAATGACTATTGCTATGTCAGGTCTAAATTATGATATCTGACTCATTTATCTGGATGATTTGATAGTTTTTGGAAATAGCTTGGAAAACCATAATCGAAATTTAATAAAAGTATTGCAAAGACTTCGAACAGCAAATTTAAAACTAAATCCAATCAAATGCGAATTTTTGAAAAAAGAAATTGTTTACTTGGGCCACGTGATCACTTCGACAGGCATTTCTCCAGATCCAGAAAAAATTCAGGCCATGCAAAATTATCCGGTTCCTAAAGACGGTAAAGAAGTCAAAAGGTTTGTTGCTTTCGCTAATTACTATCGAAAATTCATTTCAAATTTTGCCAATATTACTTCAGCATTAAATTTCCTAACCCGAAAGGAGTTGTTTTTTAATGGACAACTGAATGTCAAAATTCATTTGAGACCTTGAAACGATGCCTCACATCTCCTCCAATTCTGCAATTTCCAGATTTTTCAGACAACAATCAATTCGTTTTGAAGTGTGATGCATCAGGAGTAGCTTTAGGAGCAGTATTATGTAATGATAATGACAGACCGGGTTTCCTACGCAAGCAGATCCCTAAATCAAGCTGAGAAAAATTATAGCACAATAGAACGCGAATTGTTGGCGATAATATGGGCTGTCAAAAAATTTCGCCCTTATCTTTACGGTAGAAAATTCAAAATTTTAACAGACCACCGCCCTCTTATTTACTTATTTGGTATAAAAAACCCATCTAGTCGGTTAACAAAATTCCGTTTAATATTAGAAGAATACGACTTCACTGTTGAATATATTAAAGGACAAAACAATATTTTAGCAGATTCATTATCAAGAATTAGCTAAGACTCACAGAATTTGAAGGAATTAGCAATCCATGACAGAGTATTGGTCATGACACGAGCAAAGTCGAAAACTGGCGACAGTACCAGCAAATACGTTGCAGAAAATTCTAGTACACTAACCCATGACAACAGGCTTGATCACCCTGGAATTGTGGAATTATTGAAAAAACCGCTAGAATCTTTAGAATTAATACCGATTAGAGAAAAATCATTTAACAATAAACTAAATGAATGTCGCGACAATAATAAATATTTTAAACTTAACGATTTCGTATATGATATTGGCCAAAATAAATTATACATAAAGCAAGGATCTGGATCAACGCTGATTGCCTTAGGGACTTCGTTGACAGACTTGAAATTACTCATGAAGAAATACGGAATCACAGAGATATTTATAATGAAAAATGAAGGTACCGAAAAATTAATAAAAGAGTTAGCTAACGCAAAGAAATATATTGAAGAAAATGATTTAAAAATTTGCGTCATTAAGGACGTCCAGAAAATTGATGACAACGAGACTAGACAATTAATACTAAACGACTTTCACATTCTACCCACCGGAGGACATGCTGGTGTTAACAGAATGTTCAACAACATCAGACGTTATTACTTTTGGTCAGGCATAAAAAATGACGTCGCAGTCTTCGTCAAAAGGTGTCATATGTGCCAGAAATATAAACATTCAATAATAACAAAACAGCCACTTCAAATCACTACGACTGCCAGTTCGGCCTTTCAAAAAATATTTCTTGATCTTGTGGGTCCACTCAATACCGATATATCTGAAAATAAATATATTCTTACTACGCAATGCGAATTAAGAAAATTTGTAGGGTGCTATGCGTTACCAAACAAGGAATCTGAAAGTGTAGCTAAGGAATTTGTAGAAAATTTTATTCTAGAGTATGGTGTTCCAGAGGTCATTGCAACGGACCAAGGAACTGAATTCATGTCAAGTATTTTTAAAGACATTTGTCAATTACTCAAGGTGAAACAAATTAATTCAACAGCATATCATCACGAATCATTAGGTTCTATCGAAAATACGCATAAACATTTAGGAGCATATTTAAGAATGCATTGCCAAAACCATCCAGATTCCTGGAGTTCTTGGATTAAATATTGGTGTTTCGCTTATAATAACACTGTTCACACTCATACAAAGTACACCCCTTTTGAACTCGTTTTTGGAAGAAGTTGCAAACTCCTTCAAATCTAATTAACAAAATTGATCCAATATACAAATTTGAGAACTACCCACTTGAATTGAAATATAGATTGCAAAGGGCATGGAATGACGCGTCAAATAACCTGATTAATTCAAAAATAATAAGAAAAGCAAAACTAAATTCAGTTAGGAAGGAAATAAATTTCAAAATAGGCGATAAAGTTTTAATAAAAATTTAGTAAGCACTGACGTGAGGTCAGATTGCTTTGGCGCTCTTGTTGACCTACTTGCGAGTAAATATTCAAACCTTAACAAATCTATAAGCTCTCTGATCGGGTGAACAATAGTCTTTTTCCGTACTATGGGACAATGTGATGTAAATATGAAAGCCTAATGAATAAACAAACCTTTATCTCAATTTGAAAATAACTACTCATAATTTTCACCAAATTTTGTTCTATGCTTCTCCTAAAAACATACGTCATTGCTTTTCTGAGTTTTGACAACGCCATCAAATTCTTTCTCTAAGATAAAAAATTTTTTGATTAATATTACGTCTGTGCATTTCTGAATTTTGACAACGTCATCGACATCGAATTCTACCTCTATGAATTCTATGAAAATTTTGATTGATATTACGCCAACTGACACTGATATCTAGGTCCGCAAGTTGTCAAACGAATATCGATCTGTGATGGCAAATCTTTCAATGACAAAGCTCGGACTTCATGACATTTCTATTTTTCTCTTGAGTAAATGAAAAAAATGATCATATCTTCAGAAGGGGGAAAGCTACGACAATGAAATTTGAGAAGGAGTAAGATATCGGTAACCTCAATATATATACGGATTTTTATTTAAATCTTGATGAAGTCTTAGGAGATATTGAGTATTGAAAATTTTTTTTTTGGGAATTTTTTAAAAATTTTCTAGCGTGACAATTTCTGCGAAATCTTGCAAGCCGTTTCGCTTCAGCCTCCCTCAATAACATTCCAAGTATCAACTTGATCGGATGGATATTCTAGTAGTTATTGAGGAAACAAAATTTCAGATGCTCATAACTACTGAACCATCCGACGGATTTGGCCCAATAACGAACTTGACCGAGATATTTGGACAATTAACCTATTCTGAGAATATGAAAACTCTAGCTGAATTCTTTTGTATGCTAGAGAGGATACGGCCGGCCGGCCGGACAGACTCAACTTTCGCCACGAATTCTTCATCAGGGAGTCGAACCCAATCGATTGAGACCATTTTCGGCTCGATATTCCAAAATTACAGACATTCGGGCAAAATGATAGGCACTCTGTTCGGGTGAACAAGAGCGCCAAAAAATGATGCTACATGTAGCAAAAATGATGAACTTTTTAAGGGACCCTTCAATGTGTTAGAAGAAAAAGGTCCTAATGTAATTATTAAAATAGGTGATAAGATTAAGGAGATTCATAAGAATAGGGTTGAGCTATTTCATGAGTAATATAAGAAGAAAATGTAATATATAAACATATGTGTTTTTTCTCAATGAATTAGAGTAAGATATTTCATAAGGTTATTTGTGTTTACGAAATTTATCATTTACATTTGTAGTTTGATGAAAAAAAAAAAGTTGTTTTGTCCTAAAAAAATTTTTTTTTTTAGTTAGCCAGGGGAGGTGTAAGGGACTCAAAAATATTCTTATAAATCAAATAAAAAATCCAATTTACCTCTCTTCGCAATATTATAATTGAGTAGGTCAATAAATTGTTTTTACTCAAGGCATTATGAAATTCCTAAATTGTATTACTCGCAAATACCAATTGATGCTATTGATGACCATGCATTTGCAAGTAGGTCAACTTCCTTTGTAATATATTTATGCAAGCGTTGATATCAATGACCGAATAGACGTAGAACAACTACCATGGTGTTTTCCTTTCCAACTCTAATCTCCGAAATATTAGATTAACTTTAAGTGCCAACAAGTGAGATTATCACACCATTAATAAACAGGAATGGATTTTGAATGTGACCCGCTGCTTGTAGAAGGAAAAACCATACTTTGCGCTTGCGGACAGTTGGGCTTTACGGGAGTAGAAGTACAAGGAGCATCCGGCTCGCTAGAAGAGGCTTTTTCGGCTATATCAGCTTCCAAAATTAACACCTCCTTATAGAAAGCTTGCCTAATGGCTGATTCTTCATCTTTATCCGTCGATAATCTTTGAATTCTACTAGTCAAGTGAGTAAGTCGCGATAATATGCGTCTGTAATCAAGTTGAGAAGAAGAAGGGCCGAACTTAGTACAGAGATCATTTAAATCTGCAAAACTTTCCTTGATACCGTTAAGATTCTCTTCGAAAGAAAAAGGATCATTCATTACATGAACGAAACCTTCTTGGGCTAATAAACCCCTCAAAACCTTGCGCTTCTCATCCACCAAGGATGGAATCTCTATTCCTCGGATTGCGATTTCATATGCCAATTCATTCTGCTTAAGGAAATTCGGATTGATCGCCATTATGCACAATCTTAAGAAAACCCGAATAAAATAAAAACCATATAGATATCAGTATCACTATATATCAACTGAATGAAAAAAGAAAGAAAACAAAAATTCGGTATGACCGCAAATAGAATCAAAATTCCTAAAGCACCGACCGAAAAGATTGTGATGTGCCGTCAGAACAAAGTTACCTCCATTCAAAAACTCATAGAAAAACTTATTATTATATCACAAATTTTTAAGGGCCCCACGTTGGGCGCCAAAATTTTGCAGCCTTTCCGGCTTCAAATATTTTAAAATGTCCGAGCTTAGTCTGGAGAGTGGGAGTAGATTCCAATTAATTGAGTTTCCAGAATAGAAGCAACCCAAATTCAGATAGGCAAATCACAATCCTCAATTATATACAAGCGTTTATTCACAATATTTACAGTTATTCTGGCACCAAATATTTCATAATTGAACAAGAAAAAGTTAAAAAATTTCGATATTGTAGACAATTATAATAATAATGGACTTCCCTGTATATTTTCTCGATGCAACGTTGGGAATGTCAGCGAAAGTTCCTAATAAATTTGTACACCCTGTGTACAGTCGATGATGGATAGAATGGCTGGTGAAAAACTCTCTAGTTATAGCGACCTCCCTGTAGATAGTCTGAAGGTGGTGAACATAATTATCAGGGTGTTTGTGATGGTGGAGGCAGTCTCTAGTGGAGTATCTCAATTACTACTGCTGGTAGAGTATTGTAGTCAATGGTTCACGATGTTCGAAAATCCTATTCTTTCCATAATTCATTCCAAGGAATCCAAGAGTTTCGTTAGGCTTAAGGGAGTATATAAGAATTTATCTCCCAGAAAAATTTATCTTCCAGGAAAAATCATCTTCCAGAAAAATTATCCTCCAGAAAAAATTATCCTCCAGAAAAAAACTGTGAAAGACAATACAAATCAAAGACTGTCAAGGTTATCGTGACTTTCTCTCTATCTCCGGATTAAGCGATTCCATATAAGCAATTGTTGACGTTATAAAAAATTGTTACAAAAATTTTATAAACACTTGTAGGCATTTGACAAAAATCTCAATGAATAGAAAATATTGAATATTATTTCAATCAATTAAGCAAAAAGAAAATCTATATGCAGTCAAACGTAAATTCATCCAGAAACAGAAAGATTTTACAAAAATTTTCCTGAAATAAAGTGTCCTGAAGTCAGATGGTGTACTTGAGCCGTTAAATGTTTTAACTAAATACGAAGATTTAATTGATAACCTCTCTTTTCTAGAGCTGTCTCAATTTAATTCTATCTCTAATTGTAATGGTAAAACACTTGATCTTGTTTTGTCAAACAGTGAACAGATGGGTGAGGTTATAAGATGTGATAGTCCTCTAGTTTTCGAAGACAAATATCATCCAGCAATTGAATTCTTTCTTGAATTTCAGAACTTCAGATGTTTAAAAAATAATGCAGCTTATGCCACTTACAATTATAAATGTGCAGACTATGATCTTATTAACCGATCCCTCAACGAGATTTCCTGGCCTCATGTTTTGGACAGTGAAAATGTGAATCTAGATGTAGATATTTTTTAAGAAATATTATATGACATTGTTGAAGCCTGTGTGCCCAAGGTGAAAAAAAGATCGAACTTTCCAGCTTATTTCTCTTACGAGACTAGAAAACTGATTCACCGTAAAATCAAAATTCATAGAAAATGGAAAACTTATAAAAACTTGTCGGATCACATTGAGTTCAAATCATTACGTGCCATATGTAAACAATATATTCGACGGGACTATGTAGAATACAGGAGATCGGTAGAAGCTGAGATGTCGGAAAATCCGAGTAGGTTTTTTCAATTTGTATCAGCTAAACGTAAAAACTTAGGATGTCCTAACGAGATGTCATTTGAGGGCAGAACAGGGAGGGGAGCATATAAGTGATCTTTTCGCGGATTTTTTTGAGAGGGTTTATGTTCCATCTAACCATGTTATTTGTGAAGTCGAAACGATGAACGAAAATAATCCCTTCAACTTAAGTAGCATTCGATTCGAAAATGATGAAGATGGCTTGGATCGTAGGAAGGGTTCCGGTCCTGATTTGATTTCAAGCTTTTTTGTTCAATCATGCAGTGCCACTCTTTCGGCTCCCTTGACGATTATTTTCAATAAGTCATTGAAAAGTGGGATATTTCCGGTGCGCTGGAAAGAATCGTGTATATCTCCAGTTCATAAATCAGGAAGCAAAGATAAAATTGAAAACTATAGACCGATAAGTAAGCTCTGTATTTTTGAGAAAGTTTTTGAGTCCCTCCTCTACCCCCATCTGTTTCATCTAGTAAAGGCTCAAATAATTCCTGAACAGCACGGTTTCTTCAGGGGCCGCTCAGTTGACACTAACTTGGTCACCTTCATTGAATATCTTCAGGATCATTTAGATAATGGAATCCAAATAGATGTGGTGTTCACCGACTTCAGCAAGGCATTCGATAAGATTCATATTCCTAAGCGGATTGTTAAACTACACAGGGTCGGGGTATGCGGTTCACTACTGCGATGGTTCGAGTCATATCTATGTAACCGATCGCAGTTCGTGTCGGTCGAGGGATTCAAGTCAAGATATTTTATGTCAACGTCTGGGGTTCCTCAAGGCTCCCACTTGGGACCGTTGCTCTTTATAATCTATATAAACGATATAATAAAATGTTTTACAATATGTAGGATACTTCTTTTCGCCGACGATCTGAAAGTCTTTTACAGAATTGGGTGTGAGAGCGATTGCACAAGTCTCCAACAGGATCTTGACAGACTGGTGGAATACTGCCAAACCAATTTTCTCTATTTAAACCTCGAGAAATGTCAAGTAACTTCTTTTACCCGCAATAGAAATGCCATTTATTTCGCCTACAAACTACGAAACGTTGAGTTGAAAAGATCTAAGTGCGTCAGGGACTTAGGAGTCCTAATTGACTCGGAGCTGAAATTCTCAACACATGTAGATAGCCTGGCGAACTCATGTAATGTGACGCTAGGTTTCATAATGAGACAGGGTCGTCATTTTTCACGTTGTGAAACTCTAATTTCATTGTACAACGTATATGTGTTCAGTAGGTTGAATTTTGCATCTATTGTGTGGACTCCATATTTTAAAACTTATGCTGATCGTCTTGAAAAAATTCAGAGAAAATTCCTGCGTTTTTTGGCCTTCAGATGTGGTTACAGGCTGAACAGGGGAGACCCAAACAATTATAACCTAAGACTTAAATACTTCAAAATGCTCAATCTTAAAGACAGAAGAACTATCGGGGATGTATTATTCATAAAAAAATTAATCAGTAATCAGCTAGAATGCCCCGACATCACTCACAGAATACAATATTATGCTCCCTCTAGGATATTTAGACGGTTTGATACATTTTATCTATCAACCAAGCGCACAAGTAGTGCACTCAACTCCCCTATTTATAGAATGCTTGATCACTGCAATGAATTCAAGGATAGAATTGATTTATTTTTTCATAGTCCTAGTTCCTTGAAGAAAATCATGAAAAATCACTTCCTCGGGACTTATTAATCAGTTACCACCTTGTACATCTAATTAAGACTGTTCTTTTTGTCAATGTCATGCACCTGCACTGACTGTATGCTGTTGTCGAAATTGTTTAGTTCTGGTTAGAAATAAGAAATCTGTTTTTAATTTTAATTTACACTTCTGTAGATGAATTTTGTTTTTTCTAATCTGTGAACACATTTTTTTGGGTATTTGATTACCTGTATGTGATCCATATGTATAATAAATAAATAAATAAAACGGGTTAGTGAAAGGGGGCATAAGCCGACCCGCCTAAACAATGCCCCAGAAGTTATCATCCAGACCATCTTGGACTCCAGCAGTATATATGTCGACGGTAAGATCAATGGGCGGTCGGCTAAAATGTTGGTCGACACAGGTGCAACCCGTACTATTGCAAGACCCGATATAGTGAGAGGCAAGACATTACCGACTATGACACGATTACGTACCGCCACTGGGGAGAGTGTACCAACGCACGGAAGGAAGAAGACCAGAATACTAATTGGTGGTACGTCATTCGAGCACGAGGTACTGGTGGCAGATATCACGGAGGAAGTCATCCTAGGAATGGATGTGATTAAGGGAGAGGGTTTCGAGATGGATATGAGGAACGACATCCTGAGAATTGGAAACCTAGAAATTCCATTCCTAGGAAAGGAAGACGCTGTGAGTAGAGTCTTACTCGCGGAAGATATCACCGTGCCTGGACTGGCGGAAACCTTGGTGAGCGGGTATTTAGACAAAAATCTTTGCAGTGGTCACGTTAGACTCATCGAGCCAGCCGCTGGTAGCCCAACCAAAGGAATACTCACCGGGAAGACGTTGGTGAGGGAGAGACAGGAAGTACCCGTGAGGATACTGAACACGAACATGTATCCAGTAAATCTGAAGAAAGACACTGTAATAGGATAATGCTGCTCAGTATCTTGTGTGACAGGCGGTAGTCAAGACGAACAGAAGAGCATTCCCAAGAAGAATAAGGTGTCACAAAAATTGGTCGAAATGCTGACATCCTCCTGCAACAACCTAGAACCAGAATACATCAAGGAAGTAAGGAAATTAATCACTGAATATAGTGATGTATTTGCCATGGATGATGACCAGCTGGGGAGAACTAATGTCGTGAAGCACCCAATCATTACCGGAAATTCAGGACCTATTCGCCAACACCCGCGAAGACTTCCCATTGCCAAGAGAGATGAGGCCGAAAGAATCATCAAGGACATGCATGATCAAGGCATAATAGAACCCTCGGACAGTCCTTGGTCATCACCTGTAGTGCTGGTCAGAAAGAAAGAAGGCAGCACTAGATTCTGTGGTGACTACCGTCGCCTGAACGAAGTCACGAAAATAGATTGCTATCCTATTCCAAGAATTGACGACACCCTAGATACACTCTCAGGCTCGAAATGGTTCTCCACCCTCGATTTGAAGAGTGGTTACTGGCAGGTTGAATTGGATCCCAAGGACAAAGAGAAGACTGCTTTCACTATTGGGACCGGATTATGGCAGTTCAATGTGATGCCATTCGGCCTTTGCAACACACCTGCAACTTTCGAGCGTCTGATGGAGACCATTCTACGAGGGTTGTCGTGGAAGACGTGTCTTGTATATTTGGACGATGTTATTGTTTTTGGCCGAACATTCCACGAACATCTGGAAAACTTGAGAGATGTACTTGAGAAGCTGTGCACTGCAAATCTGAAGCTAAGCCCGAAAAAGTGTCACCTGTTCAAGAAGGAAGTAAAGTACTTGGGACATGTAGTATCTGAAACTGGAGTAAGTGCTGATCCAGATAAGATTCGAGTCGTACGCAAATGGCCAACCCCGCAAGACAAACACCAAGTCATGAGCTTTCTTGGGCTGTACACTTACTATAGGAAATTCGTGCTAGGATTTGCCAATATTGCGAAGCCTTTAACAAAACTGACTGAAGAGGAAAAGGACTTCGTATGGGATCTAGAGTGTGAAGAAGCCTTTACTCGATTGAAAGGTGCTCTTACGTCAGCCCCCATCCTAAGTTACCCCCAGATGAAAGGAAAGTTTATATTGGACACGGATGCGAGTAACATGGCAATAGGTGGTATATTGTCCCAAATTCAAGATGGCAAAGAAAAAGTTTTAGGGTACTTCAGCAAAGTCTAGTCGAAACCGGAACGTAACTACTGCGTAACGAGAAGAGAGCTGCTTGCTGCAGTCAAGTCCATGGAGCACTTCTATAAATATCTCTACGGAAGAGAATTTCTTCTGAGAACAGACCATGCAGCGTTGAAATGGCTTCTTCAATTCAAGAATCCGGAAGATCAAGTGGTGCGATGGATCGAAAGACTTCAAGAGTACAATTTCACTGTGGAGCATCGTGCAGGAAAGTCCCATGGAAACGCTGACGCTATGTCTAGAAGACCGTGCCCTATAGACTGCAAGCACTGTAGAAAACTGGAGGACAAGGAATGTTGCCGAAGAACCACTATAACTGATGAGAATTGGCTGCCAGACCACCTGAGACAAGACCAAGAGAACGACCCAGTGCTGAAACTGATTTCAAGATGGAAAGCGGATGGTCGTAAGCCTGGATGGGGGGAACTGTGTCAGATGAATTCGAGGGTCAAATCATATTGGGCACAATGGAACTCCCTCCTAATAGAGGATGGGTTGCTAAAGAGGACCCTTGAGAATGAAGAAGGTACCGGATCCAGAAACCAAGTTGTAGTCCCTAGGAGTAGAATACAAGATGTATTGCAGAAGTTACATGATGGGGCCTCCGGCGGCCATTTCGGCATCAAGAAGACCCTAGAAAAGGTTCGAGAGCGTTTCTACTGGGTTAATTGCAAGGAGGACGTCAAGGACTGGTGCAGAAAATGCGGACTGTGTGCTTCGGTGAATGGCCCAAGAGGAAGTCGTAGAGCCCCTATGAAACAGTATAACGTTGGTAGCCCAATGAAACGCGTAGCAATAGATATAGCTGGTCCGTTTCCAGAAACTGACGATGGAAACAAGTACATCCTTGTTACTATGGACTACTTCTCCAAATGGGTGGAGGCTTACGCCATCCCGAATCAAGAAGCCGCAACAGTTGCTGATGTATTGGTCAAGGAGATGTTCTGCAGATTCGGCATGCCTATGGTCTTCATTCGGATCAGGGACGAAACTTCGAATCCAGCTTGTTCCAGACCCTATGCGAGTTACTAGGGATCAAGAAGACCAGAACAACTGCTCTCCACCCACAGTCAGACGGTATGGTCGAGAGAATGAATAGGACTGTTGGAAAATACTTGGCCAAGGTTGTCTCCGACCACCAGAGAGATTAGGATAGGTACCTGCATCTATTCACCATGGTCTATAGATCATCCGTGCAGGAATCGACAGGGGAAACCCCAGCATGTATCATGTTCGGTCGAGAGATGAGACTCCCTTGTGACCTGGAGTTTGGGGTTACCCCTGGAACGGATATTGCGGGTGAGGATTACGTGAGCAATCTGAAGGGGAGATTGCACTACATCCATGAGAGGGTCCGGAAAAACCTGCAAATTGCAAGTGATCGCATGAAGACTCGTTACGACATCAAGGCAGCAGAAGGTGGATACGAGGTAGGAGATTTGGTATGGTTGTTCAGCCCCCAGAGGAGAAGAGGGCTATCCCCAAAGTTACAGAAGGATTGGGAAGGACCATATAAGGTTGTGAAGAGGATCAACGACGTAGTCAACAGCATCCAAAAATTGCCAAGAGGAAAGAAACGTGTAGTTCATGTGAATCGCCTGGCAATGTATGAGGCCGATCATAACGCTCAGGACGAGGCGGGAGTGGGAAGGACTACAACTCAGACCCCAGATAAAGAGGAATTGAGCTTTAATCAGTTCATGGCAAATTATGGAGAAACCGGAAAAGCGAGGATCGGGATCACAACCGAGGAGCAACAAGATCTGTTTACGATACCGGTAGACTACTCATTAGCGCACTGTGTAGCTGAAGATCTCAACATATCCAAAGGGATAGCTCTCCTCTTCAAGAAGAAATTTGGTCGTCTAACAGACCTCATGGGACAACAACCTTCCCTTAACCGAATCCTGAAGCTGACCGATGGACCTCGTTACCTCTTCTACATGGTAACCAAGGAAAAATCTTATGTAAAACCAACTTACCAAGCCATGTGGATCACCTTGATGAACCTTAGAGACGAGCTGGCTAGAGTAGGTGTGAACAAGCTTGCAATTCCCAAGCTGGGTTGTGGACTGGATCGTTTGAACTGAAGAGTAGTTCGTAACATGCTGGAGGTAGTTTTCCAGAATACCAATGTCCGAATACGGGTTTGTAGTTTCAACCCAAAAGGCGGTCCCGTAAAGAAAACGGTATCCTGCTATTTCGATCAACAAGGGTTCTGCAGAAATGGGAGCGCTTGCAGATTCAGTCATGAAGGAAAGTTCGGGGACCGAACGTTCATTTAAGGAGGGAGCAATGTAACAAAACCGAATATGAACCGTCTAATGACTATTACGTCAACAGAGGAGTTCCGCTTCATGCGCCGACAAAGGGATTAAGATCGCGATAAAGGGACCGCTCGCCATAAAGCTGTCACATAAAAACGTTTAATGATGGCAAATTTATGGCCGCTACGATTGTTCTGGAATATGATGCATCATTCTGGTAACTTCTAGAGAGAAACAGCGCCGGATATAAATGACTGAAGCCGATTCATGGATTCATTCATGGATAGAACTTGCCGACGAATAAACAGGTGTTCATAGTGAAATTCTGTAGATAAATTGTGTATATAAATTATTGATTATTGTTAGTTAAGTGTGAATATAAATTAGTTTAAAGAAGACTTGTATTGTTTTTCTAATTCGCTGAGGAAAAAAACGTAACAGTAAGTAAAGCAGGTAACATTTCATTCCTTTACTCACCTTGTCAAATATGAATATTTGTACTTGAAATAAAACCAATACGAATATTATTATGACTAGTAAGCGGGTAGATCAATAGGCCCGTAGATCCATAGGCCAGTAGTTCAATTGGCCCATGGATCAATATAGACCATAGATCAATAGGGCTCATACATCAATGAAGCGCGCAGAAACACTAAACACGTCAAAAACCCGATGAAAGCGAAAAATCATAAAAGTATTGGAAAAAACACGAAGAAACGCGAAAAAACACGGAAGAATCCGAAGAAAGACGAAAGAATCCGAAGTTACACGAAAAGAAACCGAAATTACACGAAACAACGCGAGAAAACACGAAAGAACACCAAGTAACACAAAAAATTTAATGGAACCTGAAAAAAACCCGAAACACAAAAGTACTTGTAAATTGCACACCCCGTATATCACCCGATCGTAAACTCATTGTAAATTGCACAGCTTGTATGACATTTTATCGAAATCAGCTCCAATTCGCGAGAAAACTTGAAGGAGAATGCATATGAGACACTCAGTATACAATTGATTAGCAGTGAAAAAAAAAACCAAAGAATATCGTTGTAACTCCATCTATTCGAGTTCAGTAATTACCACGAAGGAAGTATCAAAATTATTCTATGGAGCTCCTATGTAACACACCGTATATGTTTCGAAGATAATTTTTCCGTAAAAAACCGAAGGAACACAAAAACCTGAAAAAACTTGAGAGCGCGCAAAAAAACAGAAGAACTTGTAAAGTGCTCACCCCGTATATCACCCGATCGCAAATTCATTGTAAATGGCACACCCTGTATGACATTTTACCGAAATTAGCTTTCACACGTGAAAAAACATGATGAAAAATGCATATGGGACACCCAGTATATAATTGATTTGCAGTGGGTGCTTTCATCATAAGAAACAAACCGAAAGAATATCGTTTTAACTCTATCGTTTCAAGTTCGGTGCATTCCACGAAGAAAGAACCCGACGAAACACGGAAAAACTTGAAAGAACCCGAAGTACCACGAATGAACGAAAAATATCCAAAGGAACCGAAAAAACCCCGAAGGAGCACAAAATCACCGAAAGCGCGCAAAAAACTCGAAGGAAAGCTTAAAACCCCGAGAGAGCACAAAAAACCGAAAGCATGCAAAAATAATGAAAGAACTTTTAAATTGCACACCCTGTATATCAATCGATCGCGAAATCATTGTTAATGGCACACCCTGTATGGGATTTCATTGAATTAAGCTCCCTTACGCGGAAAAGCACAAAAGCTGGAGAAAAACTCTGGTGAATGTCAGCGCTACTCAGATCTGACACCCTGTATATGAATCGAATATATTTTATCGAATTAAGATCCAAAACTCCCGAAACAACACAAAGACTCGAATTTGCGTAAAAAAAATCAAATTAACTTGTAAATTGCACACCCCGTATATCACCCGATCGCAAATTCATTGTGAATCGCACACCCTGTATGACATTATACCGAAATCAGCTCCCATTCGCGAGAGAACTTGAAGAAAAATGCATATGGGACACCCCGTATATAATTGATTCGCAGTGGGTGCTTTCTTCATGAAAAACAAACCGAAAGAATATCGTTTATAACTCTATCGTTTCGAGTTCAGTGCATTCAACCAAGAAAGAAACCGACCAAATACGAAAAAACGCGGAAAACATGATAGAACCCTAAGTAACACGAAATCTCTCGAAGAAAGAATCTGGTGAAAATCAGTGCTTTCCATAAGCACAGCCTGTATAGCGATTTTTTCGAGATAGCATAGCCTGTATAGCGATTCATCGCGATCTGTGTGCATTCTTCAAGGACGAAAATGAATTAGCGCGAAAATAGAGCCTGAAATGACGATTTTCAAACGCATATTTGAGGTGTTTTTCTTGCGATTGACGAAAAGTGGTAGGTATCTAGAGATTCGGAATCTCCTGTAGATTCTTATTCGAGTGCTTGGAAGGCGCAAACAATCTTTCACCGGCCATATCGAGGGAAAAATTGATGCCGTATTTTCAAATTTGGAGCTCGCGTTCGGCTATCATCGGAATCGTATGAGAAATTCTGACATTTTGCCTCATTTCACCGTATAAATTGCCGAATTTCGAATGAAGAATTCGCGGCCTTGACTCGCTACTTGGATGTGAAAATTGGTACCCAGAGATGGGAAATTTCACGTAGATTCGTTTTCTACCGATCGCGGGGCGATTTATATCGTTTTCGAGCGGCACGGAGGAAAACGTAGGTGTGGTTTTTGACGTTTCAGGAAGTCGCGAGTCTAAAATTGCCGTTTTATATGCATAATTTTCGTATAGATTTCGAGGGCTCCGCGGCTGAGCTCGTAGCCACGCATGGGGACGTTCCTCGTCCAGAAAAAGCGACCCCCTCCCCGCGAGATGCTCCGGCTTCATAGGAGTACTTTCGCCCGTTTTTCGCCTTTCGGCGATTTCGCGAAAATGGCCGATTTCGCGATTTTCGTTTGAAAATTTCGGGCACTTTGAGAGCGCCCGGGGTGCTTCGGGGTCGCTTCTCCTAGAAGAGGATACGCCTTTTCGATCTGTTTTAAGATTCCCTCTCGAGCGGCCCTGCGGGCTGCTCGAAAGCTACGCTTTCCGGGTCCCTGACGGGACCCGTTTCGATTTTTTTCTGGTCCCCGATCTTATTACTTTATTATATAGACTAGTAAGCGGGTAGATCAATAGGCCCGTAGATCCATAGGCCAGTAGTTCAATTGGCCCATGGATCAATATAGACCATAGATCAATATAGACCATAGATCAATAGGGCCCATACATCAAAGAAGCGCGCAGAAACACTAAACACGTCAAAAAACCCGATGAAAGCGAAAAAACATAGAAGTATTGCAAAAACACGAAGAAACGCAAAAAAATACGGAAGAATCCGAAGAAAGACGAAAAAACCGAAGTCACACGAAAGAAACCGAAATTACACGAAACAACGCGAGAAAACACGAAAGAACACCAAGTAACACAAAAAATCTAAAGGAACCTGAAAAAAACCCGAAACACAAAAGTACTTGTAAATTGCACACCCCGTATATCACCCGATCTTAAACTTATTGTAAATTGCACACCCTGTATGACATTTTATCGAAATCCGCTCCCGAGAAAACTTGAAGGAGAATGCATATGAGACACTCAGTATACAATTGATTAGCAGTTAAAAAAAAAAACAAAAGAATATCGTTGTAACTCCATCTATTCGAGTTCAGTAATTACCACGAAGGAAGTATCAAAATTATTCTATGGAGCTCCTATGTAACACCCCGTATATGTTTCGAAGATAATTTTTCCGTAAAAAACCCGAAGGAACACAAAAACTTGAAAAAACTTGAGAGCGCGCAAAAAAAGAACTTGTAAAGTGCTCACCCCGTATATCACCCGATCGCAAATTCATTGTAAATCGCACACCCTGTATGAAATTTATCGAAATTAGCTTTCACACGTAAAAAACATGATGAAAAATGCATATGGGACACCCAGTATATAATTGATTTGCAGTGGGTGCTTTCATCATAAGAAACAAACCGAAAGAATATCGTTTTAACTCTATCGTTTCAAGTTCGGTGCATTCTACGAAGAAAGAACCCGACGAAACACGGAAAAACTTGAAAGAACCCGAAGTACCAAGAATGAACGAAAAATATCCAAAGGAACCGAAAAAACCCCGAAGGAGCACAAAATCACCGAAAGCGCCCAAAAAAACTCGAAGGAAAGCTTAAAACCCCGAAGGAGCACAAAAAACCGAAAGCGTGCAAAAATAATGAAAGAACTTTTAAATTGCACACCCTGTATATCAATCGATCGCGAAATCATTGTTAATGGCACACCCTGTATGAGATTTCATTGAATTTAGCTCCCTTACTCGGAAAAACACGAAAGCTGGAGAAAAACTCTGGTGAATGTCAGCGCTACTCAGATCTGACACCCTGTATATGAATCGAATATATTTTATCGAATTAAGATCCAAAACACCCCGAAACAACACAAAAACTCGAATTTGCGCAAAAAAATCAAATTAACTTGTAAATTGCACACCCCGTATATCACCCGATCGCAAATTCACTGTGAATCGCACACCCTGTATGAAAAATGCATATGGGACACCCTGTATATAATTGATTCGCAGTGGGTGCTTTTTCATAAAAAACAAACCGAAAGAATATCGTTTATAACTCTATCGTTTCGAGTTCAGTGCATTCCACCAAGAAAGAAACCGACCAAATACGAAAAAACGCGGAAAACATGATAGAACCCTAAGTAACACGAAATCTCTCGAAGAAAGAATCTGGTGAAAATCAGTGCTTTCCATAAGCACAGCCTGTATAGCGATTTTTTCGAGATAGCACAGCCTGTATAGCGATTCATCGTGATCTGTGTGCATTCTTCAAGGACGAAAATGAATTAGCGCGAAAATAGAGCCTGAAATGACGATTTTCAAACGCATATTTGAGGTGTTTTTCTTCCGATTCGTGAACCGCGGGTGCTGTCTAGAGATTCGGAATCTCCTGTAGATTCTTAATCGAGCACTTCGAAGGCGCAAAATGTCTTTCAGCGCCCATATCGAGCGAAAATTTGATGCCGTATTTTCAAATTTGGAGCTCGCGTTCGGCTATCATCGGAATCGTATGAGAAACTATGACACTTCTGATCGAAATATCGAGTAAATTGCCGAATTTGGAATGAAGAATTCGCGGCCTTATCTCGCTACTTGGATATGAAAATTGGTACCCAGAGATGGGGAATTTCCTCAAGTTTCATTTTCTACCGCCGAAAATGCGTTTAGAGGCTCGAGGGGCCCGCACTGAGCGAAAGTATCATGGGTGATTTTGACGTTTCGCGGGGCTGGCGAAACTAAAAATTGTCGTTTTACTTACGGGATTTTAGCCTAGAAATAGGGGGGCTCCGGAGTTCTAATGGGTTCTAAGGAAACCGGACGTCCTCGCTCTCGGAATATGTGGCGAGTCCGGGACGCTGGGCGTTTCGGCTTCGGAGCCTATTTCCTTTTTTCTGAGGCACTTTGGGCGATTTCGCGAAAAACGTCATTTTCGCGATTTTCTTTCGAAAATTTCGGGCACTTTAAGAGCGCCCGGGGTGGGTTTCGGGGTCGCTTCTCCTAGAAGAGGATACGCTTTTTCGATCTGTTTTAAGATTCCCTCTCGAGCGGCCCTGCGGGCCGCAAGGAAAGCTGCGCTTTCCGGGTCCCTAACGGGACCACCTGTCAAAATTTTCTCTGGTCCCCGATCTTATTACTTTATTATATAGACTAGTAAGCGGGTAGATCAATAGGCCCGTAGATCCATAGGCCCGTAGATCCATAGGCCAGTAGTTCAATAGGCCAGTAGTTCAATTGGCCCATGGATCAATATAGACCATAGATCAATATAGACCGCAGATCAATAGGGCCCATACATCAATGAAGCACGCAGAAACACGAAACACGTCAAATTACCCGTTAAAAGCGAAAAAGCTAGAAAGAACTGGAAAAAACACGGAGAAACGCGAAAAAACACGAAGGAATCCGAAGAAACACGAAAGAAACCGAAGTTATACGAAAGAAACCGAAATTACACGAAACAACGCGAGAAAACACGAAAGAACACCAAGTAACACAAAAAATCTAAAGGAACCTGAAAAAAACCCGAAACACAAAAGTACTTGTAAATTGCACACCCCGTATATCACCCGACCGTAAACTTATTGTAAATTGCACACCCTGTATGACATTTTATCGAAATCCGCTCCCATTCGCGAGAAAACTTGAAGGAGAATGCATATGAGACACTCAGTATACAATTGATTAGCAGTGAAAAAAAAACCAAAAGAATATCGTTGTAACTCCATCTATTCGAGTTCAGTAATTACCACGAAGGAAGTATCAAAATTATTCTATGGAGCTCCTATGTAACACCCCGTAAATGTTTCGAAGATAATTTTTCCGTAAAAAACCCGAAGGAACACAAAAACTTGAAAAAACTTGAGAGCGCGCAAAAAAACAGAAGAACTTGTAAAGTGCTCACTCAGTATATCACCCGATCGCAAATTCATTGTAAATCGCACACCCTGTATGACATTTTACCGAAATTAGCTTTCACACGTGAAAAACATGATGAAAAATGCATATGGGACACCCAGTATATAATTGATTTGCAGTGGGTGCTTTCATCATAAGAAACAAACCGAAAGAATATCGTTTTAACTCTATCGTTTTAAGTTCGGTGCATTCCACGAAGAAAGAACCCGACGAAACACGGAAAAACTTGAAAGAACCCGAAGTACCACGAATGAACGAAAAATATCCAAAGAAACCGAAAAAACCCCGAAGGAGCACAAAATCACCAAAAGCGCGCAAAAAACTCGAAGGAAAGCTTAAAACCCCGAGGGAGCACAAAAAACCGAAAGCGTGCAAAAATAATGAAAGAACTTTTTAATTGCACACCCTGTATATCAATCGATCGCGAAATCATTGTTAATGGCACACCCTGTATGGGATTTCATTGAATTAAGCCCCCTTACGCGGAAAAGCACAAAAGCTGGAGAAAAACTCTGGTGAATGTCAGCGCTACTCAGATCTGACACCCTGTATATGAATCGAATATATTTTATCGAATTAAGATCCAAAACTCCCCGAAACAACACAAAAACTCGAATTTGCGCAAAAAAATCAAATTAACTTGTAAATTGCACACCCCGTATATCACCCGATCGCAAATTCATTGTGAATCGCACACCCTGTATGACATTATACCGAAATCAGCTCCCATTCGCGAGAGAACTTGAAGAAAAATGCATATGGGACACCCTGTATATAATTGATTCGCAGTGGGTGCTTTCTTCATAAAAACAAACCGAAAGAATATCGTTTATAACTCTATCGTTTCGAGTTTAGTGCATTCCACCAAGAAAGAAACCGACCAAATACGAAAAAACGCGGAAAACATGATAGAACCCTAAGTAACACGAAATCTCTCGAAGAAAGAATCTGGTGAAAATCAGTGCTTTCCATAAGCACAGCCTGTATAGCGATTTTTTCGAGATAGCACAGCCTGTATAGCGATTCATCGCGATCTGTGTGCATTCTTCAAGGACGAAAATGAATTAGCGCGAAAATAGAGCCTGAAATGACGATTTTCAAACGCATATTTGAGGTGTTTTTCTTGCGATTCACGAAAAGTGGTAGGTATCTAGAGATTCGGAATCCCCTGTAGATTCTTAATCGAGCATTTGGAAGGCCAGAAAAATCTTCGACCGCCCATATCGAGCGAAAAATTGATTCCGTATTTTCAAATTTGGAGCTCGCGTTCGGCTATCATCGGAATCGTATGATAAATTGTCACATTTTGACTCATTTCACCGTAAAAATTGCCGAATTTCGAATGAAGAATTCACGGCCTTATCTCGCTACTTGGATATGAAAATTGGTACCCAGAGATGGGGAATTTCCTCAAGTTTCATTTTCTACCGCCGAAAATGCGTTTAGAGGCTCGTAGCGCTCGCACGAATCGAAAGCATCATGGGTGATTTTGACGTTTCGCGGGGCTGGCGAAACTAAAAATTGCCGTTTTACTTACGAAATTTTAGCCTAGAAATAGGGGGGCTCCGGAGTTCTAATGGGTTCTAAGGAAACCGGACGTCCTCGCTCTCGGAATATGTGGCGAGTCCGGGACGCTGGGCGTTTCGGCTTCGGAGCCTATTTCCTTTTTTCTGAGGCACTTTAGGCGATTTCGCGAAAATGACGTTTTTCGCGATTTTCTTTCGAAAATTTCGGGCACTTTAAGAGCGCCCGGAGGGGGTTTCGGGGTCGCTTCTCCTAGAGGAGGATACGCCTTTTCGATCTGTTTTAAGATTCCCTCTCGAGCGGCCCTGCGGGCCGCTCGGAAAGCTACGCTTTCCGGGTCCCTGACGGGACCACCTGTCAAAATTTTCTCTGGTCCCCGATCTTATTACTTTATTATATAGATTATACATCAGTAAGACTGGCTTAATAAAAATACTATTCCGATTTTTTTGAGCGCTTAATTGTTGAGAATCATTTTTTTTTCAATATAGCCGGGTAATTTTCGGCCTAGGATTGTTTTAATTTGCCGGAAATATTACTCATCGATGAAGAGTTTTCAATAAAATTCGATTTCAAGCTTCTGTAGAATAGCTTTGTGTCTGAATATTTTTATAGGCGCTGATTTTTCTCCAAAAATAAGTATTCACTCTTCAATAATGATAATATTTTGTGACAGTTTTTAAGTAAGAAACTGGAACAATTTGCGAATTAAAATATTTCTTAAAACAATTCCATGAAATTTGTCAGTGTATATGATTATTTTTATAAGTGGTCTGGATATTGGTACAGTTCATTCATTCATTAAAGTAATTAATGAAGCTAGGGTCAATACGAAATTTATTTCCACAATCGTTTACCTGAAAAGTTATTGAAACGAAGACCTATCGAAAACAATTTATGCTTAATAGTTCTGCCTACTAAATACTCAACCAACATCATAAATCGAATCAAGAAGGTGCATGGAAATAATGAAAATAAAACAAATATTACTAATTACAGGAAATAATTTTATACCATAGTAGGTTATATCATAGCAGGTACTAATCTTAGTCTGATTGTGTTTATAGTTTTGCAACTCATCTAAAGTAACGAAATGCTCACAGAGGAAAAACGCAATAAAATAAATAAAAAATCTAATGGGAATACTGTTTTATGTTTGTAGGATGAATATCTAGCCTGAAGTCATTATGATGGGATTTTGGCGTAATGAAAAATGTTTTTCAGGATATTTTCTTCAAATAATAAAAAAAAATAATTCAATTTGCATTATCCTCACAGACTCTCAGTGCAGGATTCCACTAATTACAATTTTTTATTTCGGAAATTGTGGAAAAAATCGATTCTTCCGTCAAGACAATCACTCTCGAACGGAAGGAAATATAGTGTGAAATTTTCATGATAGGTTTGTGGGTTCAATAGGTAGTAATCGGGTGATTTTAAAGTATAGATTTTTTTTACACATTATACCATTGAAAAAATTATTATGTAGAGTAATCCTAAGAGTTTATCCTCATCGATTCTTAAAACTAGGTAATAAGTTATCATTATTAATTAAAAATATTTCATTACGAGAAAACATCGAATTTCACTATGAATATTTTGTTTCTGTTGCTTCAAACATCCGAATACACCGAAACATTTCACGTTCTTTTCTTTTTCGTTTACCTGAACTGCTCCAGATTAATTTCAGAAATCTAAGTTTTTTTTCTGCGATTAACTGTGTGCCAAAACTATCAATTTTTTTTTGTTTTGCTCAATACAGAGGATAAAAAATATTTGGGGAAAAAACCAGTTGTTCCTCAGTATTAGGGTTATAAAATAAGAACTTGGTCCATTTATTGCTCATTCAAATATATATGTTACATACAATTTTCTTGTGTACATGCATAACTGATCTAAATTCACTTCACGTATTTGATATCACCAACAATATGCCCATAATTCATTCATTAAAATAGTCATCTAAATATACACAGATCATTGGACAGTAAGTCAATATATCTAAATAATAAAATATTCTGAGAGGTGATGTCGAATAAATCCGGCCCTGACTCAGACCAGCTCAAACAGAGAGACCAAGTCGCTGCAACCATAAATACAACGAAATAACTGTTACCGTTTTTACACGCTTGAGACCGTCACCTTACCGGTAGAATTTTTGGCTTCATTTCTTTGAACTGCGTTTCCCCTCTAGGTAGATTTATACTCAATGCTCTCAGATTTTCAATTCGTGAGACAAAAATACCATGTAAAATTCGTATTGTTGAAATTCATCATTTTCATTTTGAGCTTTACATACATCAAAACAATGACGATGTTTTTCATTGGATATTAAACAATGTTTTCACATTATGTGATACTATAAAGCTCTAAATATCGAGAAGAAAACACTAATTTTCAAACTTTTCAAAAAAATTATTTATTATTTGTAATCACACATTTTGCTTCAAATTTTTTTTCTTCATCCTGTCTGAGTAAATTTTGTTCGCTAATTTTTTTATGGTATTAGTGCCAGTGTAGGCCTTTTCCTTACCCTGAATAATATGGTTTACTTTCGTGCACCAATTATGCACAATGGTCCTTATTGAAAATTTCGCTACCATTTCAAGGATGACATTTTTATGATCCTCTTGCTCACATATAACAAAATTGGAGTCTGCGGTTAGTAATATCGTGTGCTTGATGATACCAACTAAATTTTCAGAGGAGGGCTGATGGTCCAAAAAATAATTTATTATTTCGCACATCTTATAAAACATTTCAACAAAGCCAGATGTTGGATAACACAATCTCCTAGCAAAGGAACCTCCATATTCTTTCGAGGATATTAGAAGATTTCGCTCTATACTATAATCCTTAGTAAACAAGCATTGCTTGCAAACATGGCAGGTTATATTTTTCCTAATTTTTTTCAAAATATAGCCTGCTACATAGTTTGTAGCCAACTCAGCCAGTTTTTCTAGAGGTTCTTTAGGCGATTTTATATATTCTTCATCAATAACAATGTCATCTATTTTAACAATATCTTTCCCCACAAAGAGTTTTTTTATTGTAATGAACATGTTTTCACATTCATCGTCTTCACAATTAAAAGTACTCTTATACATCGACACTGTCATATCGAAGAGTAAAATTATATTGTAACGGAACCGAATATGAGCCGTCTAATTACTGCTGCGTCAGCGCTTCATGCGCCGACAAAGGGATTAAGAAACATGAAAGGGACCGCTCGCCATAAAGCTGTCACATAAAAACGTTTAATGATGGCATATTTATGAGACATCAAGAGGCTGCGACGAATACTCTGGAATGTGAAGCATCTTTCTCGTAACTTCTAGAAAAAACAACGCCGGATATAAATGACTGAAGCCGATTCATGGATTCATTCATGTATAGAACTTGCCGACGGATAAACAGGTGTTCCTAGTGAAATTCTGTAAATAAATTGTGTATATAAATTATTGATTATTGTTAGTTAAGTGTGAATATAAATTAGTTTAAAGAAGACTTGTAGTGTTTTTCTAATTCGCTGAGGAAAAACGTAACAATTGGTGTCAGGTGTGGGGTTACCAAGAAGAGTGGAAACTACTCCGAAATTAGTTTGGAAAATCCTGAATGCCGGTAACGAGATCTCAAGCTGAGAAAATGGATCAGGCCAGTATGGACTTTTTCAAGAAAGCTTTTGAAGAACTGACGTATAGAATGGAGGAAAATTCAAAGGACATGAAAGATAAAATGGAGGAAAATTCGAAGGGCATGAAAGATAAAATAGACGACAACAGTAAGTCTCTAGAAAATAGTTTTATAGGTAAATTAGAATCTATAGAGAATAAAGTCGAGGATAGTCTGAAAACGATGACCGATAATTGCTCGAAGTTAGAGAATAAGATTGGAAATATTGAAGACCGGTTAGAAAACCTGGAGATTTTGAAGGAGGAAATAGAAGACGATATACAAGGGAAATTGGAAGAGCATACCGAAAGCATGTTGAAAATTATGGAAGATCGATTTAACAAAATAAGCAGACAAGTAGATGAGAAGGTCAATAAAGATAGAAGTATTCCAGTGAAATACGAAAGTAGTGGAGAAGCAGGCCGAGCAAGGGTCAAACCACCAACTTTCGATGGTAAAACGGCCTGGTGCACATACCAGAGACAATTTGAAGCTGCAGCTAACGCGAATGGATGGAATAATGAGGAAAAAGCGACGGCCTTGATTGTTGCATTGAGAGGCGAGGCCTTAAATATTTTACAGATTATTCCAACCAGTCAGCAAAATGATTACGGGGCGCTGATAAGTAAATTACAGATGAGATATGGTGACGGACATTTACAGCAAGTATATCACGCCCAGATAAAGAGCCGTACCCAGAAAAATTCAGAGACCTTGCAAGAATTTGAAGCTGACATCGCACGGTTGGTAAGGCTGGCGTATCCGACTGCACCGGACAGTTTCCTAGAACAGCTTGCAGTGCAGACGTTCGTAGACGGACTGAGAGATAGTGATACCCAGCAAACCTTGCGGTTGGCCCGACCTAAGACCCTGGACGATGCTCTAGCCCATGCATTAGAGTTTGAAGCAGCCAAGCAGGCTTCACATAGGAGTCAGATAAAAATCAGGCGTACCATGGATGATTCCGAGGACAGCAGCGAAAATATAGAGGATATAATACGCCGAGTTCTCCAACAACAACAAAATAGAGGACCTAGATGTGGGAAGTGTGGTGAAGTCAAAACAACAGGAACAGGGAAACTAAAACGGGTTAGTGAAAGGGGGCATAAGCCGACCCGCCTAAACAATGCCCCAGAAGTTATCATCCAGACCATCTTGGACTCCAGCAGTATATATGTCGACGGTAAGATCAATGGGCGGTCGGCTAAAATGTTGGTCGACACAGGTGCAACCCGTACTATTGCAAGACCCGATATAGTGAGAGGCAAGACATTACCGACTATGACACGATTACGTACCGCCACTGGGGAGAGTGTACCAACGCACGGAAGGAAGAAGACCAGAATACTAATTGGTGGTACGTCATTCGAGCACGAGGTACTGGTGGCAGATATCACGGAGGAAGTCATCCTAGGAATGGATGTGATTAAGGGAGAGGGTTTCGAGATGGATATGAGGAACGACATCCTGAGAATTGGAAACCTAGAAATTCCATTCCTAGGAAAGGAAGACGCTGTGAGTAGAGTCTTACTCGTGGAAGATATCACCGTGCCTGGCCTGGCGGAAACCTTGGTGAGCGGGTATTTAGACAAGAATCTTCGCAGTGGTCACGTTAAACTCATCGAGCCAGCCACCGGTAGCCCAGCCAAAGGAATACTCACCGAGAAGACGTTGGTGAGAGAGAAACAGGAAGTACCCGTGAGGATACTGAACACGAACATGTATCCAGTATATCTGAAGAAAGACACTGTAATAGGAGAATGCTGCTCAGTATCGTGTGTGACAGGCGGTAGTCAAGACGAACAGAAGAGCATTCCCAAGAAGAATAAGGTGTCACACAAATTGGTCGAAATACTGACATCCTCCTGCAACAACTTAGAACCAGTATACATCAAGGAAGTAAGAAAATTGATCACCGAATATAGTGATGTATTTGCCATGGATGATGACCAGCTGGGAAGAACTAATGTCGTGAAGCACCCAATCAATACCGGAAATTCAGGACCTATTCGCCAACATCCGCGACGACTTCCCATTACCAAGAGAGATGAGGCCGAGAGAATCATCAAAGACATGCATGATCAAGGCATAATAGAACCCTCGGACAGTCCTTGGTCATCACCTGTAGTTCTGGTCAGAAAGAAAGATGGCAGCACTAGATTCTGTGTTGACTACCATCGCCTGAACGAAGTCACGGAAAAAGATTGCTATCCTATTCCAAGAATTGACGACACCCTAGATACACTCTCAGGCTCGAAATGGTTCTCCACCCTCGATCTGAAGAGTGGTTACTGGCAGGGTGAATTGGATCCCAAGGACAAAGAGAAGACTGCTTTCACTATTGGGACCGGATTATGGCAGTTCAATGTGATGCCATTCGGCCTTTGCAACGCACCTGCAACTTTCGAGCGTCTGATGGAGACCATTCTATGAGGGTTGTCTTGGAAGACGTGTCTTGTATATTTAGACGATATTATTGTTTTTGGCCATACATTCCACGAACATCTGGGAAACTTGAGAGATGTACTTGAGAGGCTGCGCACTGCAAATCTGAAGCTAAGCCCGAAAAAGTGTCACCTGTTCAAAGAGGAAGTGAAGTACTTGGGAAATGTAGTATCTGAAACTGGAGTAAGTGCTGATCCAGACAAGATCCGAGTCGTACGCGAATGGCCAACACCGCAAGACAAACACCAAGTCAGGAACTTTCTTGGGCTGTGCACTTACTATAGGAAATTCGTGCTAGGATTTGCCAATATTGCGAAGCCTTTAACAAAACTGACTGAAGAGGGAAAGGACTTCGTATGGGATGTAGAGTGTGAAGAAGCCTTTACTCGATTGAAAGGTGCTCTTACGTCGGCCCCCATCCTGAGTTACCCCCAGATGAAAGGAAGGTTCATATTGGACACGGATGCGAGTAACATGGCAATAGGTGGTATATTGTCCCAAATTCAAGATGGCAGAGAAAAAGTTATAGGGTACTTCAGCAAAGTCTAGTCGAAACCGGAACGTAACTACTGCGTAACGAGAAGAGAGCTGCTTGCTGCAGTCAAGTCCATGGAGCACTTCTATAAATATCTCTACTGAAGAGAATTTCTTCTGAGAACAGACCATGCAGCGTTGAAATGGCTTCTTCAATTCAAGAATCCGGAAGATCAAGTGGCGCGATGGATCGAAAGACTTCAAGAGTAAAATTTCACTGTGGAGCATCGTGCAGGAAAGTCCCATGGAAACGCTGACGCTATGTCTAGAAGACCGTGCCCTATAGACTGCAAGCACTGTAGAAAACTGGAGGACAAGGAATGTTGCCGAAGAACCACTATAACTGATGAGAATTGGCTGCCAGACCACCTGAGACAAGACCAAGAGAACGACCCAGTGCTGAAACTGATTTCAAGATGGAAAGCGGATGGTCGTAAGCCTGGATGGGGGGAACTGTGTCAGATGAATTCGAGGGTCAAATCATATTGGGCACAATGGAACTCCCTCCTAATAGAGGATGGGTTGCTAAGGAGGGCCCTTGAGAATGAAGAAGGTACCGTATCCAGAAACCAAGTTGTAGTCCCTAGGAGTAGAATACAAGATGTATTGCAGAAGTAACATGATGGGGCCTCCGGCGGCCATTTCGGCATCAAGAAGACCCTAGAAAAGGTTCGAGAGCGTTTCTACTGGGTTAATTGCAAGGAGGACGTCAAGGACTGGTGCAGAAAATGCGGACTGTGTGCTTCGGTGAATGGCCCAAGAGGAAGTCGTAGAGCCCCTATGAAACAGTATAACGTTGGTAGCCCAATGAAACGCGTAGCAATAGATATAGCTGGTCCGTTTCCAGAAACTGACGATGGAAACAAGTACATCCTTGTTACTATGGACTACTTCTCCAAATGGGTGGAGGCTTACGCCATCCCGAATCAAGAAGCCGCAACAGTTGCTGATGTATTGGTCAAGGAGATGTTCTGCAGATTCGGCATGCCTATGGTCTTCATTCGGATCAGGGACGAAACTTCGAGTCCAGCTTGTTCCAGACCCTATGCGAGTTACTAGGGATCAAGAAGACCAGAACAACTGCTCTCCACCCACAGTCAGACGGTATGGTCGAGAGAATGAATAGGACTGTGGGAAAATACTTGGCCAAGGTTGTCTCCGACCACCAGAGAGATTAGGATAGGTACCTGCATCTATTCACCATGGTCTATAGATCATCCGTGCAGGAATCGACAGGGGAAACCCCAGCATGTATCATGTTCGGTCGAGAGATGAGACTCCCTTGTGACCTGGAGTTTGGGGTTACCCCTGGAACGGATATTGCGGGTGAAGATTACGTGAGCAATCTGAAGGGGAGATTGCACTACATCCATGAGAAGGTCCGGAAAAACCTGCAAATTGCAAGTGATCGCATGAAGACTCGTTACAACATCAAGGCAGCAGAAGGTGGATACGAGGTAGGAGATTTGGTATGGTTGTTCAGCCCCCAGAGGAGAAGGCTATCCCCAAAGTTACAGAAGGATTGGGAAGGACCATATAAGGTTGTGAAGAGGATCAACGACGTAGTCTACAGCATCCAAAAATTGCCAAGAGGAAAGAAACGTGTAGTTCATGTGAATCGCCTGGCAAGGTATGAGGCCGATCATAACGCTCAGGACGAGGCGAAAGTGGGAAGGACTACAACTCAGACCCCAGATCACGAGGAATTGAGCTTTAATCAGTTCATGGCAAATTATGGAGAAACCGGAAAAGCGAGATTCGGGATCACAACCGAGGAGCAGCAAGATCTGTTTGCGGTACCGGTAGACTACTCATTGGCGCACTGCGTAGCTGAAGATCTCAACATGTCCAAAGGGATAGCTCTCCTCTTCAAGAAGAAATTTGGTCGTGTAACAGACCTCATGGGACAACAACCTTCCCTTAACCGAATCCTGAAGTTGACCGATGGACCTCGTTATCTCTTCTACATGGTAACCAAGGAAAAATCTTATGGAAAGCCAACTTACCAAGCCATGTGGAGCACCTTGATGAACCTTAGGGACGAGCTGGCTAGAGTAGGTGTGAACAAGCTTGCAATTCCCAAGCTGGGTTGTGGACTGGATCGTCTGAACTGGAGAGTAGTTCGTAACATGCTGGAGGTAGTTTTCCAGAATACCGATGTCCGAATACGGGTTTGTAGTTTCAACCCGAAAGGCGGTCCCGTAAAGAAAACGGTATCCTGCTATTTCGATCAACAAGGGTTCTGCAGAAATGGGAGCGCTTGCAGATTCAGTCATGAAGGAAAAGTTCGGGGACCGAACGTTCTTTTAAGGAGGGAGCAATGTAACGGAACCGAATATGAACCGTCTAATGACTATTACGTCAACAGAGGAGTTCCGCTTCATGCGCCGACAAAGGGATTAAGATCGCAATAAAGGGACCGCTCGCCATAAAGCTGTCACATAAAAACGTTTAATGATGGCATATTTATGAGACATCAAGAGGCCACGACGAATACTCTGGAATGTGAAGCATCTTTGTCGTAACTTCTAGAAAAAACAACGCCGGATATAAATGACTGAAGCTGATTCATGGATTCATTCATGTATAGAACTTGCCGACGGATAAACAGGTGTTCCTAGTGAAATTCTGTAAATAAATTGTGTATATAAATTATTGATTATTGTTAGTTAAGTGTGAATATAAATTAGTTTAAAGAAGACTTGTAGTGTTTTTCTAATTCGCTGAGGAAAAACGTAACAATATATATTCCAACAAACTGATGGCTTGAAGAATTATTGTTTTGTGCTCCAAAGCTTCTTAGTTGCCCAAATGCATTTTCAAGAGGATCCTGATTCAACCTCCTAGTTAGGAGATATTCAAAACCTTCTTTCTTCAAAATATCCCAAATTGATTTTATGTTATTTATGGCGAAAAACCAATTTTTTAAACTTGGTCTTGCTTGATCCCTAGGTGACCATTTTTGAAATTACATGGTCTTTAAAATTGGTAGAGCTTCGCCATTCCAAAAAGCGATATGCTCAGACTTATCACTCAAACCTGCACGTAAAGTTTTACCTCTATCTAGCAATTTATTTGACCCATTGACTGAATCAAATAAACGGTCAAATAATGATACTAGGTGGGCAGTGTCTTCAAGATTTTCCTCCCCTCTTCTATCTCTTAATTACAAAAAAAGTTAATGACCAAATAATACGGATTCGGCAATTTATGACACTATTCTAACTTCAATCTGAATCGTTGATTATATAGTAATGAAAAGGAGATACATAATGAAGACTGATGATATAATCAATTTCTTACAAAATGCCATTCTAATTTATGATATAAAAATGATGAATATTTTACGACATAAAAAAACAGTATATAAACTAAAACCAGTGAAAGTACAAGTATGAACTATAATAATATATCAATAATATATAATTCAACTGTCATACTAAAAATACACGTACCTAATGAGAAATCAATATTCATTCACTTACCAAATTTGGCAACTAATCGTAAAGTTGAAGCCAGCCTTTGGCTAAATATCTGAGCAGCATGTTTTACCTTCATCTTTTTCATTTTTTCATCAGAAAGATGCGAAAGTGGCTTTAAATAAGAATCAGCATTGTTGTAGTTCTCATAAACAGTTTCTATATGTTTCCATTTTGCTATTTTGAAAACATTATCCTTCACATATTTTATGTTCTTCTTGATGAAATTGTTTCTTATTCCTTTCAACATATGTGGTGGGTCGAAAATGAGATAAATGATGAAATTATCAATTTCAAATTACCCATTCTTTTAATGAGAAATATTTTCACTTCGTATTTATGGAAATAGTTTGGTAAAGCACTGTTAGGATCTCAAGTTACCGACACACGATCATAGAAAAATATGACATATAATATGATATATTTATATGATATGATATTTTTATCATATTATATGATGGACTGTCCACACACGTTTTCAAAAATATGATGAAAAACTATGACAAGAATTTTGTATGATGTAGAAAAATGATGTACCATTTTTGTTGTACACACGACGCTGTTTTCTATGTCATTTATTATGGTGGTTGTCAAATGCCGCGTTGACTTGACATTGATCAACACATCTACCATATCACCTGTAAATAAAACCTCAAAATGTGGACAAAGGAAAACGTGGATAAGTTAATTAATTTATTGGAAAAGAATCGTTGCTTATGGGACTCTACTGATGAAAACAGAAAGAAGAAAGGGAAAATTGCTGAGGCCCATGAATTAATAGCTCATGAAATGATGTGCGACGTAAACGTGATCAAAAGAAAAATTAATTCTCTTCGGTCGCAGATGAATGGTAAGTTTATTTTCATTTGATTTATGTGCTCGATTTTGTAATACCATTCTGTTATAGTTATTATGGGATATTGGATATTTACAAGGCTAATGAGCCGCCAAGGATTGAAGTTGATATTATTTTTGACATTTATTGTATTTATGTGTGTTTCTCAAATATTGGTCGGTGATTTACCAGTCTTATGTAAGCGTGAATAACCGCTGACGAATTCGTCGTTGAAGTTGATATCCTTATTGACATTTATTGTATTTATGCCTGTTTTTCAAATATTGGTCGGTGATTTATCAATCTTAAGGAAGCGAGAATAACCGCTGACGAATTAGTCGATATGTGTAGAAAGGGAACGAGTTTTCATTATTATGTTCCGAAGCTCTGTAGCGAAAACCTCGGAGTACCGAGAGAATAAAGGTTTTGCTCACAAAAGTAGTTTTATTACAACCAAGTTGTAACAATTCAGAAGTGGGATTGACAGAACAGTTTTTTTTTTCGTTTTCGTGGCCTAAAAGTAATTTTTGACGAAATAAAATGAGTGACTTGGAAGAAGTGAGTGAAGTGGAGGTGCGTCAAAATCGAGTGTATGATGATTTGATCGAGCAGCATATAGAAAAACGAATCACGTCGGCCTAAAAAAAGAAAATTCGATGCAATTCAAAGAGTCTCATCGAATTCAGAAAATTTAGGAGATTTGAACATCAATCAAAATGACGCCGCTCCTAGGGATATTAGCACCGGAAAGCCAACAATTAAAGGTGATATAATACCACCCTTTGATCCTGATGATCGCCATCACACTGTTGTCTCATGGCTAAACAAAATTGATCAGCTCTCGTTGATTCATGGATGGAACGACTATGAAAAATCCACATATATGCAAATGAAATTAAAGGGCCCTGCACGCGAGTGGTTTTTCGTTTGGACGATTACAATAAAACTTGGGCAGAGTGGAAAACAGCTTTATCCAGAGCATTTCCCAGATGTGTTGATTACGCCACTATATTGGAAGAACTGGTTGCACGGAAAAAGAGCCCCGATGAAAGCATGACACACTACTATCATGCCAAGTTGAACCTCATCCAACAGTGCCGACTAGATAACGAAGCCACCATATCGTGCCTTATTCGAGGACTTCCTCAAGAACTTCAACCAAACGCCCGTGCATTTCAATGTGCTACTCCAGACGAGTTGTATGCAGGTTTCATCGCCCTATGGACAACTATCAAAGTCCTCAAAAAGAAGCGATGCAACACCAGTTCAGAAAAAAACCCAAAATTGAGTGCTACGCTTGTGGAAAACCAGGACATTTTGCAAAGGACTGCTGGAGCCACAATAAACCGTCTACTTCGAAACAAGGAAGACCAGAACGATGCTCAGTATGCCGGCTTACAAACCACGCCACTAAGGATTGTTTCAGGCGAAAAACTGGGCAAAATCAACGGACGGATTTGAAGCGATGCGATGTTTGCAAGAAAGCGGGACACCGCAAAGACGAATGTTGGTTTGAGAAAAAAGACATTGAGGAAGTTAATGCTTTAGGGCAAGTACAAAATGATTTATATAAAGTAACAGTAATAATTAATGAATTTCCGTTTAGAGGGTATATAGATACAGGAAGTACAATGAATGTAGCAAATAAGAAGGTTTTAAAGAAAACAAACTTAAAATTAATGCCCTCTAACACGGTCATTAAAGGTTTTGGCGGATCATTTGTTGTCCCAGAAGGCACAATTAAAACTAATATTTCAATAAATGAAATAAAAATTTTTACAGAAATATTAATAGTCGATACACCAATGAATGATATCGATATTATTCTAGGGCAACCTGTAATAAACCAACCAGGTTTGGTGTTAGAAATAAAGCACAATCATGTTACTTTATCAAAATGTATTAATGAGATTCAAGTCAAAGGTTTAAATAGCATTCAGTCCTCTTTGATACGATACGGAGATATAACCGAAGAAAATTTAAATAAATTATTTCAATTACTCAATTCAAAACAATCATGCTTTGCACAATCTCTTACAGAACTAGGTGCTATAAACAATTCTGAATTTTCAATAACATTGAATTCTAAACAAACAATTTACTACAAACCATATAGATTATCAGAAAGAGAAAAAAACAATCATGAGAGAGAAAGTAAATGAATTATTAACAGCAGGTATTATACAATCCTCAAATTCATCATATGCTAGCCCTGCAATTTTAATTAAAAAACCAAACGGGGATTATAGGCTTTGTATTGATTATAGAAAACTAAATGCCATTACTGTAAAGGACCGATACCCACTACCTAATATTGAAGATCTTATTAACAAATTAGGCGGGAATAAATATTTCTGTAGTCTAGATATGAAACAAGGTTATTACCAAATTCTATTAGCCAAAGATTCGATAGACAAAACTGCATTTATAACTCCAGATGGACAATATGAGTTTCTTCGCCTACCATTTGGTTTATGTAATGCACCCTCAGCTTTTCAAAGGTTAATAAATAATCGTATAGGCACACTACGCCATACGGAAATATTAGTTTATCTAGATGACATTTTGATACCATCAAAATCAATATCTCAAGGAATGGAAAAACTAAACACCATTTTAAATATTTGCGAGGAAAATAATTTGAAATTGAATTTAGAGAAGTGCTATTTTTTCAAAACCAAAATTGATTTTCTAGGGTACGAGATTAATGAGAATGAAATCAAACCCAATTCGAAGAAAGTGAAAGCTATTCAAGATTTTAAAAACCCTTCCAATATCCATGAAGTGAGACAATTTTTAGGTCTGAGTTCGTATTTTAGAAAGTTCATTAAAAATCATGCTGAAATAGTTGCACCTTTAACAAAACTACTAAGAAAAGACGTCAAATGGCAATGGGGTGAAGATCAAAACACAGCAGTTTTGAAAATAAAATCAATTTTAAGTAATGAACCTGTTCTAACTATTTTTAATTCAGATGCAAAGAAAGAATTACATACCGATGCCAGCTCAAAGGGTATTGGCGCTATTCTTTTTCAAGAGTCACTTGAAGGATTAAAACCAGTAGCTTATTACAGTAGAGCAACAACCGTGGATGAATCTTTTTACCATTCATATGAATTGGAAACATTAGCCGTTGTCGAATCCATAAAACGATTCAGAATTTACCTTCATGGTATTCATTTTAAAATAGTAACAGATTGTAGCGCAGTTCGAAGTACATTTGTAAAAAAAGAATTAGTCCCCAGAATAGCTAGGTGGTGGTTGGCTATTCAAGATTACGATTTTGAAATTGAGCATCGTCCAGGGTGTAAAATGTCACATGTTGATGCTTTAAGTAGAAATACAGAAAATATTTTGAGAATAGAAATTGACGACTGGGCATTAACAGTACAAATGCAAGACGAACAAATAAGAGTAATTCGTGAAAAATTAAAGTCTGGAACTGCCGACAAGGAAATAAAAAGTACATATTGTCTGAAGAATGATAGAGTTTACAGAAAAATTTTGAATGACGAATTAAGACTAGTAATTCCGAAAATATGTAGATTTAATATAATGAGAAAATATCACGACGAAATAGGTCACTTAGGTCTAAAACGATGCGAAACCTTAATAAAAAGTAAATTTTGTTTTCCAAAAATGACAAGGTTTATAAAAAAATACGTCAATGCATGTATTGATTGTGCATACAAAAGAAGCCAATATGGTAAAAGAGAAGGTTTTCTTCATCCTATACCTAAAGCGAAGGAACCCTTTGTACATGGCATATTGATCACTTAGGACCATTTTGTAAAACAAGCAAAAATTTCGCATATGTTTTTATGATCGTTGATTCATTTTCTAAATACTTGTTTGCGAGACCAACTAAAACAACCAACTCAAATGAGGTCATTGATAGTTTAAAAGATTTATTTAGTATGTTCGGAACACCGAAAAGGATTATTGCAGACCGTGGAAAGGCATTTAAATCTAAAACATTCAAAGAATTTTGTGACGAAAAGAAAATTAATTTGGTTTTAAATGCAGTAGCCTCTCCTCGTTCAAACGGTCAAGTCGAACGTTATAATCGTACTCTTTTAGACGGTATAAACACGAGTATAGAGAACGAAAATGAGTGGATCACCAAACTTCCAGATGTGGTCTGGGGAATGAATAATACTATCAATGAAAGCACAGGTTACTCCCCACATACATTAATGTTTGGCTTTGATAAAGATCGTCATGGAAATTTAAGTCAGGAAGACATCATAGTCGAAAATAGGCAAGAAATTGCCGAAAAAGCTAAGCAAAGAATGGATAGACAAAGCAGAAAAATGAAAGAGCAGTTTGATAAGAAAAGAAAAGAAAGTACCAAATACAAAGTAGGTAGTTTGGTTCTTTGGCGGGGAGCTAAAAAAGATACGAAGGATGTCGGTCGTAAGACTGGAATAAAATATGGAGGGCCCTATAAAGTGTCGAAAGTTCTGGGAAATGATCGATACGAAATTGTAGCCCTAAAAGGAATGAAAGGTTATAAACGATATTCTGCAGTTGTAGCTGCAGACGCAATACGCGAGTATAAGTCAGGTGCAGTAATTGAGTCCGATACTTCTTCAGATGATGAGGTTAATAGTATCGATGAGTTAATAGACTTATTAGAGTCATAAAAAAAAGTGGAACACCATCACCCCAAATAAATCAAGAACTATGGAACACCAAACTTAAAAAAACAAACAAGAACTATGGAACACCAAACTTAAAAAAAAAACCAAACAAAAAAAAAATTATGTTGAGAATATTAGTAAAATAATAATTAAAAATAGATTGTCTAATGGATACTACTGATAGAAATATGGAGCACCATAACATAATATTTTGCTTTTACAATAAAATAAATATTGTATTAGAAATAAACTTGTGTACAAAGTTTTCTGATTTCAGAATTAAGAAGAAATAAACACGCACCTGTTCATCGAATCGCGAGGACGCACAGAAAAACAGGATGGCCGAATGTTATAGTTATTATGGGATATTGGATATTTACAAGGCTAATGAGCCGCCAAGGATTGAAGTTGATATTATTTTTGACATTTATTGTATTTATGTGTGTTTCTCAAATATTGGTCGGTGATTTACCAGTCTTATGTAAGCGTGAATAACCGCTGACGAATTCGTCGTTGAAGTTGATATCCTTATTGACATTTATTGTATTTATGCCTGTTTTTCAAATATTGGTCGGTGATTTATCAATCTTAAGGAAGCGAGAATAACCGCTGACGAATTAGTCGATATGTGTAGAAAGGGAACGAGTTTTCATTATTATGTTCCGAAGCTCTGTAGCGAAAACCTCGGAGTACCGAGAGAATAAAGGTTTTGCTCACAAAAGTAGTTTTATTACAACCAAGTTGTAACAATTCTTTAAAATTATTGTTGTAGCCGAACGAACAAAAGTAGCCAAAGGTGGCAAAAGTGGTGCAGGCGGCAGCGAAATTTATCTACCAAAATGGGAGTATTACAATTCGCTGATGTTCATGTACAAAGGGAAAAATATCAACGAGGGAACAACCGATTCAATAGTAAATTTGTTTTTCATACCATATTTGATGTAAAAATTGATTTTATTTCATTTTTCAGTGCAATTTTTATGAAATATCTGATGAAAGTTCTGAACCTAATGAACCGCAGTTTTCGGAAAATTTTGATAATAATTGTGAAACTTTAATGATACCTACAGCATTGGACACATCTACAGCATCAAGCACACCTACATCAACAACTTCGAATTCCTTTAAGCGTAAAACTAAGCATTCGGATGAAGGGTTAATTTGCAGTTTAAGAACCCTACCTATATTTTACATGATTTCTCGTCTGGTTAGGTTAGTTTAAGTTAGGTTAAAAAAAACAAAGCCAAAATTGAAGAAAAAAAAATGAAATTAATAATTTGAAAAAAAAATTTTTTTTTAGATTTTCAAACAGTGGAACATGGAAAAAAAAAGAATTTTTGCAAAAAAATTTTTTTTTTGAAAATTATCATTAATCATTTATTATTGCTTTAGAGGGTCTACTGAAGCACCCTTGAATTGCAGAAACATAAAAATTGCGGTGGGTCCTTAAACTGCAAAATTACCGGATGAAGATTTGATTTTACAACACTGTTTGCAAACGATTATGGCACCACCACCACCAATGCCGCAGGCACTCAAAATTAAATTACGAACAAAGGCTCTGCTGGACTCCATTACTGCTCTGTTTTCCTAAATGGAAGTTGAAGATGAAAGTCTTGGCATTGAATTTGCAAGAGAATTGCGCAGAATATTCAATGAATTTGAAGATCTCTTTGAAGTAAGGAAACGTAGTGAGAATGCAGTTGAAATACATGAAATGGCATTCCATCAAGAAACAAAACTTAATTGAATATATAATTATAATCTATATAATATTAATGTAAATAAATATTAAATAAATTGCTTATTGACATTGGTACAAGTAACTGAAGCATGATTTCACCTACAGAGTATCTGTCAAAAATCAAAATAGTAAACCCTGGTTCAATGTCTTTTAGGCCAGTGACCGAGATGGAAATCCTGGGACTCATTTCTGTGATAATTTTTGGAATTAATAACTATTACTATCAGCTGCATCTAAGAACTCACAAAGATATTTATGACATCAGCTCTAAGTTGGTGAATACTTATCAGCTAAAGCGAAATCTGAAAACATTTCTGGTTGAACATCTTCCATACTGTATGGAGGAATTCTACAATGAAGAGTTGACCTAGATTTATGTGGATGCCTTGAGTAGAGGTTTGAATGCTCTGTATTTTCTTTTGTGGCTTGCAGTTGAATAAAATTCTATATATATATATATAACACTTTATTAGCTTTCATAAGCTCTTACAAAAAAATACAATTTAATTGATTAAATATGATGCATTTGCCATTCAACGCCTCCTTCATTGTTGAAGTACTCCATAAACTCAGACTGAATTCCTATTGCCTGTTGTGTAGGTCGTCGTGATGTATTTTCCAGTGGTTGTAACATTGTATGTTCCTCATCTCTCCGTGATCCTAGTGCATCATTTGAATCAAATGTTCCAGGTGGAGCATATGTCTTTTGGCTATTTCGACTTAGCAAAAAAATTATGTAATGTGCATATAGCACAAACAATGGATGACACTACTTCTGGTGGCAATTCCGCTGTTCTTCTCAACACACGAAACCTTGCAGATGCAATTCCAAACACATTTTCAATTATACGTCTTGTACGTGACAAACGATAATTATATATGCGTTTCTCAATTGATAAATTTTTCTGTCCATATGGTTTCATAATATGTTCAGTAAGCGGAAATGCATCGTCTGCAACTATCACAAACGGCATTTCCAATGAACGATTCATCAAAGGTCTTGAGTGGTCCTTAAACTGCAAATTGAAATTTTTTTCCATTGACCGCTGTTGGAAATGGCTCTAACTGAATTCAGACATCGTCTCTTGTAATTGCTAAACTTAACCAAAGTATTCACCCCTAGCATAATGAAAAAAAATGGATAACCAAAAAAAAAAAAAAAAAAAAAAAAAAAATTTTTTTTTTCTAATATGATTTTCACTTTTATTATCTTCGATTCAGGAGTTGTGTACTGGTTATACCTAACTCGGACGAAACCAACTCAACCAGACCTGCTATCATGCTATATATAGGAGTGGTCCTTAAACTGCAAATTGAAATTTTTTTCCATTGACCGCTGTTGGAAATGACTCTAACTGAATTCAGACATCGTCTCTTGTAATTGCTAAACTTAACCAAAGTATTCACCCCTAGCATAATGAAAAAAAATGGATAACCAAAAAAATTTTATTTTTTCTAATATGATTTTCACTTTAATTATCTTCGATTCAGGAGTTGTGTACTGGTTATACCTAACTCAGACGAAACTAACTCAACCAGACCTGCTATCATGCTATATATAGGAGTGGTCCTTAAACTGCAAATTGAAATTTTTTTCCATTGACCGCTGTTGGAAATGACTCTAACTGAATTCAGACATCGTCTCTTGTAATTGCTAAACTTAACCAAAGTATTCACCCCTAGCATAATGAAAAAATGGATAACCAAAAACAATTAAAAAAAAAAAAAAAATTTTTTTCTAATATGATTTTCACTTTAATTATCTTCGATTTAGGAGTTGTGTACTGGTTATACCTAATTCAGACGAAACCAACTCAACCAGACCTGCTATCATGCTATATATAGGAGTGGTCCTTAAACTGCAAATTGAAATTTTTTTCCATTGACCGCTGTTGGAAATGACTCTAACTGAATTCAGACATCGTCTCTTGTAATTGCTAAACTTAACCAAAGTATTCACCCCTAGCATAATGAAAAAATGGATAACCAAAAAAAAAAAAAAAAAAAAATTTTCTAATAGGATTTTCACTTTAATTATCTTCGATTTAGGAGTTGTGTACTGGTTATACCTAACTCAGACGAAACTAACTCAACCAGACCTGCTATCATGCTATATATAGGAGTGGTCCTTAAACTGCAAATTGAAATTTTTTTCCATTGACCGCTGTTGGAAATGACTCTAACTGAATTCAGACATCGTCTCTTGTAATTGCTAAACTTAACCAAAGTATTAACCCCTAGCATAATGAAAAAAAATGGATAACCAAAAAAATTTTATTTTTTCTAATATGATTTTCATTTTAATTATCTTCGATTTATGAGTTGTGTACTGGTTATACCTAACTCAGACGAAACTAACTCAACCAGACCTGCTATCATGCTATATATAGGAGTGGTCCTTAAACTGCAAATTGAAATTTTTTTCCATTGACCGCTGTTGGAAATGACTCTAACTGAATTCAGACATCGTCTCTTGTAATTGCTAAACTTAACCAAAGTATTCACCCCTAGCATAATAAAAAAAAATGGATAACCAAAAAAAATTAAAAAAAAAAAAAAAATTTTTTCTAATAGGATTTTCACTTTAATTATCTTCGATTCAGGAGTTGTGTACTGGTTATACCTAATTCAGACGAAACTAACTCAACCAGACCTGCTATCATGCTATATATAGGAGTGGTCCTTAAACTGCAAATTGAAATTTTTTCCATTGACCGCTGTTGGAAATGACTCTAACTGAATTCAGACATCGTCTCTTGTAATTGCTAAACTTAACCAAAGTATTCACCCCTAACATAATGAAAAAAAATGGATAACCAAAAACAATTAAAAAAAAAATTTTTTTTTCTAATATGATTTTCACTTTAATTATCTTCGATTTAGGAGTTGTGTACTGGTTATACCTAATTCAGACGAAACCAACTCAACCAGACCTGCTATCATGCTATATATAGGAGTGGTCCTTAAACTGCAAATTGAAATTTTTTTCCATTGACCGCTGTTGGAAATGACTCTAACTGAATTCAGACATCGTCTCTTGTAATTGCTAAACTTAACCAAAGTATTCACCCCTAGCATAATGAAAAAAAATGGATAACCAAAAAAAATTAAAAAAAAAAAAAAAATTTTTTCTAATAGGATTTTCACTTTAATTATCTTCGATTTAGGAGTTGTGTACTGGTTATACCTAACTCAGACGAAACTAACTCAACCAGACCTGCTATCATGCTATATATAGGAGTGGTCCTTAAACTGCAAATTGAAATTTTTTTCCATTGACCGCTGTTGTAAATGACTCTAACTGAATTCAGACATCGTCTCTTGTAATTGCTAAACTTAACCAAAGTATTCACCCCTAGCATAATGAAAAAATGGATAACCAAAAAATTAAAAAAAAAAAAAAATTTTTCTAATATGATTTTCACTTTATCTTCGATTTAGGAGTTGTGTACTGGTTATACCTAATTCAGATGAAACCAACTCAACCAGACCTGCTATCATGCTATATATAGGAGTGGTCCTTAAACTGCAAATTGAAATTTTTTCCATTGACCGCTGTTGGAAATGACTCTAACTGAATTCAGACATCGTCTCTTGTAATTGCTAAACTTAACCAAAGTATTCACCCCTAGCATAATGAAAAAATGGATAACCAAAAAAAATTAAAAAAAAAAAAAAAAATTTTTCTAATAGGATTTTCACTTTAATTATCTTCGATTTAGGAGTTGTGTACTGGTTATACCTAACTCAGACGAAACTAACTCAACCAGACCTGCTATCATGCTATATATAGGAGTGGTCCTTAAACTGCAAATTGAAATTTTTTTCCATTGACCGCTGTTGGAAATGACTCTAACTGAATTCAGACATCGTCTCTTGTAATTGCTAAACTTAACCAAAGTATTCACCCCTAGCATAATGAAAAAAAATGGATAACCAAAAAAAATTAAAAAAAAAAAAAATTTTTCTAATATGATTTTCACTTTATCTTCGATTTAGGAGTTGTGTACTGGTTATACCTAATTCAGATGAAACCAACTCAACCAGACCTGCTATCATGCTATATATAGGAGTGGTCCTTAAACTGCAAATTGAAATTTTTTTCCATTTCCCGCTGTTTGAAATGGCAAACAACCAAATATTAACATCGTTTTTTGTAATTGCTGAACTAAATCAAAGTAACCATACCGCAGCTTAAGGAAAATTTCATAGAAAATTATTGAATATATTCTTAGCTACAATGTGATATTTAAAATGTATGAAAACATCAGACTATTCTTAATATGGCAACGTCGCCTTCGATGGTTGCGCGAATGATTGTGTTAGTTTTACGAGGCGCCGTTGAGCAGAGGAATGCTTGATATCAGGTCTGTACTGAGTGCGAATTAATTTGATGTGTCGATTTCTATGAAACATTCAATTTCAATTTTTTCGAAACTATTCATTTGTTGGTGATGATTTTGATACAGTAGTATGAAAACATCATATAGAATCGATTGCAAGTATAAAAATTTGTATATCTATGTCGGGTCCCTAAACTGCAAATTAACCTTAACAAAATAAGAAATTTAACTTACTCTCAAATATTCATCTTTCAAAACTATGTATATTGCTACCACTGTTCCTTTCACGATTTTTCCTATCGTTGACCTTCCAATTCTAAACAAATACATCAATGAGGCATAGCTGTCACCTAAAAGTAGTTTGAATTAGCAGATAATTAACGATAGAAGATGCAATAGATTTCATGCAAAAATTTTCATTTACCTGTTGCTAGGAATCTGAGCGTTAAAATTAACCGAGTTCGAGCACTTATCGCTTCACGCATATTGGTATCTTGCTTCGTAATAATTGGAGCTACCTTTTGAAGCAAGTAAGTGAAATCCTCAATGGACATGCGAACAAAATTTCTATAACAATTTTCGTCCTCGTCAGACAGTTCTCTTAAAAGATTTTTTTCGATTGAAAACATATTTCGTCTGCTTATCCACTGTTTAACCCATATTTTTCTCTGCTGCCTTCTCCTTCTTTCCCTAATTAACAATGAACAAGCAAGAGCGGCACTTTTTTTTTTATGCTGATATACAGCTAGAATACCTTCACTACTCATTTTCAACTTGAAACAGTTCAAACTTCAAACTCAAAAAGAAATTAAATTTTGAGTTTTGACTTGCACACCAGTACAGAAGAAATACAAAAATATCCAACAATTTCTTTCCACTTTTCTGTGCTTGCACACGCAAAAAATATGACCTTTACTTTCATCATATCATATTATTTTCCGGCCGAACTGGAAAAGAAAAATATGACATATTTATACGTCATTTCTATGATGAAGTGTTCACACGATCATATAATATGTCATATAAATACATCATATATATGACATTGGGTCATATTTATATGACATATTTTTTGGTCATATTGCGTGTGAACAGCTTCATCATATTTTTTCATCATATATATGACAACATATCATATTTATATGATCGTGTGTCGGCACCTTCAGACCAGTTATCTATGGAAGGCTCACGCCAATGTTAACCGAAAAAGACGAATCTTTGCGCCACCTACATCTACGTATCGTACTAAAATTTAATTTCAAGGTCAGCAACCTGCGTGAAACGTCTATAGATAACTGGTCTGTGGTTTATAATAGGTTTGTTTTTCTTGCTTACACCGAAAGTGTAAAGTGTACACTTTACATCGTTAAGGGTATTTACAAATAAAAACACACTATAAAGTAGTTAATCTATTGGCTATCGATTTCGGCGTCACGCCATCATCAGGCCAGCTGAAAATACAAACATTATTGTTTACTCGACAATTTGACACACTAACCAACTCATAAAATAACTAAGATGGATTAAAATTACATTATATTTTATCTTTTTTCTTTTTTAAGGTTAGGTTGGAAGTATTGACCATTCCAGGTCACGTGGTCTTTTCGGATATTTGACATTTCGTGGAGGACAAACAAAGGTTCTTTTCCATTTATTTACATGTTACATGTTTACATGTAGAGTTCGTTGATTATACCTGGGGCAGAATATTTTTCAACACTAAGTGGTGAAGTGAAGGAGAGATATATTCAAAAACTTGAAAAATAATCGATGGAGTTGATCCTTATTGTATTGGATTGAATGAACTTTCACCAAATTTGCAGACGTTACCATCCGTTAGACTTATAGATTAGTAAGTTATTTTGTACTTACTCATAGCTTCTATACAGGGGGTCAACTGAAAGCCTATAAATCTTTGCAGGAATATAAATATTACGAGACAGGATTTGTACAAGAAGTTTTGATGAGGCAACACAATGAAAATGTTTTCATTGTTTTAGGAAGAGTAAGTTATGCTTCAGATAATCATTTTAATAATGTATCGGTTTAAATGATATTCCTGAGAGTTGTTTTTGCCAATATTGTGAATAAATTATAAATTATTAGTAATAAAGTGTTCTAGAAGACGAGTATTCTTGAATTCGCCTAAAAAGTCCTAGTTTTAGAAGTGAGGTGGTTTAATGTAAATGATACAGTTGTACTTGTTTCAGTATTTAATAATTAACAAACAAAATTATAATATTTCAATGCAAATGATGCATTTAATCAATCAATTTGTGAATCATACATATTGACAAATGCGCTACAAACTTTGATAATTTTGTCCAATGCACCCAAATGCTCTCAAGATATTGAAAGAATGCTAACAGGAATTGGACCTTGGCAAATTTTAAATTTCTTCTTCAGCAAGCCAATAACCCGTTCGACATGAATCCTCACTGTAGCGATATTCCTTGTGTTTTCTAAATCTGCAGGATGAAGTAGATTCTGGCCCTTTATGAAAGTGTCCTTCAGCAGCCTGTGATTCCAAAGACCATTTCGCAGCCCTAACATCATCCTAAAATAAAAATTAAATTAATATTAGGTAATTCTCAGTTTGAGGACAAAAAAGTTTACCTGTTTCAAACGTTTAGCACGATTAACAACTCTCTCATATCTATCAACTGCCTGTACAGTCAAAGAATCACCAGTTATATATCCCATGTTTGGGACTCAATCAGGGTTCGCTACATCTCGGAGTTGGGTTGGTTCTCCTAAGAATAAGATAAAATATTAGCAATTTGAATCTTTTCTTTATACATTATATTAATAGGCAATGAATACATACAATAAATTATCAAATTTTTCGTACCTGTTATGAAATGTCAAGAGCATATTCTTGCATATTTTTGAGCAGATTCATGAAAATCTTCCTGTCTCAAAGCTTTTATCCAAGCTTCTCGACGTTGAAGCGACAATGCCTCAATATGCTGACCACCGGATTACATAATATAACTGCTGGAAGTCTGTAAAATCCTTCTTCATCTCTATTTCCTCTCCTACCACAATTAAAAACTGCACGAAATTAAGGCACTTTTGGTAATAAGGAACATTTCGGTAAAACAGAGAAGCAATAAATGGAAGAATGGCAATAGCTTTCATTATCGGAAACCTAGGTACGAGGCCTTTAAATCCAGGTAAAAATAATTTTATTTCGTTTCAAGTACATATTTGGCATTTGTTTGTCCTCCACGACATTTGAGGTTAGCTTTGTGACGTCACCCTGGAATGGTCAATGCTCACCGTCCCTATAGTATATTAATCAGTGTATTGATAATCTCAATTTTTGTTGTCTTAAATGTTGTATGATTTTGGAGGATATCCACATTCGTAGATTAGAAAATCTTTATGAATTCAATTTTTTACTAATTTTTTCGTCTCTGATATGTGTATTGGAACTATTCTAGAAAGAATGTCGGATAAGGAAATGCGGGATACGGAAGTGGGAAGAAGGTGGTGGTCGATGTGTCAGCGCCGTTTAGATAGCGGGAAATTCAAATTATTTGGTGGTGTGTCGATAATCTTGAATATATTGTTGTTTCTATCGAACTCGGAGAGGTCGTTTAATAAATGCTGGTTGTTCTTATATTTAATAATTTCGTATTGTTCAAGTAATGTAAGTTTTTTGAAATTATTCTCTCTGTGTAAAATCTCCAAATTGTCCAGTGTTGTTTTGTGGTGTTGTTCCGTCAAATGGTTTCCTAGTGTAGAGTTCGGTCTGTTTTTCTGATGTTCATCAAATCGTTTTTTCATAGTACGTCTAGTCATGCCAATATAAAAACAGGGGCAGTTTAAGCATGTTATCTTGTATACACCACTCTGTTGTTCTCTTATTGTCTTGGATTTATTATTCATTAGGAAATTATCTAAGGTTTTGTGTCGTCTGTTTACCACGTTGTAACCGTATTTATCCATAATTTGACTGAATTTCTTGTTGAATTTTTGATAAAATGGTATGGAAATAAAACGTTTTTGTATCGAATAGTGGGGATATACTTTATTAATAATATTCTTTCTTCTTATTGAACTACGCACGCCATCTATGAATTCTCTTTGATATCCGTTATTTTCACCAATTTGATAAATAATTTTGAGTTCTTTATTGAAATTATATTCCGAAAGCTTATGTAATTTGATTAGACTATATAATTCTGGTAGTTGTGGATTCTTTTCTTTTAGGGTGTGAAGAGATCTATTGAATTTCTGCAAGGTTGGTTCTGATTTCTTTAAAATATTAGTGACTCTAGTGACATATTTAGGCATTGGATTTTTGTTACATGCTATTATATTATTGTTGATTTGATCTCCAACAATTGGTTATGTAACGTCATCTATGTATCTATGAGTAACTGAAACGATATGTTTTTCTCAGTGGGTCGATACAACAATCTGCATTATCGATCCATCCCTTGTTCTTTGTAGTAGAGCAGTAGTCAGAAATAAATCGTTCAACGAACCAAAAGCTAATCGCAGGTGTAGTTAATTACAACAATCTTCTCCTTTTCAACCTGAAATTCCACTATAAAAACCTCAATTATAACAGGTTACGGGTCCAGATCGTGATTCGCGTTGAAAAACGAAAGTGTTGTGAAACGAGAAACAATTTCATTGTTCGTTCTACCGCGAGATTGAAGATGGCCGCCAATTACTTGAGTAGTGTCCCAAAACTGCTTGGAAGGGAAAATTATAGTGACTGGTCGTTTGCTGTCGAGAATTTTCTAGTGCTGGAAGGCCTCACAAAGTGTATCGATGGAACTGAAACGGATTTAACCTTAGTGGCAAAAGCCAAGGCGAAATTAGTGCTGACATTGGATCCGTCCATTTACATTCATGTGAAGGAAGCTGTCAACGCAAAGGAAGTTTGGGAAAAACTAAAATGTTTATATGAAGACTCCGGATTTTCGAGAAAAATCGGACTTTTACGTACTCTAATCAATCTAAGATTGGAAAAAAGTGAATCCATGGAATCATATGTGAATCAAGTAATTGAAGTGTCTCAAAAGCTTAGAAGAACAGGATTTAGCATTGACGAAGAATGGGTAGGTTCACTATTATTGGCAGGATTACCTGAAAAGTATGCTCCATTATTAATGGCAATCGAGCACGCAGGGATCTGCATAGCTACCGACTCCATAAAAGCGAAGTTGATGGACATGGCTATAGATGACGCCAACCGTGACAGAACAATGGGAGCTTTACTGAGTCGAGGTAACTTCAAGAAGAACACCACAGAGGGCAGCAGTAATAATAAGCAGAAGACGCCATTGTCACAGATTAAGGTATTTCAAGCGATGAACCGAGAGTAACCAGGTTATGATTTTGGTCCATCTAGCGGTTATTGCTGGTTCTTCTTGGTTATTCCTTCGAAATCCAGAAAGAATAACCAGAAATTATCGCTTGAATGCTCGGGTTTGGTTATCCGTGCTGTCAATCTTTTGATTCGCGTTTATTTATGCTCATAGGTTATCTGAGCATTTATCTTATTCAGATAAAAAGGGCCCATTCCCGAAGCTTATATAAACAAAAAGACATTTTTATAAGCAATTTTTTATTAGCCAATATATCCTTATAATGGAATTACTGAAACTACAATAAATTTAACAAGGAAAAAATACTAAATTAGACTCATATAATATCTATACATGTAAAAAAATGATCATAAAAAATTATTTTGTGAGTACCTAACTAGGAATGAAGAAAATGACAAGAAATGATTAAAATGAAAAATATCAATATCAACAGCTAGTAAAACGAAGAAAATTAAATCTATTTTTCCATTATTTCAAGATTATACTTGAGTTTTATTCCGTTAAAAAAACAAAAGAGTTATTTGGTCACTTCTACTGGTTCTTCTTTCAATTTAATGATCTACCTTAAAATTGCTACCATATTGTGCATTCTCAGAACACCCAAACTATTGAAACGATGCTTTGCAGATACTCTCAGTATTGCACACAAAACATAAATTTGAAGCAACCTGAAAATTTATCTTTTCATAGTTTCATTAACAGAATTCTCAATGGATTTTTATTGATTTCTTGTGGCTTTAATTTTCAGGTTCTTCTTGTAATTTTCAAATCATTATCAATCTAGATTGCTTCACACAAATGACATTTTCTCTTTGAACCTTTTATTTATTCTCTTATAGAGTTATTCTGAAATTTGAAATAGAATTCAATATTATCTTTATAACAAATTCAATAAGAATACATGGTTTTTCTGTGTTACTTCAACGTACTTTCAGTTGATGACTGGTTAAGTTTCTCACTGCATACAATGCTTGCAGCTGCTGATAAAATTTTTGATTACTGCAACTAACAAAATACACAAGGAATTCTGTTTTTCTCTAATGAAAAGCAAACCTAATTTGTACATTCTACAATGCTTCTAATGTTTTCCAAATAATTTTTTTACCTAGGTGATTTATAGAAATGAAATTTTTCTCTATTGAATGTACAGTTTCTGCTTCCAATTTAATTTTTGAGTTTTCCTGAAATTTAAATTGTGATCAAATACCTACAGCACTCAAAGTTAAAATTCAAGAAAATAATTGGATTTATAAGTTTCATTCCAACGCACCTTCAGTTGACAGACCAGTTGTATTACTGATCTGTAATTTACAATTTCCACATGATTTTCAGCAACATTATTCAGAAGCACATGATTATATTAGATCCTGAGTATTTCCTTCTTTCAAGAACTGTATTTCATAATTGCTCTGTTTTTTATTATGTTGAAACACTCTACATTCTTCTTATTTGATATCAGGGGTATTGTGGTCCCATTTTTGATGAGTTCTTTCAATCTAAACGACACAACATTTCAGCCACTTTCTTTAAGTTTTCTTTTGAACCTGTGAATTTAGGAAGAGCGTATTATTTTTAATTTGATCTTAAATTGCCTTAGTTCCTACCTGGAGTTGAACTTCCATTTCGTTAAATCGAATTCGTGTTGCTACTTATAAAGTTTGGATTATTAATTATCTCTGTGAAATAATCAGTAGTCTTTCGGTTCTACCAAGATCAGTTATTCAACTTCCAAATAATTCAAAGTCCTTGCTATTGTTTACTATTTTCATGTTTATACACATCTAACCCTACTTGCTCTAATAACCAGAATCGTAACTCTGCTCTCGAGCAGGGTTACGATTTTGGTTTCTTCTTCTTCTTCTTCTAATTGCCAATCACCGGTATACAAGCAGTCCCCTTGCAACAACCGGGGAAGTAGCTGGGCTCAGCAGTGATGCTATGTACCCAATATCAGTATTATACACCAAACAGGAACGGACCAGCTTTATGCTTCCAATGGGTTGATTCCTGGGACTGGGGAGTCTAGGATGAACCTATATCAACCCATATAAAATAGTATTTAATTATCTCAACTTGTGTAAAAATCATTTTCAATGGAAAGCAGTGATAGGTGATGGATTGCAAACAAATGGATACACACAAAGGGACATCAAACATGCTGACAATATTTAAGCCGGTATACATCAAACAAAGTGTTACTCTCAAATTTTTATCTGACTAGTGGATAGAAAAGTAAAAATTGCTTCATAGGCAGTCAAATTTTCCGAAAATAAAACCTGGTATATATTAATGGGAAAGCTGAAGCTCATCTTGGAAAGTCTGTCATAAAGTATCCTAGATTGGGAGGTAAAATTAGGGCAATCAAAAAATATATGTAAATAGCTTGAGACCTCACCGCAGACGCACAAGGGAGACTCAACAATCCTCAATCTAAATAAGTGCTCAGGAGAACAGCAATGGCCAGAGCGAAGCCTGCAAATAGTTGATATGAATTTTCTTGATTTATCCACTCCTCGGAACCATTGCTCATTGTATGGGGAGAAACCAACCATCTGGGCATATGTCCTACCCTTAACAGCGCCCAACCTTTCAAAAAGTGAGGACCACTTCGTCCTAAGATCTCTTTTGAGAAGTGGCCAAAGTGACTCCGGCCCCGCCTGAATTAACTGGGGCACCGCTATCGATCTACCCTCATTTGCCAACTGATCAGCTTTATCATTACCAACAATATGGGAATGGCTCGGTACCCACAGACATGAAATCTTCAAGTAATTGTCCTTTGCAACCATAAACTTTTCAATCGTATCCACCATATTAATGTCTATGCTGGAGGTGAACTTCCTTGATTTTATAAATTGTAAGCAGCTAAGAGAATCACTCACAATTAAGGCTCTGCCAATCCTATTTGCAATGACAACATCAACTGCAACACTAATAGCATGCATCTCCGCTAGAAAAATAGACCAGTGGTCTGGAAGCCTACCTGAAATGTTCACTGAAAGGGATGGACAGTAAACACCATAGCCCACTAGCGAGCTGCCCACAGATGCATCTGTAAACAAAAGAGCATGGCCAGGAAACTTACTCTCAACCAGCTCCATGAAGTCAGAATTATTGGCAATGGAACTCTTAGGCAAACCAGACAAGTACACCGGGACAATGCAAGTCCTCATAGGGGTTGACATCTCAAAATACGGAAGACACTTTGCTCTCCATAAACTTGCTTTTTTAGGGGCCAACTCTAAGAAGGCCTCTATGTAAGGGGGGGTCGAATCATTGTACCACAGACCACCAAGTTGATTCACGCCGTCAAGTAAGTCCAACAGAGGGTGGTCTTCAAATCGTAGGACTTTCGAGATGTATTTTAAAGCCAGCCATTTTCTTCTTATGTTAAGAGGGGTCTCTGCAGACTCCGAAAGCAGGATATTCGTTGGCGTTGACCTCATCATGCCTAGGACCAATCTTAAGGAAGCAAATTGGACACGGTCTAATTTGGACAGAGTAGCCTTGGCACATCTTCCAAATGTCATCAAGGCATAATCAAGAAGGGGGCTAACCAATGCCTTATAGAGGAGCAAAAGATTATTGGGATGAGCTCCCCAATAAATACCTGAAACAGATTTTAGGATGTTAAGAGCCCTCATATCCTTCGAGGACGCAGCATCGACCTGGGACCTCCACTTAAGTTTACGGTCTATAACTACACCCAGATATTTAACAGTAGTCTTCCATGGGATCACAGATGACCCCAGTTCCAAATTAGCTGGATCTAATGGCAATCTCGATTTAGCCAGTATCATGGCAGAGGATTTGTCAGGGGATATATATAAATTACGATCCTTTAACCATGCTGCCAGACGATTAAGAACAGCATTGAGGGAAAATCTCATATATTCCAGATTTTTACCAATCAAAAGAACAACCAGGTCATCCGCATACTGAATATAAAGGACACCGTCAATAAATAGGTAGTCAGGCAGGAAAGCATAGAGGTTGAACAACAATGGACTAAGTACTGAACCCTGGGGAAGGCCTTTACCCGGTCTATGTGGGCCTAGCAAATTACCTGAGACAGCGCTGTTAATGAACAACTCCCTACTCCCAAAAAGTCTAGATATGACCTCTGCAAAACACGGTTGGACGCCGCAGGCCAACATGTCATTCCTGAGGACATCCAGCAAAACATTGTCATAGGCTGATTTAATATCCAGGAACGCTGCCATGACATAATTTCCGCCTGCAAAAGCTCTATAAACATGGGTCGTAAAAAGCGTGATGGCATCATTGACGGATCTGCCTCTCCTGAATCCAAAAACATTTGCATTCCCCAATCTCTTCTCTATTATTGGTTCAATTCTAACCTTTATCATCTTTTCAAAAATTTTTGTAATGCAGGGAGCTAAAGAAATGGGACGATAACTACTAGCTAGAAGAGGCTGTTTACCTGGCTTTAGGATGGGAATTATTCTATAGCTTGTGAGCGCCTTGGGGATTGAACCTGTTTCCAGAATCTCATTGTTTGCTAACGAAATATTGTAAGCCAAAAGTTCAAAAGAATATATATATATATATTGAAAATAACCAGCAACCTTGACTTAAGAACTAGGAAGGTTAGCGTACATAGGATAACCCAAGCCATCAAGGCCGGGAGCTGAATTTTTCGAAAATTTGAGTATTAGGTCCAGTTCGCCAATAGTAAACTTGTCAGGAGGAAGAGCACCCTGATATGGGACATTGAAACAACAGCTACCACTGGAATTACCCAATAGACTACACGAAAGACTATCAGGTATAGGAGGTGACATATTGCAATGGTTGGTCTTACCAGAAAACTTCCCAATTTGCTTCCAGGACTTCTGGGAAGAGGAAAAGTCCAGTCCCTGACAAAATGATCTGAAGGATTCTCTCTTAAAATACCTTATTTTATTGCGAGCTAAGGCTTTCAACCTCTTAGCCTCAATCCAGTTCTCCATAGACGGATGAGCAAGATATTGAACAAGGGCTTCTCTTCTCAACTTAACAACATCTTCGATAACCTCATTCCACCAGACAATTCTATATTTCCCCGAGGATATACCCTTAGAATGAGGGATTGCATCATCAGCACTCTCAGTCATTGCCTCAATAAGATGTTCGGCCGAGTCAACAGCATTCCTCCTAGGGGATATAATCAGATTAGTTTGATACCTATTCCAATCTGCCTTTTTAATAACATACTTATGAGAACCACTAATAATGGTTTTAGGAAAGACTAATGAGGGATCATTGACCGTGACAATGGTAGGAAAATGGTCACTAAAGCCTGTATCGCAATGCACAGACCAGGAGCAGTGACTGGCAATATCGGCAGTAGCAACTGTCATATCAGGGGCACTAGGAAGAGTACCAGGTCTTGAAACTCTTGTTGGAGTAGTCCCATTCAGAAGGACGAGGTCACTATGCAATAAAAAATTGAAGAAGCTTATACCTTTTGAGTTACAAAAACCAGATCCCCAAGAAGTGTGTTGGGTGTTTAAATCCCCAACCCATATCGTACGTTTACCAGAACAGGCCTGATCAAATACATCCCACACAGAGCTTGGAATACTGACCTTGGGAGGAAGGTAGGACAGAATCACAGAGACATTGCCACCTAGGCAAGCGCCTAAAACTTGACAATTATGGGGAAGTAGAGATGAGTTAATGGTCATAGGTTGAACAGGAATATGAGCTTTGATTGCCAATGCAATACCCCCAAAGCCATCATTCCTTTCCTCGCGAATAATTCTATACCCTGATAATGAAAAATTGCTCTCGAATTTCAAGAACGTCTCAGAGAGAGCTACAACATCAGGATCAAAATCATTTAGTAGAATCTTTAAATTGTTATAATTGGAGTTAACTGATCTAATGTTCCAATGAAGAATACACAAATTACCTTGTGTTTGTACCAACATAAGAAGTAAAAAAATAATTAGGAGCAGAGGTGACAAACGGTTACAGAGGAGGAAAGACCTCCTCCATAGTTACTTCTGTCTCCTCTGTTTCTATAATACTTTGCGTAAATTGACCTTTAGAGATATTTGTACTTTTTGGGGAATCATTTGCGTTGCGATAAACTTCTGCCGATACGACCCATTTTTTGCTGGGATTAGTATCCTCTATAGGTGAGAGGGGGAGAGGAAGAGAAGAGGGAAAGCTGAGATCACTATATGAAGGTTTGTAGGTAAAAAGACAACTATCATGTGCTTTCCTATCATAACCTTGTCTAGAGGGAGGTACTTTTCTCTTCTGACCATTAGAGCTGCTCGCCTTTTGTGAATAGGTGCGAGATGGAGTGGACCTAGCTATCGAGGAATATGACTGTTGGCTACTTGGGAATGCTGGTTGAGAGTTTTGAGGAGAAGCCCTTAAGCTTGGGAAAGCCGAAGAACTCTGGGGAAAAGGTTCTTTTGAATTTTTATTGGCTTCGAAGAATGAAATGTTATACATAGCCATAGACTCCTTTATACTCCTTTGGCGACTATATTCCTTACATGACCTGTCATTCGAACAATGATCTTCATTGCAAAACACACAATTTATTGGCTTATTACAATGTTCATCCCCTGAATGAGAGCCACCACATTTGTGACAGCGAAAAGATCCTCTGCATAGATTTTTGACATGCCCATAACGAAGGCAATTCATACATTGGATAACCGGTTGGATGTACATAGAAACGGGGGTAATAGTGTTAAAAAGAGTTAATTCTTTAGGTAAAATATTACCTTCAAATGATATGACGCAGGTAGTTGTGGGCATATATGTTATACCCTCATCATTTCTTACCCTTCTATTCAATCTTCGCATTTTCAACACCTTACAATCAGGATTAGATCCTGCCCCAAACTCCACTACGTCCTCCTCACCAATGTCAAGGCCAATGTCCCGAACTACACCCATTGTGGAAACCATCCTAGAAGGGATATAAACACTATACTTGTTCTTATCAAGTGCATTATTAGACACGAAGTAATTAGCCCTATCGAAACTATCAAAAATCAAGCCAACTCGTTTAAGACCCTTTCTAGTAATTTTCGTGATCTTATAATTAGAATAATTAGGACAATTGTACAAAAGTTTACCCAAGCTGATGGGGTTCAGATTGCCAATATTTTTCTCCCTTGACTCAACATGGACCAGAAAAGGACCTCTATCGGAGCTCCTATATTTATTATAAGACAGTTTATCATTCAAAATGGCTTCAAATTTCTCCTGTAAAAGATTAAGAAATTCAGTACATTCTTCACGTACCTTAGCATCAATAATTTTGTCGGGATCATTAAGGACACTTTTTAAGTCATCTTTAACAGTGAAAAGATCAAGCCTGTTGTTGTTAGATAATCTCAAAATTCTATCAGATGCCTGTTGTGATCTAATACTTAATAACTTCAAAACCCGGGGGGGCACCCCGGGGCTAACTGTGCTCATAACAACAAGTTAATTGCTAGAAAGAAAAAAACACATCCACTCGTCAGATAAAACCCAAGTATAAAGAGATAAACACTTCTAATTAAAAAAAAAAAAAAACAGCAAAAAAAAATTTCACTCCAAGATTACCTTATATCTATATACGATGTCAATATGAAAAAGTAGATGAGAAGCCAATAATAACTATGTCAGCAGGTATGAAAGATAAACTCACCACCTAGGATTAACAGAAAACACAGGGGAAATGGAAAACCACCACTCACTATGCCTTCTACCGATCGAATGACGATTTTGGTTTGATTTGACATTTCTCGATCAAATTGAGGTTAATCCGTGACGTCACGGATCTATAACCCAAGCCGCTTGAATGCAAAAAGTATTTACCACAAAAGACCAAAGATAACCGGTTACTCTTGGTTCATCGCTTGAAATACCTTATTGTTTGTTTTCGATGTAAACAAAAGGGTCACTTCATGTCAAAATGTCCGAAGAAGAATGAAGAAACCAATTCAAAGGATAAAGGATATCATACAGAAAGACCAGAGAAAGCTTTGAGTGCAACCTTTCTCAGTGGAAATTTCAGCACAGATGATTTCTATATCGATTCAGGAGCTAGTTTGCATCTGACAGCTCGAAGAGATTGGCTAGAAAACATTGACTATTCTACCAATGTAAAAGAAATCACAGTGGCAAATCAAGAAAAGATTCCAGTGATTTGTTCAGGTGAAATCAATATGAAAACTAATGTAGGGTCTGAAAAGTTTAATATAAAAGTGAAAGATGTACACCATGTTCAGGGACTTACAACAAATCTCTTGTCGGTGAGCCAATTGATAAAAAGTGGAAACAAATTATCTTTCTATAGAAATGGATGTGATATATTAAACGACCAAGGTATGTTAGTCGCAAGAGCTGAATTAATAAACAATGTTTACAGATTAAACTTTGAGAAACCTGAAAGTGCATTAATGGGTGTTGCAGCTACAGATAATGTCTGGCACAGAAGACTAGGTCATCCTGGTCATAATTCCCTGAAATTAATGAGTGAAGGAGCAGTAGAAGGTTTAAAGGTTAAAGGAAAAGTAGGTAACCCAATATGTCAAACATGTTGTGAAGGAAAGCAGAGTAAAAATGCATTCCCGAAACAAGGACATAGAGCAACGGAGATGTTGGAGATAATACTTGCTGATCTCTGTGGGCCTATGGAAAGATGCTCACTTGGAGGGTCAAGATATTTCCTTTTGTTCGAAGATGATTTTACACGAATGGTATTTATTTATTTTTTGAAATGCAAAGATGAAACAATTGAACAATTCAAGAAATTTAAAGCTTTAGTAGAAAACCAAACAGGGTCTAAAATTAGAACCTTTAGATCTGATGGAGGTGGTGAATTTTGCAGTTTAAATTTTGAAAAATTTTTATCTCAGAATGGAATAGTGCACCAGAAGACTAATCCATATTGTCCCCAACAGAATGGTATGTGTGAGAGGATGAATCGTACTATCATAGAGAAAGGACGATGCCTTTTATTCGATGCAAAACTTGACAAACAGTTTTGGGCAGAAGCTGTAAATACAACAGTGTACCTTAGAAATCGAACCATTTCAAAAGTTATAAATAATAAAAGCCCATTTGAAATGTGGTATAATCGCAAACCAGACGTAAGCCATATACGCATTTTTGGTAGTGAAGTAATGGTTCACATACCTGAAGAAAAGAGACGTAAGTGGGATAAAAAAGCAAAGAAAATGTTATTAATTAGATATAGTGAAAACATCAAGGGTTATAGACTATATGATCCAACTGAAAATAAGATTATTACAAGCAGAGATGTTGTCATCAATGAAAAATGTGAGAATGATGTAATATTTCTAGAAGAACAAAATGCCGATGAAGACTTGGTTTCAGTGGGGGATGTCACCGAAGACACCATGGTAAATTCTGAATCAGATATCTCGGAGCAAGTGGAAATGCATGATGAATATGTTCCTGATGAAGAAGTGAATTTAGAACCAGTGGGGGATTTTAGAAGATCCCAGCGTCCCAGGAAGCCCAAATCTTTCAACGACTTCGTTACGTATTTTGGTTCAAATATTAAAAGTGATAATATCAACATTGAAGAAGATGTACCACAAACTTTTTCTGAAGCTGTTTCCAGGGGAGATTCTCATTTGTGGATGGATGCAATGTTAAGTGAGATTAATTCCTTCGAAAAGAACGAAACATGGGAATTGGTAGATTTACCCAAGGAAGGTACTGTTGTGAAGTGCAAGTGGGTCTATAAGATCAAAAGTGACAGTGATAACAAAGCCAATTATCGTGCGCGACTTGTGGCAAAGGGTTATACCCAGAAGAAAGATGTGGACTATACCGAAACTTTCTCACCAGTAGTGAGACATTCGACGTTAAGACTTCTAATAGGTTTAGCTGTAAAACTTGACTTAAAGATTACACATTTAGATGTCAAAACTGCTTTCCTCAACGGATATTTAAGTGAAACTGTTTATATGCAACAACCTGATGGTTTTGTTAGGAAAGGTTTAGAAAGTAAAGTATATAGGTTGAGAAGGGCAGTTTATGGACTTAAACAAGCCAGTAGAGCTTGGTATTCCAGAGTAGATGAATTCATGTTGTCTCTCGGATATAAAAGATCAGAACATGAACCTTGTTTGTTTATAAAAGGAGAAAACAAATCATTAGTAATTGTCGCATTATATGTTGATGATTTTTTTGTTTTTTGAATAATGATAATGAAACTGGAATGTTAAAAGAAGGATTAAGTTCCCAATTTGAGATAAAAGATTTAGGAGAGGCGAAAAATTGTCTAGGAGTAAGAATAACAAGAGATCATAAAAATGAGTGTATTTACTTAGATCAAAAGGATTACATTGAGAAAATTTTGAAACGTTTCAATATGTCAGAATGTAAACCGATCAGTACACCATTAGATTGTAGTGTAGATTTAGGTAAATTGAAATCTGATGATAATTGTGATGTTAACATTCCATTTCAAAGGGCAATAGGAAGCCTTATGTATCTTGCCGTCTGATCCTGATATTTTATATTCAATAAGTTATTTGAGTCAATATAATAATAGATACACAGAGCAACATTGGCAATATGTTAAAAGGGTGTTAAGATATTTGCAGGGTACTAAAGACTATAAATTAAAATTTATGAAAAATGGTTGTGATTTGGAAGTGTTCTGTGATGCAGATTGGGCAAATAGCACTGATGACAGAAGGTCTTATACAGGCTATGTTTTTTTGTTGGCTGGTGCAGCTATAAGTTGGAAAAGTTGTAAGCAAAGAACTGTGGCTCTATCGAGCACAGAATCTGAATATATGGCTCTCGGAGAAGCTGCCAAGGAGGCTATTTATTTAAAGAATTTGCTAGCCGAATTGATTGATTATCAAAACCCAATAGTAATTTTCAATGATAATCAAAGTGCTCAGAAATTATCACAGAACCCTGTCCATCATGAAAGGTCAAAGCATATTGATGTAAGGCATCATTTCATTCGTGATTGTGTCGAGCAAAAGTTACTGAGTATAAAGTATGTTCCAACTAATGAAATGACTGCTGATATTTTGACTAAGAGTCTTCCTAATGTAAAAAATTCCTATATTTGTCAAAAATTAGGTTTAACCAATTATTGTTGATAGTGGGGGTGTTGATTTGATCTCCAACAATTGGTTATGTAACGTCATCTATGTATCTATGAGTAACTGAAACGATATGTTTTTCTCAGTGGGTCGATACAACAATCTGCATTATCGATCCATCCCTTGTTCTTTGTAGTAGAGCAGTAGTCAGAAATAAATCGTTCAACGAACCAAAAGCTAATCGCAGGTGTAGTTAATTACAACAATCTTCTCCTTTTCAACCTGAAATTCCACTATAAAAACCTCAATTATAACAATTATTTTCTGTAAAAAACTTGCGTGTTTTATCTATATATACTTCTTTATTTAGTATGACTATGCCTGCATTTTTATCTGCTTTTGTGACAATAAGATTATATATATAATTATATTTAATTAGATATTATCCACCCTGTATTCTGATTATTGCAACAGTGTATTAATCCATAAGGAAATGCATATTACCTTGTTGTATTTTGTCGATCAGCATTTTGCTTATCGCATTAATTGTATCTCGCTAATTTGTTGTTTGCGACGCCTCTCAACAATGCTCTCATTGTACCACAATGTTCTCATTGTTCTTAATTATTATAAATAGGAGAGACGTCTAATGATCCATGAAAAATATAGATTTGATCTTCTCACGTAATACATTGCTTGTACCGTTGTTTCCAAATAAAGTAGAAGTTTTTTCAAAAACACAAGTTTCTCCCAAAATAACATTATTGTCGACGAGGTCTGGGATTGTGCGAGTTTTAAGAAAACCTGCGTGTGTTCCTGACAGTGTAAAAATACCGAGGTCCACCCAGAAAGTCTAAAACTGTTGGTATCAACCATTCAGCACAAGAGAATTCACGAGGAGAAGCAGGAAGTCCAATTGTCGAGTAGCGCCTTCAACGACTCCAAGATCTACAGTGGAAAATCAACGGTGAGAGATTCCTTTCTATTTTTCCCCAGTTTCCAATAATTCTGGCCCAAAAATTATCAATCTTTTTCTAGTTTTGAGCGTAAAACTTGTATGAAGTTTTTCGGATCTTATTAAAAAACCTATTACATAACTATTACATAATTATTTAATTATTTGACAAGACATCGAATAAAGTCTTAATTTTTATAGTTGAAATCTGATAACGATTTTTTTTCTCAATTGAATTTTCACGATTACGTCAATAAAACATTTTCGTGAACGTAAACAGAAAAATTCTAGAAGAATGGCAAACGAAAGAGTAGACTTGACTATGGCAGAGAAATTTGGATTTTTGCTTCCAAAATTCTCAGGAAAAGAAAATGAATTACACACATTCATAAAAAGCGTTCAAAGTTACTTTGACATGTTTAGATTGGAACATGAAATGGTTAAAAGAGTAAAGTCAAAATTAACGGACAGGGCATTAGCCGAGGTGTCAACTTCTGATATCCCTTATGAATGGGACGTTTTGAAACAATTTCTGTATAATAAATTTGGTGATCACATAAACTTAGATGTTCTGATTCATAATTTGCAATTTATGAGCAAAAAACAGAACCAAGATTTATTGAATTTTATTGAGCAAATAATTGCTATGAAAATAAGAATAAACTATAGAATTGATGCCGATAATATGGCAGACCCGGAAAAATTGTTGTATAAAACAAATATTCAAAAAATTTGTAAAACAGTACTAATATCAAATTCGCCAGTAGAATTGAGAACGTACTTGATAACTAATAATAATTTATCGTTCGACGAAACAGTCAACGCAGTGAAAGATTATATTAGTAACATGACTCAGTATGAGTTATTAGATAAAAGCCGTCGTAACAAATTTCAGCAGACTCCGCAAAAGTCTGGTACTTTTACTTTCAATAGGTTTATTGATACTATTAATACTTCGAGAAATTTTTATTCGAATTCCTTTGATTTAAATAGAGCGACGCATCAGAATGCAAATTATTCAAATAAACCAATGTACCAAAGAGTACATAATTCAAATGTATTTCAACCAAATTCAAATGTATTTCAACCAAATCCAAATTATAAAAATACAACACCACCTGAAAAAATGTCAATTCAGACTAGGAATTATCCACAAAAAAGAACTCAATACTCTACCCAATATCAGAATAATAATCAACAAAAATATTTTAATCCTCAACGTAATTTCGTTTCGGAAGAATTAACAAATATTCAAAGGGATGATCCTCAACCATCTACCTCTAAAGGTTTTCAACATGATAAAGGTTTTTACCAAAATAATGATGTTTACCAAAATATAGGTTTTTATCAAAATAAACGATTCGATCAAAGTAAGCAAAATTTTCAAGACGTCGTAGAACGAGACGAATTGACTTGAATAATTCTTTTGGTAATATTAATCACTTACCATATGTAGAAATTCAGAACCCCAAGTGTAAACTGTTAATAGATAGTGGGTGTTCAGTTTGTCTTATTGACCCGAAATTTGCATACAATAATTTTAAACAAAATATTTTTAATGAAGATACTACCCTCACGGCATGCTTTAAATCTCAAACATCGAATGAAAAAGTTTTAATACCTCTATTTTCAGAATTCAATATAAACGATTATCATCCTTTTGTAATGGGACGCCGGTCAATAAAACGAAAGTAGATGTAACTTCTTCTGATGTCTTTACTCAAGTGTTACAAAACATCAACAAAATATCTCTACACTTTCATTCTATATAAATTTCATAAAAATTATGATGGTCTCATTGGGACAGATTTTCTAAACAAATATAATTTGAGAATTGATTTCAAGAATGGAGTATTAGAGAATGAATATTGTCAGATCCCATTTAATTATCAAAAGGTGTATCAAAAACCAACTGAGATTCCAGTTGATCTTTCTCATTTAAAACCTAAGATAGCTTCTCAATTACTAAAAATTTTACGAACAAATGAAGATGCATTGCAACTACTGAATTTTTCCAAACAAATCAAACATAAAATTCGTACAGTGGATAAAATTCCTGTTCATTCTAAAAATTATAAATATCCTGAATGCCAACGTGAAGAAAAACGAAGTCAAATAATTACGGATACTCTAAGAAGAATTGTTCTAGAGGATGAAGAAATTTCATATGAAAAATTTTTACAATTAAAAGAGGAGACAATTAATAACCCTAATATTAAGGAGAAAAAAGGAAATATTTTTAGTTGCCCGAACAAATATGCTTTAGCTCATTGTATATCAAAAGATTTAGAAATAAATTTGGAAATGTAAACAAATTAAAATCTCAAAATAAAACTGTTGGTGAAGTAGCATCAATAAGAATTGAAAATCGAAATATTTACTATTTAATAACTAAAGAATTTTATTATGATAAACCAACCTATGAAATGGTATTCGAAACTCTTATTAATCTGAAAAAATTATGTGAATTTAACGATGATAAATATTTAGCTATTCCTAGGATAGCATGCGGATTAGATAAATTGGAATGGACAATTATTTTTAATATGATAAAATACATTTTTAAAGAATCAGATATCAATGTTAATATTTATTACATACAAAATGACAATTTTAATGAAGATTTAAATTACATAGAAAAAGTTGAAATAAATCCAATTGAAGAAGATTCACTCTCCATAATTAATCATATCTCAGATGACGAATTGGAAGAATGTATCGATCTATTAGTAGAACCTGATAATGAACTACCAAATTTAGATGATAAAGATCTAAGCGAACTAAGAAATAAAAACATTATTATTCACAGTAACATAACTGTTCATAGTAGCGCGGAAAATCCAATTTTAGAAATTCCTTACACAGAGAGATGTGTAAATGCTTTCTCTTTACAAATAATATTGAAAAAAGCTTCCAATTTCAATGTAACAAAAATAAAATTATTTGGAGACAAACTCAGGTTAAGAGTTGATGTTAAATCCATTGAAAATGATATATTTCAGTTCATTAAGGAATTTGTTTAGCCGCAGAAACCTTATACGATATATTTTATATCTCAAGAATTAGAAAAACCATTTATAACGATTTTACAGAATAAATTCGATCACAAAACTTTGAATTTCAAAATTGCAAAGACATTTCTAGAAGATGTTGAAGATCAGGAAGAACAAACTCTTAGGATACAACAGTATCATGAAACCAAGACTATTCATCGTGGATTAACAGAAAATTTACTCAGTTTAAAACGTAAATATTATTGGCCTAAAATGGATAAAGATGTCCAAAACTATATTAATTCATGTGAGATTTGCCAAAAAAGTAAATATGAACGTACACCTATAAAATTGAATTTCAAACCAAATCCAATAGGAGCGAAACCTTTTTCTCATATTTATTGTGACACTATAAGATTCGGACAAAATTATTGTTTAAGTATAATTGACTCGTTTTCGAGGCTAGGACAATGTTATTTATTACTCCAAAAAACTGGAACAGAAATTGTGGACAAATTAATAACTTATTTCAGTCATTATGGTATTCCAAATAAAATTACATGCGATAATGGACTAGAATTCAAAAATAGTGTAGTCCAAGATTTTTGTAAGATTCATCAGATAGAAATACATTACATAACAAATTATAATCCGAATTCAAATGCTCTAGTAGAAAGATATCATTCTACATTAATTGAACAATTAAGGACGTTACAACATAAAAATTCAACATTTCAAAATAAATTATCACAGGCTATTTTGAGTTATAATAATTCATACCATTCTAGTTTAGAAATGACTCCTATGCAAATTATAAAAGCAGATTTAAATTATTCTCTACCAATTGAAAAATCTCATACAGAAACAATTCAAGATTATATTGAGAATTATGTAGAAAATCTTAAAGAAATTTCTGAAAAATTAAAAGAAAAGAGAGAGAAAAATATTGAACAATTAGAAAAACTGAATAAGAAAAGGGAAGCTACTAAGGATCATACTATAAATGAAAACCCCGCGTATATTAAAAGTCCTATAACTAGAAAATTAGACCCGGTTTATAAGAAAATTGATGTACATGAAGTTGATTCACATCGTATTGAGGATAATAAAAATAAACATGTTTATATAAGAAAATAATGAAGCAACGAAAGAAAAGGAAAAAATAGGTAAATTATAATTGTTTATTATTGTTTTCAGGTTCAAGATTAATATCTTTACCACCATAATCGTATTAATTCAAATAATAATAATATCTTCTTTTGAAGTAATTCCATTAAAAAGCAATGTATTGCCAATATTATTAGGCAAAGCTTATGTTACAAAAAGAAATATACAATTAATCTATCATATCAATTTAGAAAAAATTGAAAGTTTAATCTCAAAGTATCAAGAGGAAATTAACAAAATAAAAAACCAACAATTAGGTTTTTCAAAAGAGGCTCATTATCGATATCTTCAAGAATCAAATTTAATAAATATCAAGAGTCTGGAAGAACTATTAAATGAAAAAGTTAGAATTAAAAGAGGCTTGATAAACGTTGGTGGAAAAATATCGAAAATACTTTTCGGAACGCTTGATTCTGATGACGAAGAATTATATAAAAATTACTTTAATAGTATTGAGAAAAATGAGAAAGTTCTCATGAGAAATCAAAAACAAATAGCTACAGTTGTTAATGATTTAAAGAAAAAATATGATGACAACTTTCAAAAATTATCTGAAAGTTATAAATTGTTACGAATTGTCCCAGCACTCAGAGAAGTTGAGCAAATGCACCTTATGATGTTCGAAATAAAAGATATAAAAAATATTTTGGACGAAATTCAAATTTTGCAAGATTACATGTTCTTCATGAATCTATTCTACCGTATGCCAAGTTTGTAGAATTGGTCAAAAACGTCACTATTATACCTGTGAATCGTTTGAAAGATTATTATCAGATATACCACACAAAAGTGATATTCAAAAATAAAGTTTTACTTTTTCTAATATCAATTCCAACAATTTATGAAGAAAATTTTAATTTGTACAAATTTTACTACTCGATCCAGAATAATTTAACCCTACCCTATTCCGAACCCTATATGCTCTCACAAAAGGAAGAATTAAAATGGTCAACGAGTCAGTGCCATTCTATTGAAGGAGACTTCCTATGCGATCAAGATTCTCTGAATAAACCGCCAAAGTGCTTGAAAAATGTTTTGAAGAAACAAATGGAAAACTGTCCAAAATTAACTGTAGTTCCCACATCGAATTTAAAACTTTTAGAAGATGGAAATATTCTTTCAACAAACAACTTGGAAATTCAAGAAAAGTGTCCTCAACAAACGAAATACCATTTCGTTCCTCAAACAGCAATTCTACGGTCAAAATGTGTTATTAGTAATAACCAGAAAGAAATTTATCCAGTCACTACGATAGATGAAGAAAAATACATTATCTTACCAAAAATGGATATCCTCAAGAAGGAAGACTCAGAACAAGAAAATTTCAAGAAAGAAGACTTCAACGAAGTCAACGTTCCAGACATCCATTTAGAAGAAATCGAAAATTGGAAGATGAAGCCTAGTGAATTTAGTTTATTTTTAATTTTGATAATTCTTATAATTGTTATATACTTTATTGTGAAATATTTAAAAAAGAGAAAGGTACTTTATAAAACTACACCCAAACAGGGTGATACTTTTAGCCAAGATGGGGAGGAATTAGATATTATCCACCCTGTATTCTGATTATTGCAACAGTGTATTAATCCATAAGGAAATGCATATTACCTTGTTGTATTTTGTCGATCAGCATATTGCTTATCGCATTAATTGTATCTCGCTAATTTGTTGTTTGCGACGCCTCTCAACAATGCTCTCATTGTACCACAATGTTCTCATTGTTCTTAATTATTATAAATAGGAGAGACGTCTAATGATCCATGAAAAATATAGATTTGATCTTCTCACGTAATACATTGCTTGTACCGTTGTTTCCAAATAAAGTAGAAGTTTTTTTAAAAACACAAGTTTCTCCCAAAATAACATTATTATATATATATCGGAGGATGTCGCCAATACATTAAGAAACTACAAGGGTAAAAAGGTGGAGGTATGCAACCAAAAACAACTTAAAATTAATAAAGACATAAAAGAGTCAATCAAAAGCATCAGAAAAAAAATAGTAGATGATAATCTTCTGAGCCGCTATCGAAACCATAAAATAAAATATTAAAACCACAGAATATTGAAAACCTAACCTCTATTTCTGCAAAATAGGTAGCAAGCCTCCTCCCCCTCAAATCAGAAATGGAATTTCCCCACCCGAATTGTCAATTCAAACGTCAAAGGTGTTTCCAAGAATTTGTGCGCCGGTTGCATTTCTTATATTTGATGTTCTGTGACCACAATCGTAACCCTGCTTGAGAGCAGTGTTACGATTCTGATTATTAGAGCAAGTAGGGTTAGATGTGTATAAACATGAAAATAGTAAACAATAGCATGGACTTTGAATTATTTGGAAGTTGAAAAACTGATCTTGGTAGAACCGAAAGACTATTGAATATTTCACAGAGATAATTAATAATCCAAACTTCATAATTTAGTGTAACATTTGTAATATTATGCTGAAGGAAAAAAGAAAAATGTCTGTGGTCCTAACCTTATTATGTATTTTCTATGATTGCGAGCGAAGCGTACGAATGGTTAGAGGTTAACGTCACTTATGCTTAAGGTGCCGACACACGATCATATAAATATGATATGTTGTCATATATATGATGAAAAAATATGATGAAGCTGTTCACACGCAATATGACCAAAAAATATGTCATATAAATATGACCCAATGTCATATATATGATGTATTTATATGACATATTATATGATCGTGTGAACACTTCATCATAGAAATGACGTATAAATATGTCATATTTTTCTTTTCCAGTTCGGCCGGAAAATAATATGATATGATGAAAGTAAAGGTCATATTTTTTGCGTGTGCAAGCACAGAAAAGTGGAAAGAAATTGTTGGATATTTTTGTATTTCTTCTGTACTGGTGTGCAAGTCAAAACTCAAAATTTAATTTCTTTTTGAGTTTGAAGTTTGAACTGTTTCAAGTTGAAAATGAGTAGTGAAGGTATTCTAGCTGTATATCAGCATAAAAAAAAAAGTGCCGCTCTTGCTTGTTCATTGTTAATTAGGGAAAGAAGGAGAAGGCAGCAGAGAAAAATATGGGTTAAACAGTGGATAAGCAGACGAAATATGTTTTCAATCGAAAAAAATCTTTTAAGAGAACTGTCTGACGAGGACGAAAATTGTTATAGAAATTTTGTTCGCATGTCCATTGAGGATTTCACTTACTTGCTTCAAAAGGTAGCTCCAATTATTACGAAGCAAGATACCAATATGCGTGAAGCGATAAGTGCTCGAACTCGGTTAATTTTAACGCTCAGATTCCTAGCAACAGGTAAATGAAAATTTTTGCATGAAATCTATTGCATCTTCTATCGTTAATTATCTGCTAATTCAAACTACTTTTAGGTGACAGCTATGCCTCATTGATGTATTTGTTTAGAATTGGAAGGTCAACGATAGGAAAAATCGTGAAAGGAACAGTGGTAGCAATATACATAGTTTTGAAAGATGAATATTTGAGAGTAAGTTAAATTTCTTATTTTGTTAAGGTTAATTTGCAGTTTAGGGACCCGACATAGATATACAAATTTTTATACTTGCAATCGATTCTATATGATGTTTTCATACTACTGTATCAAAATCATCACCAACAAATGAATAGTTTCCGAAAAAATTGAAATTGAATGTTTCATAGAAATCGACACATCAAATTAATTCGCACTCAGTACAGACCTGATATCAAGCATTCCTCTGCTCAACGGCGCCTCGTAAAACTAACACAATCATTCGCGCAACCATCGAAGGCGACGTTGCCATATTAAGAATAGTCTGATGTTTTCATACATTTTAAATATCACATTGTAGCTAAGAATATATTCAATAATTTTCTATGAAATTTTCCTTAAGCTGCGGTATGGTTACTTTGATTTAGTTCAGCAATTACAAAAAACGATGTTAATATTTGGTTGTTTGCCATTTCAAACAGCGGGAAATGGAAAAAAATTTCAATTTGCAGTTTAAGGACCACTCCTATATATAGCATGATAGCAGGTCTGGTTGAGTTGGTTTCATCTGAATTAGGTATAACCAGTACACAACTCCTAAATCGAAGATAAAGTGAAAATCATATTAGAAAAATTTTTTTTTTTTTTTTATTTTTTTGGTTATCCATTTTTTTTCATTATGCTAGGGGTGAATACTTTGGTTAAGTTTAGCAATTACAAGAGACGATGTCTGAATTCAGTTAGAGTCATTTCCAACAGCGGTCAATGGAAAAAAATTTCAATTTGCAGTTTAAGGACCACTCCTATATATAGCATGATAGCAGGTCTGGTTGAGTTAGTTTCGTCTGAGTTAGGTATAACCAGTACACAACTCCTAAATCGAAGATAATTAAAGTGAAAATCCTATTAGAAAATTTTTTTTTTTTTTTTTTTTTTTGGTTATCCATTTTTTTATTATGCTAGGGGTGAATACTTTGGTTAAGTTTAGCAATTACAAGAGACGATGTCTGAATTCAGTTAGAGTCATTTCCAACAGCGGTCAATGGAAAAAAATTTCAATTTGCAGTTTAAGGACCACTCCTATATATAGCATGATAGCAGGTCTGGTTGAGTTGGTTTCGTCTGAATTAGGTATAACCAGTACACAACTCCTAAATCGAAGATAATTAAAGTGAAAATCATATTAGAAAAAAAAATTTTTTTTTTTAATTGTTTTTGGTTATCCATTTTTTTTCATTATGTTAGGGGTGAATACTTTGGTTAAGTTTAGCAATTACAAGAGACGATGTCTGAATTCAGTTAGAGTCATTTCCAACAGCGGTCAATGGAAAAAAATTTCAATTTGCAGTTTAAGGACCACTCCTATATATAGCATGATAGCAGGTCTGGTTGAGTTAGTTTCGTCTGAGTTAGGTATAACCAGTACACAACTCCTGAATCGAAGATAATTAAAGTGAAAATCATATTAGAAAAAATAAAATTTTTTTGGTTATCCATTTTTTTTCATTATGCTAGGGGTGAATACTTTGGTTAAGTTTAGCAATTACAAGAGACGATGTCTGAATTCAGTTAGAGTCATTTCCAACAGCGGTCAATGGAAAAAAATTTCAATTTGCAGTTTAAGGACCACTCCTATATATAGCATGATAGCAGGTCTGGTTGAGTTAGTTTCGTCTGAGTTAGGTATAACCAGTACACAACTCCTAAATCGAAGATAATTAAAGTGAAAATCATATTAGAAAAAAAATTTTTTTTTTTTTTTTTAATTGTTTTTGGTTATCCATTTTTTTCATTATGCTAGGGGTGAATACTTTGGTTAAGTTTAGCAATTACAAGAGACGATTCATTTCCAACAGCGGTCAATGGAAAAAATTTCAATTTGCAGTTTAAGGACCACTCCTATATATAGCATGATAGCAGGTCTGGTTGAGTTGGTTTCGTCCGAGTTAGGTATAACCAGTACACAACTCCTGAATCGAAGATAATAAAAGTGAAAATCATATTAGAAAAAAAAAATTTTTTTTTTTTTATTTTTTTTGGTTATCCATTTTTTTTCATTATGCTAGGGGTGAATACTTTGGTTAAGTTTAGCAATTACAAGAGACGATGTCTGAATTCAGTTAGAGCCATTTCCAACAGCGGTCAATGGAAAAAAATTTCAATTTGCAGTTTAAGGACCACTCAAGACCTTTGATGAATCGTTCATTGGAAATGCCGTTTGTGATAGTTGCAGACGATGCATTTCCGCTTACTGAACATATTATGAAACCATATGGACAGAAAAATTTATCAATTGAGAAACGCATATATAATTATCATTTGTCACGTACAAGACGTATAATTGAAGATGTGTTTGGAATTGCATCTGCAAGGTTTCGTGTGTTGAGAAGAACAGCGGAATTGCCACCAGAAGTAGTGTCATCCATTGTTTGTGCTATATGCACATTACATAATTTTTTTGCTAAGTCGAAATAGCCAAAAGACATATGCTCCACCTGGAACATTTGATTCAAATGATGCACTAGGATCACGGAGAGATGAGGAACATACAATGTTACAACCACTGGAAAATACACCACGACGACCTACACAACAGGCAATAGGAATTCAGTCTGAGTTTATGGAGTACTTCAACAATGAAGGAGGCGTTGAATGGCAAATGCATCATATTTAATCAATTAAATTGTATTTTTTTGTAAGAGCTTATGAAAGCTAATAAAGTGTTATATATATATATATAGAATTTTATTCAACTGCAAGCCACAATAGAAAATACAGAGCATTCAAACCTCTACTCAAGGCATCCACATAAATCTAGGTCAACTCTTCATTGTAGAATTCCTCCATACAGTATGGAAGATGTTCAACCAGAAATGTTTTCAGATTTCGCTTTAGCTGATAAGTATTCACCAACTTAGAGCTGATGTCATAAATATCTTTGTGAGTTCTTAGATGCAGCTGATAGTAATAGTTATTAATTCCAAAATTATCACAGAAATGAGTCCCAGGATTTCCATCTCGGTCACTGGCCTAAAAGACATTGAACCAGGGTTCACTATTTTGATTTTTGACAGATACTCTGTAGGTGAAATCATGCTTCAGTTACTTGTACCAATGTCAATAAGCAATTTATTTAATATTTATTTACATTAATATTATATAGATTATAATTATATATTCAATTAAGTTTTGTTTCTTGATGGAATGCCATTTCATGTATTTCAACTGCATTCTCACTACGTTTCCTTACTTCAAAGAGATCTTCAAATTCATTGAATATTCTGCGCAATTCTCTTGCAAATTCAATGCCAAGACTTTCATCTTCAACTTCCATTTAGGAAAACAGAGCAGTAATGGAGTCCAGCAGAGCCTTTGTTCGTAATTTAATTTTGAGTGCCTGCGGCATTGGTGGTGGTGGTGCCATAATCGTTTGCAAACAGTGTTGTAAAATCAAATCTTCATCCGGTAATTTTGCAGTTTAAGGACCCACCGCAATTTTTATGTTTCTGCAATTCAAGGGTGCTTCAGTAGACCCTCTAAAGCAATAATAAATGATTAATGATAATTTTCAAAAAAAAAATTTTTTTGCAAAAATTCTTTTTTTTTCCATGTTCCACTGTTTGAAAATCTAAAAAAAAATTTTTTTTTCAAATTATTAATTTCATTTTTTTTTCTTCAATTTTGGCTTTGTTTTTTTTAACCTAACTTAAACTAACCTAACCAGACGAGAAATCATGTAAAATATAGGTAGGGTTCTTAAACTGCAAATTAACCCTTCATCCGAATGCTTAGTTTTACGCTTAAAGGAATTCGAAGTTGTTGATGTAGGTGTGCTTGATGCTGTAGATGTGTCCAATGCTGTAGGTATCATTAAAGTTTCACAATTATTATCAAAATTTTCCGAAAACTGCGGTTCATTAGGTTCAGAACTTTCATCAGATATTTCATAAAAATTGCACTGAAAAATGAAATAAAATCAATTTTTACATCAAATATGGTATGAAAAACAAATTTACTATTGAATCGGTTGTTCCCTCGTTGATATTTTTCCTTTGTACATGAACATCAGCGAATTGTAATACTCCCATTTTGGTAGATAAATTTCGCTGCCGCCTGCACCACTTTTGCCACCTTTGGCTACTTTTGTTCGTTCGGCTACAACAATAATTTTAAAGAATTGTTACAACTTGGTTGTAATAAAACTACTTTTGTGAGCAAAACCTTTATTCTCTCGGTACTCCGAGGTTTTCGCTACAGAGCTTCGGAACATAATAATGAAAACTCGTTCCTTTCTACACATATCGACTAATTCGTCAGCGGTTATTCTCGCTTCCTTAAGATTGATAAATCACCGACCAATATTTGAAAAACAGGCATAAATACAATAAATGTCAATAAGGATATCAACTTCAACGACGAATTCGTCAGCGGTTATTCACGCTTACATAAGACTGGTAAATCACCGACCAATATTTGAGAAACACACATAAATACAATAAATGTCAAAAATAATATCAACTTCAATCCTTGGCGGCTCATTAGCCTTGTAAATATCCAATATCCCATAATAACTATAACATTCGGCCATCCTGTTTTTCTGTGCGTCCTCGCGATTCGATGAACAGGTGCGTGTTTATTTCTTCTTAATTCTGAAATCAGAAAACTTTGTACACAAGTTTATTTCTAATACAATATTTATTTTATTGTAAAAGCAAAATATTATGTTATGGTGCTCCATATTTCTATCAGTAGTATCCATTAGACAATCTATTTTTAATTATTATTTTACTAATATTCTCAACATAATTTTTTTTTTTGGTTTTTTTTTTTTTAAGTTTGGTGTTCCATAGTTCTTGTTTGTTTTTTTAAGTTTGGTGTTCCATAGTTCTTGATTTATTTGGGGTGATGGTGTTCCACTTTTTTTTATGACTCTAATAAGTCTATTAACTCATCGATACTATTAACCTCATCATCTGAAGAAGTATCGGACTCAATTACTGCACCTGACTTATACTCGCGTATTGCGTCTGCAGCTACAACTGCAGAATATCGTTTATAACCTTTCATTCCTTTTAGGGCTACAATTTCGTATCGATCATTTCCCAGAACTTTCGACACTTTATAGGGCCCTCCATATTTTATTCCAGTCTTACGACCGACATCCTTCGTATCTTTTTTAGCTCCCCGCCAAAGAACCAAACTACCTACTTTGTATTTGGTACTTTCTTTTCTTTTCTTATCAAACTGCTCTTTCATTTTTCTGCTTTGTCTATCCATTCTTTGCTTAGCTTTTTCGGCAATTTCTTGCCTATTTTCGACTATGATGTCTTCCTGACTTAAATTTCCATGACGATCTTTATCAAAGCCAAACATTAATGTATGTGGGGAGTAACCTGTGCTTTCATTGATAGTATTATTCATTCCCCAGACCACATCTGGAAGTTTGGTGATCCACTCATTTTCGTTCTCTATACTCGTGTTTATACCGTCTAAAAGAGTACGATTATAACGTTCGACTTGACCGTTTGAACGAGGAGAGGCTACTGCATTTAAAACCAAATTAATTTTCTTTTCGTCACAAAATTCTTTGAATGTTTTAGATTTAAATGCCTTTCCACGGTCTGCAATAATCCTTTTCGGTGTTCCGAACATACTAAATAAATCTTTTAAACTATCAATGACCTCATTTGAGTTGGTTGTTTTAGTTGGTCTCGCAAACAAGTATTTAGAAAATGAATCAACGATCATAAAAACATATGCGAAATTTTTGCTTGTTTTACAAAATGGTCCTAAGTGATCAATATGCCATGTACAAAGGGGTTCCTTCGCTTTAGGTATAGGATGAAGAAAACCTTCTCTTTTACCATATTGGCTTCTTTTGTATGCACAATCAATACATGCATTGACGTATTTTTTTATAAACCTTGTCATTTTTGGAAATCAAAATTTACTTTTCATTAAGGTTTCGCATCGTTTTAGACTTAAGTGACCTATTTCGTCGTGATATTTTCTCATTATATTAAATCTACATATTTTCGGAATTACTAGTCTTAATTCGTCATTCAAAATTTTTCTGTAAACTCTATCATTCTTCAGACAATATGTACTTTTTATTTCCTTGTCGGCAGTTCCAGACTTTAATTTTACACGAATTACTCTTATTTGTTCGTCTTGCATTTGTACTGTTAATGCCCAGTCGTCAATTTCTATTCTCAAAATATTTTCTGTATTTCTACTTAAAGCATCAACATGTGACATTTTACACCCTGGACGATGCTCAATTTCAAAATCGTAATCTTGAATAGCCAACCACCACCTAGCTATTCTGGGGACTAATTCTTTTTACAAATGTACTTCGAACTGCGCTACAATCTGTTACTATTTTAAAATGAATACCATGAAGGTAAATTCTGAATCGTTTTATGGATTCGACAACGGCTAATGTTTCCAATTCATATGAATGGTAAAAAGATTCATCCACGGTTGTTGCTCTACTGTAATAAGCCACTGGTTTTAATCCTTCAAGTGACTCTTGAAAAAGAATAGCGCCAATACCCTTTGAGCTGGCATCGGTATGTAATTCTTTCTTTGCATCTGAATTAAAAATAGTTAGAACAGGTTCATTACTTAAAATTGATTTTATTTTCAAAACTGCTGTGTTTTGATCTTCACCCCATTGCCATTTGACGTCTTTTCTTAGTAGTTTTGTTAAAGGTGCAACTATTTCAGCATGATTTTTAATGAACTTTCTAAAATACGAACTCAGACCTAAAAATTGTCTCACTTCATGGATATTGGAAGGGTTTTTAAAATCTTGAATAGCTTTCACTTTCTTCGAATTGGGTTTGATTTCATTCTCATTAATCTCGTACCCTAGAAAATCAATTTTGGTTTTGAAAAAATAGCACTTCTCTAAATTCAATTTCAAATTATTTTCCTCGCAAATATTTGAAATGGTGTTTAGTTTTTCCATTCCTTGAGATATTGATTTTGATGGTATCAAAATGTTATCTAGATAAACTAATATTTCCGTATGGCGTAGTGTGCCTATACGATTATTTATTAACCTTTGAAAAGCTGAGGGTGCATTACATAAACCAAATGGTAGGCGAAGAAACTCATATTGTCCATCTGGAGTTATAAATGCAGTTTTGTCTATCGAATCTTTGGCTAATAGAATTTGGTAATAACCTTGTTTCATATCTAGACTACAGAAATATTTATTCCCGCCTAATTTGTTAATAAGATCTTCAATATTAGGTAGTGGGTATCGGTCCTTTACAGTAATGGCATTTAGTTTTCTATAATCAATACAAAGCCTATAATCCCCGTTTGGTTTTTTAATTAAAATTGCAGGGCTAGCATATGATGATGAATTTGAGGATTGTATAATACCTGCTGTTAATAATTCATTTACTTTCTCTCTCATGATTGTTTTTTCTCTTTCTGATAATCTATATGGTTTGTAGTAAATTGTTTGTTTAGAATTCAATGTTATTGAAAATTCAGAATTGTTTATAGCACCTAGTTCTGTAAGAGATTGTGCAAAGCATGATTGTTTTGAATTGAGTAATTGAAATAATTTATTTAAATTTTCTTCGGTTATATCTCCGTATCGTATCAAAGAGGACTGAATGCTATTTAAACCTTTGACTTGAATCTCATTAATACATTTTGATAAAGTAACATGATTGTGCTTTATTTCTAACACCAAACCTGGTTGGTTTATTACAGGTTGCCCTAGAATAATATCGATATCATTCATTGGTGTATCGACTATTAATATTTCTGTAAAAATTTTTATTTCATTTATTGAAATATTAGTTTTAATTGTGCCTTCTGGGACAACAAATGATCCGCCAAAACCTTTAATGACCGTGTTAGAGGGCATTAATTTTAAGTTTGTTTTCTTTAAAACCTTCTTATTTGCTACATTCATTGTACTTCCTGTATCTATATACCCTCTAAACGGAAATTCATTAATTATTACTGTTACTTTATATAAATCATTTTGTACTTGCCCTAAAGCATTAACTTCCTCAATGTCTTTTTTCTCAAACCAACATTCGTCTTTGCGGTGTCCCGCTTTCTTGCAAACATCGCATCGCTTCAAATCCGTCCGTTGATTTTGCCCAGTTTTTCGCCTGAAACAATCCTTAGTGGCGTGGTTTGTAAGCCGGCATACTGAGCATCGTTCTGGTCTTCCTTGTTTCGAAGTAGACGGTTTATTGTGGCTCCAGCAGTCCTTTGCAAAATGTCCTGGTTTTCCACAAGCGTAGCACTCAATTTTGGGTTTTTTTCTGAACTGGTGTTGCATCGCTTCTTTTTGAGGACTTTGATAGTTGTCCATAGGGGCGATGAAACCTGCATACAACTCGTCTGGAGTAGCACATTGAAATGCACGGGCGTTTGGTTGAAGTTCTTGAGGAAGTCCTCGAATAAGGCACGATATGGTGGCTTCGTTATCTAGTCGGCACTGTTGGATGAGGTTCAACTTGGCATGATAGTAGTGTGTCATGCTTTCATCGGGGCTCTTTTTCCGTGCAACCAGTTCTTCCAATATAGTGGCGTAATCAACACATCTGGGAAATGCTCTGGATAAAGCTGTTTTCCACTCTGCCCAAGTTTTATTGTAATCGTCCAAACGAAAAAACCACTCGCGTGCAGGGCCCTTTAATTTCATTTGCATATATGTGGATTTTTCATAGTCGTTCCATCCATGAATCAACGAGAGCTGATCAATTTTGTTTAGCCATGAGACAACAGTGTGATGGCGATCATCAGGATCAAAGGGTGGTATTATATCACCTTTAATTGTTGGCTTTCCGGTGCTAATATCCCTAGGAGCGGCGTCATTTTGATTGATGTTCAAATCTCCTAAATTTTCTGAATTCGATGAGACTCTTTGAATTGCATCGAATTTTCTTTTTAGGGCCGACGTGATTCGTTTTTCTATATGCTGCTCGATCAAATCATCATACACTCGATTTTGACGCACCTCCACTTCACTCACTTCTTCCAAATCACTCATTTTATTTCGTCAAAAATTACTTTTAGGCCACGAAAACGAAAAAAAAAAAAACTGTTCTGTCAATCCCACTTCTGAATTGTTACAACTTGGTTGTAATAAAACTACTTTTGTGAGCAAAACCTTTATTCTCTCGGTACTCCAAGGTTTTCGCTACAGAGCTTCGGAACATAATAATGAAAACTCGTTCCCTTTCTACACATATCGACTAATTCGTCAGCGGTTATTCTCGCTTCCTTAAGATTGATAAATCACCGACCAATATTTGAAAAACAGGCATAAATACAATAAATGTCAATAAGGATATCAACTTCAACGACGAATTCGTCAGCGGTTATTCACGCTTACATAAGACTGGTAAATCACCGACCAATATTTGAGAAACACACATAAATACAATAAATGTCAAAAATAATATCAACTTCAATCCTTGGCGGCTCATTAGCCTTGTAAATATCCAATATCCCATAATAACTATAACAGAATGGTATTACAAAATCGAGCACATAAATCAAATGAAAATAAACTTACCATTCATCTGCGACCGAAGAGAATTAATTTTTCTTTTGATCACGTTTACGTCGCACATCATTTCATGAGCTATTAATTCATGGGCCTCAGCAATTTTCCCTTTCTTCTTTCTGTTTTCATCAGTAGAGTCCCATAAGCAACGATTCTTTTCCAATAAATTAATTAACTTATCCACGTTTTCCTTTGTCCACATTTTGAGGTTTTATTTACAGGTGATATGGTAGATGTGTTGATCAATGTCAAGTCAACGCGGCATTTGACAACCACCATAATAAATGACATAGAAAACAGCGTCGTGTGTACAACAAAAATGGTACATCATTTTTCTACATCATACAAAATTCTTGTCATAGTTTTTCATCATATTTTTGAAAACGTGTGTGGACAGTCCATCATATAATATGATAAAAATATCATATCATATAAATATATCATATTATATGTCATATTTTTCTATGATCGTGTGTCGGTACCTTTATGTGTTTTTATGATACCAATATACTGAACTTGAAATTATCTGAGTTTAATTCATCAATTGCCAACCAGCAAATCGACTACAGTAGCAACACGAATTCGATTTAACGAAATGGAAGTTCAACTCCAGGTAGGAACTAAGGCAATTTAAGATCAAATTAAAAATACCTAATACGCTCATAAATTCACAGGTTCAAAAGAAAACTTAAAGAACGTGGGCGAAAAGTTGTGTCGTTTATATTGAAAGAACTGATTTTTCAACATAATAAAAAACAGAGCAATTATGAAATACAGTTCTTGAAAGAAGGAAATACTCAGGATCTAATATAATCATGTGCTTCTGAATAATGTTGCTGAAAATCATGTGGAAATTACAGATCAGTAATACAACAGGTCTGTCAACTGAAGGTGCGTTGAAATGAAACTTATAAATCCAATGATTTTTTTGAATTTTAGCTTTGAGGGCTGTATGTATTTCATCACAATTTGAATTTTAGGAAAACTCAAAAATAAAATTGGAAGCAGAAACTGTACATTCAATGGAGAAAAATTTCATTTCTATAAATCACCTAGGTAAAAAAAAATATTTGGAAACCAATAGAAGCATTGTAGAATGACAGATTAGGTTTGCTTTTCATTAGAAAAAATACAGAATTCCTTGTGTATTTTGTTAGCTGCAGTAATCAAAAATTTTATCAACAGCAAACATTGAATGCATTGAGAAACTTAACCAGTCATCAAGTGAAAGTACGTTGAAGTAACACAGAAAAACCATCTATTCTTATTGAATTTGTTATAAAAATAATATTAAATTCTATTTCAAATTTCAGGATAACTCTATAAGAGAAGAAATAAAAGGTTCAAAGAGCAAATATCATTTGTGTGAAGCAATCTAGATTGATAATGATTTGAAAATTACAAGAACCTGAAAATTATAGCCACAAGAAATCAATAAAAATCCATTGAGAATTCTGTTAATTCTAATTCTAGTATATAAGGTCTATGCGACGAACACACAAATTTAATTGAACATCAATATTTTTCCCACCTATGATATGTAGTTAGTGAAGACGTACGCTTTTGACATTTCGCATTGACAATTGGGGTGGGGACGTACGTCGCATGTGTTTCTCGATTTCCATCGTTCGTTGCACCCCCCTGGATCAAATTATATCTATAGAATTATTTGGTAGTAGGTGAGTTCCCACACCCTGGGCAAAACCACAGAACATCTAATATAAGAAATGCAACCGGCGCACAAATTCTTGGAAACACCTTTGACGTTTGAATTGACAATTCGGGTGGGGAAATTCCATTTCTGATTTAAGGGGGAGGAGGCTTGCTACCTATTTTGCAGAAATAGAGGTTAGGTTTTCAATATTCTGTGGTTTTAATATTTTATTTTATGGTTTCGATAGCGGCTCCTCTTAGCAGAGGCATATTGCTTTGAAATAAATTAATATGAAAAACTCGAAAAAAAAATAAAAATATTTCGTAATTACTGTTTTATTCGATAGTTACATGTAATATCACAAAGTAAAAAAAAATTAATTATTGTCTCACAGTGGACCTAAATCAACGAATACGTTGTTTTTTCGTCTCATATTGCAGCCCACTGCTTAAAGTCATCTCATCAAACATGAGGGTACAGCAACGATCATTCTCATCCATATTTTCATGTTTGAGTTTTGAATGTTCCAAGACAGGTTTTATGATTCCTCCATCAAAAGGCACTGAACTTAAAATATTTTTGAGGGTTCTTATGGATGGCAACTGAAAAAAACGCTCTCAAATATCTATATAATTTAGGACTTATTTTGTAAATTGAAAGAAAAAAAGCTTAATCTGGAGAAGTCGATCTACGATTATTAGGACTTTTATCAAAATTTCTTAATTGAGACTTAATGAATTCTTTTGTAACATTATTTAAATTTTCTTCTATTAATTGAAACCTTCCATCATTATACAAATTTTTCACAACACTTATGTAGGTTTTTTGATTTTTCAATAAAGATTCTAATTTAGATAATTTTGAAAAAGAATTTCTATGAATTTTGTACATAGTAATTTGCTCAGGTGATAATTCGGAAATATTCAAACCTTCTCTACCAAGAATACCAGTTTTTTTTTCATGAAGGAATGCATCCATTTCAGGAGCTGCCTTGGAACAAGTAGAACTTTGGGAGTATGATTCTGGGGAATTGAGATCATGATTCGATGTTGACGGTCCATTATTGCAATATTTGGGAATAAAATAGCGATGCATAGATGGACCTGAAAAATCATTGTTTGAAAAATGATCAATACAAATACGATAATTTGAAACATTTTTTGTAGGGCTTATTTTGCATTTCTCTTTCCAAATATTTGAAAGAAGAGGATCATTGGGAAAATGGAAAAATTTTTTGTTTTGAAAATCAGATGGTGGGTTCGAATAATAAGAATTTCTGCATGAAGGATACTTGCATGAATATATAATTTCTTTACGAAATGATGAAGCAGACAAAACCGACATTTTTAAAATTTGATATTACAATATTGTACGCCAACTCACAAATTTGCAGAATAAATTTTTTTTTCAATCTTATCAGAATTTATGCAGGCAAATCCTCTTTTATGACTTTACCTGACTATTGAACATCCGGCAATACCTGAAAAAAAACATTAATTAATAATTATTTACTTGATACGAATGAATATTCAATAGAACACTACTTCACGACGAACACAAACAGATTTAATTAAACATCAATATTTTTCCCACCTATGATATGTAGTTAGTGAAGACATACGCTTTTGACATTTTGCATTGACAATTGGGGTGGGGACGTACGTCGCATGTGTTGCTCGATTTCCATCGTTCGTTGCACCCAAATAATTCTATAAGGTATTTCAAGCGATGAACCAAGAGTAACCGGTTATCTTTGGTCTTTTGTGGTAAATACCTTTTGCATTCAAGCGAGCATACATTAATTTTACCCCGATGCCGAAGATCTCGACCGATCAGGAAACGAAGCGCGCTTGCTGTCAATGACAGAGAGGACTATAGGCCCTCTTTGTTATATTTTCAACTGTTCGTTTTGACAATCAGTCATTTAATTTGAATTTAAACTTTTGCTAGAAGTAATTATTGGATATTTTTGTTAGCGTTAGCAACGTGGTGATATTTGAAAATTGCAGTAAGAGTAATTTTTATTATCTTTCATCATGGACGGAGAAAAGTAAGTATTTATCTATTATTTTGTAGAAAATGCACTCAACCAATTTATTTGGAAACTTTAATTTTCAGGGATAAATTGAGTTCTCAAATTTGTTCAAAACAATTATCTTCTGCTTCGACGAAATGTCGTCATATGCGGAATATTCATCATCAAGATCTTATTCCCAAGCAATTAAAGCATTTAAAGTGTCCAATTTGCCCAGAAGAAAAGAAAATTGCTCTTGAGTCCCATAATGCTTTGGATATTCATATAGAGCAAATTCATTCCATTAACATCATAGCATCACAGTTGACTTTTAAAAACGAAGAAAAATTTGAGGCTTAGCGAGCATTGGAGAATAGAAGTGTCGATTACATAAAACGAAGATATCGGAAAAGCAGTGATGGATTAGTAATTTATTTTGAATGTATAATCGCAGTAATTATTCAAGTTTGTTTCTTTATGTTTTCCACCAGTTTGATATAATGAGTTCGTTTGAAATCATGGTGATATTAGGAAACCATTTAACTTCCAGGATATGTAAGTCAATGTAGCAAACGCAGCATGAAAACTGGAGGAAGTATCAGAATATCTGGGTTCTGCCTTTCTAGAATTCGTGTGAAGATGAGTAGTACAGGTAAGTTTTTTAGTTATTCATTTGTGTTAAACTAGAAATATGATCTAATATTTCATTTGTATGTTTTAGCTGTGAATGTAACATTAGTAGAAACACATGTAGGTCATGAGGATGAACTACACTCTAAACGTTTGAGTAAGGATGATCAGAAATTGATTGCTGATGAATTGGAAGTTGGAATTACAAAAGAGAGCATTTTACAGGATTCTAAAAATGTTACAGAAGAAAAACTGCAAAGAATTAATGTACTCGCAAGGGCAGGTCTTTCTTATATAATGCGAAAATTCAATATTGAAGAAACGAAAACATGATGATGACATGCTACGGCTTTAAAAGTTAAATTAGATTAATCTAATAAAATTTCTAATTTTTCATAGATTCTGACAGTAAATTTCAAGTAAGTCTTTGTGATAAGTCAGACATGTGTTTTTCATAGTAGTTGATTATAGATGGAGTTAAACCAAAGCATTATGAAACTTAAATCGTTGCATGAGAGTGATATTGGACGTATAATGAAATTGATTGATGAAGCACATGATTTGACACATGGTACTGGTACAACTAGAAGAAAAAGAAAATTGGAGAAACAATTATATTTCCCAAAACATAGTAGTTGAATTTAATATTTTGTAATTTCTTCATCTTCCAAGATAGTTTATTCATTAAATTTGATTCAAAGGTGTTGAGATAGCAGTTCTGTAAGCTTATTCAGTGAAGCCTGTTTTTCAAGAACAAGAAAATTCTAATAAGATGCATGGTGAAGATCAGTTTAAAAAAAGGGAAATTGATCTCATATGTGGGTTTTGCCGCTGCTTGATAGATGGAGGTGCTAGGATTTTGATGAAGCAGGTTTAACTTAAAATTATCATTCACCATTTAACTAAGCAAAAATTGAATTTTCTCTCCAATCTAAGAATTATACTCCATTTTTATTTGAACAGAATGTAAATATCAATAAAAGCCATGAAATATATCAGCACCTTCGAAATAATGCATTTTCCAACAAACCTGATCCTGTAAAGAAAACAATGAGTGTAATTCCTTGTTCGTTGTTCATTGCCTTTTTGTGTTTGTTTCAAATTTTCATCAAGTATAATCTTGAAATAATGCAAAAATAAATTTAATTTCTAACTCTGGAAAAAAATTCGTCATTGACTTTAAAATTAAAACATTCCTCTTTGACTTAATTTTCTTCCTTTTACTATATATATATATTTCATTTTAATCATTTCTTGTCATTTTCTTCATTCCTAGTTACTCACAAAATAATTTTTTTTAGGATCATTTTATTACATAATATTACATATTATATGAGTCCAGTTTGGTATTTATTCCTTGTTAAATTTATTGTAGTTTCATTAATTCCATTATAAGGATATATTGGCTAATAAAAAATTGGTTATAAAAATGTCTTTTTGTTTATAATAAGCTTCTGGAATGGGCCCTTTTTATCTGAATCAGATAAATGCTCAGATAACCTATGAGCATAAATAAACGCGAATCAAAAGAATGACAGCACGAATAATCAAACTCGAGCATTCAAGCGATAATTTCTGGTTATTCTTTCTGGATTTCGAAGGAATAACCAAGAAGAACCAGCAATAACCGCTAGATGGACCAAAATCATAACCTGGTTACTCTTGGTTATTCGCTTGAAATACCTTAATATTTATATTTCTATGGTTGCACCCCCCTGATAGGGCTTTCCAACCTGCTGTCACGATCAGCTGTTTAATGGCCGCTGTAGGAAAAGCAAAGCCTTTGTTTACAAGTAAATAGTTGTGTTATTTGTAAAAATTAGTGAAATACTTTATTGTTTTTTATACAAAATGCCTAATTTTTGTTGTATTGTTGGCTGTGGAAGTGTAGGGACCCGTGACAGTGTTAAATTTTTCCGAATTCCTGCTATTTTGAACTTTAAGCATAAGATTGAAATGAACAAACTGTCGGTTTTAAGACGAGATCGTTGGATAAATGCTATACATCGAAGTGATCTGACACTCACAAAGCTCAAATACTCATTAGTATGCTGAAAGCATTTTATTTCAGGTAAAAACTTGATTGTTTGACTGTTTTATATGCACTGAAAGCTTAATTTATTTAAGGAGCTCCAGCAGATCTAATGGACATGTTAAACCCAGACTGGGTTCCCTCACTGAATTTGGAATATGAAAAACATGGTAGTACATGTTCAGAAGATGCTGAAAAAAGCTTAATCGTTTTAAACGAAGAAAGACCAGAGATATGTTAAAAGACGAGGTAAGGCATTGAATCATTGCATGAATCGAGTAGTGCTAAGGTAAGATAATATGGTTGAAATAAAAGTGTTACCATTGTATATTATAGTATATTACTATAATAATTCTAATCATTTAATCTCTTGTCTTCTGTCCGTAATCAAATTTTCAGAGGTAATTGGGCAGTGTTTATGTATTAATCAATTTGTATTGATAGTTTTTAAATGAATAGGTACATTGTGCTAGCAATAACCAACCTTCAACATCTTGTGAAGAAGATACTTTGAAAGCATTGCCTGATGAAGATTTGAATTCGAGAGCTGTTCAGACAGATATCGATAGTGAAGAGATGATAGGATTGCAACTCTTGAGAAGTCGGCAGCATTATTTGAAAACGAGGTTCATTAAAACATCCTTCACGATGGAAAGTTTCAAAAGTGATGATACTCGTACAAAGTATCATACAGGACTGTTGTCCCGATGTCTCTTATGAGCACACAAGATGAGCAACCGATTTTGGATGAAATTGTTCATGTTTCATGTGCTTTGAATAATTTATGCCCATCAGTTGTTCCTTTATAAATAAAAACATTTCAATAAATTATGTAGTTTCTTTATGAGATATATCTTCATCAAAATAGTCACAATTAATTAGCATTCAGGTCTTATATTAAAGAACAATGATAAAGAATTACTACTTACTATAAAAAAAATATTTATTTTGCACTCATTCCAAGATAAATATAATTAGAATTTTTATAACAGCATTATTGACGAAATTATAACGATAAATGATCTGGGATTGTATTCTCTAAATTATGTGCTGCAACATCAGGATACTCTTGCTGAAGTTTATGGAAATATTCACTTATTTTACGTATAACAACAGAAATTATATACGTTAGAAATCAGAGTATTAAGCACTCTATTTCAAATAATTCGCTTTATAAATTATCTATTCAACAATCGTCCACTATTCTTTAACAATCATTTCACCGAAAGAACAAACTAAAGGAATATGCGATCGTTTTATCTTAAATCTTTCATTACAAAAATGATAAAACAACACAGCGTTCAATGCAAACAAACGTTTGTTTTTCCTACAGCGGCCATTTTGACACATTTGAGGTTAGAACGTTGGAAAGCCCTATTGTGGTTATTCTTGACATTTCTCGATCAAATTGAGGTTAATTCATGACGTCACGGATCTATAACCCAAGCCGCTTGAATGCAAAAGGTATTTACCACAAAAGACCAAAGATAACCGGTTACTCTTGGTTATTCGCTTGAAATACCTTAATAGGGCTTTCCAACCTGCTGTCACGATCAGCTGTTTAATGGCCGCTGTAGGAAAAACAAAGCCTTTGTTTACAAGTAAATAGTTGTGTTATTTGTAAAAATTAGTGAAATACTTTATTCTTTTTTATACAAAATGCCTAATTTTTGTTGTATTGTTGGCTGTGGAAGTGTAGGGACCCGTGACAGTGTTAGATTTTTCCGAATTCCTGCTATTTTGAACTTTAAGCATAAGATTGAAATGAACAAACTGTCGGTTTTAAGACGAGATCGTTGGATAAATGCTATACATCGAAGTGATCTGACACTCCGAAGCTCAAATACTCATTACTATGCTCAAAGCATTTTATTTCAGGTAAAAACTTGATTGTTTGACTGTTTTATATGCACTGAAAGCTTAATTTATTTAAGGAGCTCCAGCAGATCTAATGGACATGTTAAACCCAGACTGGGTTCCCTCACTGAATTTGGAATATGAAAAACATGGTAGTACATGTTCAGAAGATGCTGAAAAAGCTTAATCATTTTAAACGAAGAAAGACCAGAGATATGTTAAAAGATGAGGTAAGGCATTGAATCATTGCATGAATCGAGTAGTGCTAAGGTAAGATAATATGGTTGAAATAAAAGTGTTACCATTGTATATTATAGTATATTACTATAATAATTCTAATCATTTAATCTCTTGTCTTCTGTCCGTAATCAAATTTTCAGAGGTAATTGGGCAGTGTTTATGTATTAATCAATTTGTATTGATAGTTTTTAAATGAATAGGTACATTGTGCTAGCAATAACCAACCTTCAACATCTTGTGAAGAAGATACTTTGAAAGCATTGCCTGATGAAGATTTGAATTCAAGAGCTGTTCAGACAGATATCGACAGTGAAGAGATGATAGGATTGCAACTCTCGAGAAGTCGGCAGCATTATTTGGAAACGAGGTTCATTAAAACATCCTTCACGATGGAAAGTTTCAAAAGTGATGATACTCGTACAAAGTATTATACGGGACTGTTGTCCCGATGTCTCTTTGAGCACACAAGATGAGCAACCGATTTTGGATGAAATTGCTCATGTTTCATGTGCTTTGAATAATTTATGCCCATCAGTTGTTCCTTTATAAATAAAAACATTTCACTAAATTATGTAGTTTCTTTATGAGATATATCTTCATCAAAATGTCACAATTAATTAGCATTCAGGTCTTATATTAAAGAACAATGATAAAGAATTACTACTTACTATAAAAAAAAATATTTATTTTGCACTCATTCCAAGATAAAGATAATTAGAATTTTTATAACAGCATTATTGAAGAAATTATAACGATAAATGATCTGGAGTTGTATTCTCTAAATAATGTGCTGCAACATCAGGATACTCTTGCTGAAGTTTATGGAAATATTCACTTATTTTACGTATAACAACAGAAATTATATACGTTAGAAATTAGAGTATTAAGCACTCTATTTCAAATAATTCGCTTTATAAATTATCTATTCAACAATCGTCCACTATTCTTTAACAATCATTTCACCGAAAGAACAAACTTCGAAAGGAATATGCGATCGTTTTATCTTAAAACTTTCATTACAAAAATGATAAAACAACACAGCGTTCAATGCAAACAAACGTTTGTTTTTCCTACAGCGGCCATTTTGACACATTTGAGGTTAGAACGTTGGAAAGCCCTATAAGAGAGATAACCTCACTTTAGAGCATAGATAAATGAAAGTGTTTGAAATTTGAATGTTTTATAAACAAGCTCGAAAAGTTGGTTAAACAATTAAAGATTTCAAAATGAGTAGTGGTATGCTTTATGGAGGAGATGAAATTGGAGCTTTGGTTTTTGATCCCGGGCATCATTCACTGCGGGTAGGATATGCTCAAGAGGATACCCCTAAAGCTGAAATACCTTCTGTTATTGGTGTTGCACCAGAACAAATCAAATTGGAAGCAGAAGTGAAGTCTGATGATAGTAATATCTCAACACCTTCATGTAAATATTATCCTGAAAGGAAGGCTTATTCTGATTATACAAAGTAGGTGTGAAAATAAAGTTTGAATTCATTTTATTTTAGCATGGAAATATTACATAGATACCATATATCTGCACAAACCAAGACCAAATATGGAACTTCATAGTTACATGAAAGATGGAATGATTGAAAATTGGGATTATTTTGAGAAAATGATGGATTATTCCTATTCGAAGGTTGGTGTCTAAAATTTATTTATATATTCCTTCCTTCTATTACATGTATTTGTAGATCATCCAATCAGAATCACATTTCCATCCTGTATTATTTTCTGAATCACCTTGGAACCAGAGACAAAAACGAGAAAAATTGACAGAGATTATGTTTGAAAAATACAAAGTACCAGCATTTTATCTTGTAAAAAACGCAGCTTTAGCAGCATTTGCTAATGGTAGATCTACAGCACTTGTTATCGATAGTGGGGCTACTCACACTTCAGCAGTACCTGTACTAGATGGTTATGTCATTTCAAATGCAGTTGTGAAATCACCCTTAGGTAATGTAAGTTTTATGAATGTAACAAATTATGTTATTGATTTTTGAAGGTGGAGATTACTTGGTTTTAAGAGCAAGAGAAATGCTTGAAAGCTTAGGAATTGATCTTACGCCTTCAGTTTTAATAGCAAACAAAGAAGTCATTAGGGATAAGGATAAACCTAGATATACAAAGAAGAGTTTTCCATTTGAAATTACTAACAGTTGGATGACTTACATGACTAAAAAAACTGTACAGGATTTTCAACAAAGTGTTCTTCAGGTAAGCTGCCTCAAGATGGTTCATTGGTTGCTATTGTTTTACCCTAATATAAATATCAAACTGAGAAAGGTCTTGAACTATTCAATTTTATTTTGGGCAAAACCATTCTCATGGTTTAGCAGTTATGAAAATCTTAAATACTGAATCGCTTGAAAACTATCCATCTAATCAATTGAAAAAATTGCAATGCACTGACCTGAGGTCAGATGGCTTTAGCTCTCTTCTTGAGCTATTTGCGAGTTATTATTCAAACTTTATCTCTGTTATATATCCGAAGAACTGCACAATAAAAACTATTTAGTTTGAAGAGAGTAATTCATTTTTTTGTTACATCAAAATTATTTTTGACCAATAACTAAATAAGTGAGCTGAGTTATTCAAACCGCCAAGCTTAAACTATTTGGTTAGCAAGATCATTATGTTTGGGAGTGAATGTGCTCGCAAAGGGATTTAAGTGCCTAGGTTTCAAGAGTATTTTAGCTCTGTAGAGTATAACAAATAATATCATTATCTCAGGTTATCATTTCCCACCAGCAATTCAAATATTTCTCTTTTCAACATCTTTATAATTTGTATTAATAATAATAATAATAACAGATCTTTATTTCAAATCATTCCCAACCTACAAATCAATAACAGGAAAAAAAAACGAAACGAAATAGTGTCACAAAAGTTGAGAGTCTACCCTACAAAATCTCCTAGGGTATAAGGCTCTATTCAATAATAGGCTATACAATTGTTTTTTTGAATATTTTATGATCCCTTGTTTTCTGCATTTCTGGAGGAAGAGCATTGAACATTTTTAAAGTTCGATATTCAACCTGTATGCGTGGTACTCAAATTACATTTTGGGAGGTTGTATGCCATTGTCCTTGTCTGGTATCTACTTTTCATATTTTCATGTTGTTGATAAAGCTCCTGATTTTTGTGGAAGAAGAGCAAGCATTCCTGTATATATAGGTATTCTCTCTGGTAGTCTATTGACGACTGTGAAAACAGCAAGAGTTATCGCTTAGCGGACGGTGCCTTGCACATGCTGTAACTATTGATCTCGGCTGAAAATTTGCTCTAAGCAATTATTTGCTTCTGAATTGCAACAGTTGACTCATTGAGTTGTTATTATAGGATAATAAAGGAACTCTATGATTTAAAATGTTCAGCGTGATCCATTGCCATGCGCTTGAGGTGCTACAAATTGAATCTTTGGAATGGGCTATTAGATAGAGTAAGACGAATTCCTGAAAAGACGTTGTTGCATATGTTTAATGAATTTAAGGTGATATTTATGCCTTGAATAATCTTGAGAATCGATGAAATCCAATGTCGCGCTTCAGGGAGGGTACAGAGGGATTGGAAAAAATGCAAAGTCCATCAAAAATCAAAAAAGCGTTGTCGCACCATCCGACGATATTGAGGTTGTTAATTTTGATATTAAGAATACTCTGTTATCAATGGAATTGATTGTCGGGCTTCAGGAAGGGCAGAACTGGACTTTGAAAATTCCTACTAAAAAGAATTCAAAGTTCAATAAAAATCAGGAATTACTGCATTTCTCACGGGATTTTTCCTGACGAGCTGAAAGTTGCCGTTGTTTGTCCAGTTTACAAAAAATGAGATAAACAATACTGTGATAATTACAGACCTGTATCCATGTTACCTGCTATATCAAAGATCTTCGAACTGGTTTTGAAAAACCGGTTGGTGAATTTTCTTGAGGAAAAACTCAATCTCAATACGGCACAACATGGATGTAGATTAGGCAAGTCAACAATCTCAGCTATGATCGATATACTCGAGGCTATAATAGAAGCGTATAATAATGGTGAAGACGTAGAAATGGTCAGCATAGACCTGAGCAAAGCTTTTGACTGTGTGAGCCATAGAATTCCCCTGGAAAAGCTTGAAGAGTACGGAGTGCGGGGAAAAGCTCATGATTTTATCTCTTCTTATCTATCTAATAGAAAGCAAGCTGTGAAATGGAAAGGCACCGTATCAGATATGAGACATCTGACACTGGAAGTACCCCAGGGGTCTATTCTTGGTCCGCTGCTCTTTATTATCTTCACGAACGACCTCTTTGACAATGTGGAGGCGAGAGGGGCATGTGGCTACGCAGGTGATACCGTATTTCTGAGCAGCTCGAAGGAAAAGGACCAACTACACAAATTGTCACGAGCGAGCCAGTTACAAGCTCTAGATTGGTTCACTACCAATGGTTTACTCATAAACCCGGATAAAACACAAAAGCTTATCTTTACTAATAGAGAGCACAATAACTCATCTCTTGGCATCTTGGCAGAAACACATAAATCTTTGTGTAAAAGGCTATCCACAGCAATCTATCTGATAAGAAGGATGAGACAAATATCTAATGTTGAAACTGCGAAACTAACGTATTATACAGCTTTTCACAGTCCAGCAGTGTATGGAATTATGATGTGGTGACAATCATGTGACGCCCAGCGGGTTTTGATACATCAAAAAAGAGCATTGAGAACACTATGTGGCCTGAAAAATACTTACCATAACTTATGTTTTTGTCCTCGAGTGTGTAAGTTATATCCACCAACATCCGGAAAAATTTTCCAAAAATTCTCATTTCCATAAATATGACACTAAACACAAAGAAAAGATATCTGTCCCACTCATGTGAATAAAAAAGGCACAGCAGGGTCCCAACTATACCTGCATTAAACTCTATAACAAAATCCCGGATAGCTGAAAGAAACATGAATCCAAAGCTTTCAAGCATAAAGTTAAACATGTGTTACTCGAAAAAACTATATACAAAATTGATGAGTTCCTGGAACATAAGTCTCTTTCCTGTGTCAAATCTGTTGGTGTATATGTTCAGTGATTTTGCGTATTTTACAAATTTTACATTATATGTGTATAGATATTTATATTTTTAAATATCTGTATTTATGACAAGCCATGTAGGTGTTGATGGCAAAATTTGTACATATGAATTGTTGAATCTGCTGTCTGCATGCATATGTATGAATAAATTATTATTATTATTATTTAATTATTATTGTTGATTTTGATATTTAGAATACTCTGTTATCAATGGAATCGGTCGGGCTTCAGCAAGGGCAGGACAGGACTTTGAAAATTTCTACCAAAAATATTCAAAGTTCAATAAAAATCAAAAAAAGCGTTGTCGCACCATCTCACGATATCAGATGTGCTAACTTTGATATTTAGAATACTCTGTTATCAATGGAATCGATTGTCGGGCTTCAGAAAGGGAACGACCGGACTTTGAAAATTTCTACTAAAAAATATTCAAAATTCAATAAAAATCAAGAAGAGCGTTGTCGCACCATCTCACGATATTGGGGTAATTAACTTTGATATTTAGAATACTCTGTTATCAATGGAATCGATTGTCGGGCTTCAGGAAGGGCAGGACAGGACTTTGAAAATTTCTACCAAAAATATTCAAAGTTCAATAAAAATCAAAAAAAGCGTTGTCGCACCATCTCACGATATCAGATGTGCTAACTTTGATATTTAGAATACTCTGTTATCAATGGAATCGATTGTCGGGCTTCAGAAAGGGAACGACCGGACTTTGAAAATTTCTACTAAAAAATATTCAAAATTCAATAAAAATCAAGAAGAGCGTTGTCGCACCATCTCACGATATTGGGGTAATTAACTTTGATATTTAGAATACTCTGTTATCAATGGAATCGATTGTCGGGCTTCAGGAAGGGCAGGACAGGACTTCGAAAATTTCTACTGAAAAAAATTCAATGTCCAACAAAAATCAAAAAGAGCGTTGTCGCACCATCTGACGATATTGGGATTGTTGATTTTGACATTAAGAATACTCTGTTATCAATGAATCACGCCGAACATTTTAAATCATAGAGTTCCTTTATTATCCTATAATAACAACTCAATGAGTCAACTGTTGAAATCCAGAAGCGAATAATTCCTTAGAGCAAATTTTCAGCCGGGATCAATAGTTACAGCATGCGCAAGGCACCGTCTGTTAAGCAATAAAAGCGTTGCTGGATTCACGCTCATAGTCTATTGTACAGCTGAATGCACCTGTATTCCAACTGTCCTTCTAGGGTAATTGTAGTTTTGTGTATCTAGTCTTCTTGTTCCTGTGAGTTTCACATAAGTGGTTGTTTTTATGGAAAAACAGTAGGCCTTCTTATTTGCACATCACAAATAGTGTTGAAATCTTTTTCGGTCAAAATACTCCTCTACCTGTTTGGTTGTAGTTTAGGTTATATAATATTTTTAAGACAGTCATAGGCCTTGGAAAGGTCTCAAAAAATTCCCATTGCCAAACTTGTTATAATGCTGTCTGTGTAGATTTTCCTTTCAGACCGCCATGCTAGTCTTGGTCAAAGAATGCATTTAGTGTGAAATACTCCAAAGTTTGTTCACAGAATGCTTGTTCAAACAGAGAATAATGTAAGGAGGCTTATTGGTCTGTAATTTCCAAGCTTTTCAAGATTACCAGTTTTGTATTTGGATCTTATTTGTGATATTTTCAGTTTATCCTTCTCTAAGGGAGTTAATAATGTAACTGAGCGGTTGGCTTATTTCTTCTATGGTATTCTTTACTATTCTATTAGATATCTCATCATTTCCACTTGAGTATTGTTTTTTAATTTTTTCGCTCATTCTTTCAAATGCTCTTCACTAATTGGTTTTGTTATGAACTTTTGTGGTGAATGTGGAAAGGTTATTGTTGTTTTTGTTCGCTTTATATTTTCTGTTAATTCCGATTAAGCAGGTACAATATATTCATTGAATTAATTTGCTAGTTTTTGCATGTTAGACTTTGGTGTTATCTTCGGTATTGTTTTGTAAAGATTTTACTATTGCTCAGATAGTTTTGTTCTCGTTATCAGAGTTTTCAATTAGTTTCACAAATAATCTTTTTTCGGTTTTTATCAAAGAGATCTTGGTAAATGTTCTGGAGTATGTTTTATTGCTCATCTACATTACTTTTGTCACATTCATACACAGCCAACCAGTCTTGCAGTTTTGAGGCTGTTCTAAAGTTCTTGAGGTTTTCTTTGGTGATTATTCCTTTTTCAGTGTAGTTGGTCTTGTTTATTTTAATAGATATTTTTTGAGCTTTGTGGTAGGATATATGTGTCTGTATTACTTCTTTATTAAAGGCATAGTCTATATTTACATATATTCTGTCCAAGCATGTTGATGTTGAGTGTGTGACTCTGGTGGGTTGAAATATTGTTTGATTGATACCATAGGATTTTATAATAGTAATAATAATAACCTTTATTCAATTCAAAGGACATTTCAAATGTACAAGAATAAATGCCAAAAAAAAAAAAAAAATTACAAACTTAAAGGATTATATTCCTTTGTCTCTTACAGTAATTCACAAATTCTTCTATATTATATGGTTCACACCTCATTATAAATTCATTTAATTTCTTAATAAACAAAACTTCCCTATTTACATAATGAAATTGCTTAGGTAGAGTATTATACAATTTAATACACATACACATAGCGTTATTGTGTGTCACAGTCAAAGGGTGTATTGGATAGGGGTATTGATCAATTTGTCTTGTTCTTGAGTTATTATTTTTGAACCGCTCGAATGATTCTTTATGCAATTATAAATGTGAAGTCCAATCAAGGTATGTATTTTGTGAGTACGGAAAACACCCCTGCATGTTTGTCGGTACTTCTTACTAAAAATAGATTTGATCATCGTTTTTTGCTTTACAAATAGGCTAGATAGAAATGAACTATTGTCCCAGCACACAATACCATAAGACAGGTTAGATTGAAAACATGCGAAATAAACAACTCGCAATGTAGGAATATCCACATACTTTTTCAGAACATTAATGGCATATAAAGAAGAATTTAATTTTTTATTCAAAAGATCAACATGACTTTTCCACTTCAATTCGCTGTCCACATGAATACCCAAAAATTTAGTTGAACCAGTAATTTCTACACTAGTGTTCTCTAACCCTACCCTTTTGGTCATTGAGTTTTGGATCTTGAATTATGAAAAATTATACTTTTTCTCTTTTCAGCATTTAATTTCAAGCCATTCATGGAACACCATTAATTCACCTCGACGAATGCTTTATTCAATTCTTCAGCTAATTTAGTTAAATCATCTTGTACTTTCAGTATGTTGGTATCATCAATTACAAGACTCATTTAAATGATCTGAGCCTAAAATTGTAAACTAGGAATAATATTGTTCAGAAATTAGCTAGATCGTCTTGGGGTGCTTACCTTCTACTCTTCGCACAGCATCTCTAGCCTTAGTCTTTTCTGCAGCTGAGTATTGTTGCTCTGTTTGGTTTAATAGTGCACATACACAAAAAATTGATGCACAATTGAATACATCCATGAGAATAATTACTGGCACCATAAGATCTACACGGGTTCATTGGTTACCAATTTTGTCTAATATTGTCCCTCCCCATATTCGCAGACAGACTGCAGCTCTGAATTCTTGGAATAAATATCATTCTTTTCCCAATTTATTCCCAATTATTTCATATTTTCCACAAAATAGAATTCCCAGATTGAAGTCACGTAAACCATTATGGCATAATACGTTCTTCAATATGAACATAAGTGATAAAGAATTATGGAAGACTGAGTGGAACTCTTACGAAATGTTCAATAAGTATCTCATTTCTGATCCTTCTGAAAAAGTTTCTGGTTTTGATCTTCCAAGAAAAATTTGGACAGTTCTCAATCGTTTGAGAACAGGTCATGGTCGTACCAATGGCATTGTATTTAGATGGAACTCGGTTCCTAGCGCAAGTTGTGAATGTGGAGAAGCAGAAGAAACAATACCTCATCTCACCAATAGTTGTCCCATATATAAATTTCAAGATGGTTTTAGGGCTATTCATGAGGTTATGAGGTATGACAAAATTTGTCGCCAATCTGCAAGGAGAATTCTTCGAATCGGGTCTTGCGGTCCAAGTGATAATTTTTCAGATCTTCTGATGTTCAAGTCTGCTATGGAACTCATTCAAAGGGAAATCATCATCCATAGTTGGGGAAGGTTGTCATATAACACTTATTTTATTGAAAAAATAGCATAGGAAAAATTATCGATTGACATTTATTATGACTTATGTCATAATATTTATATAATATATATGTAGTATAGCATGAATAACGCAATCAAACGCCTTGGACAAATCCAGAAATAAACCAATTGGAATTTTGCCCATTTCTAAAGCTTCTGTTACTTTTTGAGTAAGTTCAAAAACTGCAGTCGTGTTTTTTTATTCATGTACCCATGTTGGCTTGGGCAAAAATTTTGTGTTTTCTAAAAACTTAACTAGACGATTGACTAAAATCTTTTCCAATATCTTAGAAAAAGTCGTTGAGAGATTAATCGGTCGGTAGTTTCAAGATCATCCACATTACCAGATTTATATAAAGGTGAAATAATTGAAACTTTGAGAGCAGTTGGAAATGTGCCAGTTATAAAAAGGCCTTATTTATAATTGTAACAAAACCGAATATGAACCGTCTAATTACTGATGCATCAGCAGACGAGTTCCGCTTCATGCGCCGACAGAGGGATTAAGACCATGAAAGGGACCGCTCGCCATAAAGCTGTCACATAAAAACGTTTAATGATGGCATATTTATGAGACATCAAGAGGCCGTTTGGAATACTCTGGAATCATCTTTCCAGTAACTTCTAGAGAAAAACAGCGCCGGATATAAATGACTGAAGCCGATTCATGGATTCATTCATGTATAGAACTTGCCGACGGATAAACAGGTGTTCCTAGTGAAATTCTGTAAATAAATTGTGTATATAAATTATTGATTATTGTTAGTTAAGTGTGAATATAAATTAGTTTAAAGAAGACTTGTAGTGTTTTTCTAATTCGCTGAGGAAAAACGTAACAATTGGTGTCAGGTGTGGGGTTACCAAGAAGAGTGGAAACTACTCCGAAATTAGTTTGGAAAATCCTGAATGCCGGTAACGAGATCTCAAGCTGAGAAAATGGATCAGGCCAGTATGGACTTTTTCAAGAAAGCTTTTGAAGAACTGACGAATAGAATGGAGGAAAATTCAAAGGACATGAAAGATAAAATGGAGGAAAATTCGAAGGACATGAAAGATAAAATAGACGACAACAGTAAGTCTCTAGAAAATAGTTTTATAGGTAAATTAGAATGTATAGAGAATAAAGTCGAGGATAATCTGAAAACGATGACCGATAATTGCTCGAAGTTAGAGAATAAAATTGAAATATTGAAGACCGGTTAGAAAACCTGGAGATTTTGAAGGAGGAAATAGAAGACGATATACAAGGGAAATTGGAAGAGCATACCGAAAGCATGTTGAAAATTATGGAAGATCGATTTAACAAAATAAGCAGACAAGTAGATGAGAAGGTCAATAAAGATAGAAGTATTCCAGTGAAATACGAAAGTAGTGGAGAAGCAGGCCGAGCAAGGGTCAAACCACCAACTTTCGATGGTAAAACGGCCTGGTGCACATACCAGAGACAATTTGAAGCTGCAGCTAACGCGAATGGATGGAATAATGAGGAAAAAGCGACGGCCTTGATTGTTGCATTGAGAGGCGAGGCCTTAAATATTTTACAGATTATTCCAACCAGTCAGCAAAATGATTACGGGGCGCTGATAAGTAAATTACAGATGAGATATGGCGACGGACATTTACAGCAAGTATATCACGCCCAGATAAAGAGCCGTACCCAGAAAAATTCAGAGACCCTGCAAGAATTTGAAGCTGACATCGCACGGTTGGTAAGGCTGGCGTATCCGACTGCACCGGACAGTTTCCTAGAACAGCTTGCAGTGCAGACGTTCGTAGACGGACTGAGAGATAGTGAGACCCAGCAAACCTTGCGGTTGGCCCGACCTAAGACCCTGGATGATGCTCTAGCCCATGCATTAGAGTTCGAAGCAGCCAAGCAGGCTTCACATAGGGGTCAAATAAAAATCAGGCGTACCATGGATGATTCCGAGGACAGCACCGAAAATATAGAGGATATAATACGCCGAGTTCTCCAACAACAACAAAATAGAGGACCTAGATGTGGGAAGTGTGGTGAAGTCAGAACAACAGGAACAGGGAAACTAAAACGGGTTGGTGAAAGGGGGCATTAGCCGACCCGCCTAAACAATGCCCCAGAAGTTATCATCCAGACCATCTTGGACTCCAGCAGTATATATGTCGACGGTAAGATCAATGGGCGGTCGACTAAAATGTTGGTCGACACAGGTGCAACCCGTACTATTGCAAGACCCGATATAGTGAGAGGCAAGACATTACCGACTATGACACGATTACGTACCGCCACTGGGGAGAGTGTACCAACGCACGGAAGGAAGAAGACCAGAATACTAATTGGTGGTACGTCATGCGAGCACGAGGTACTGGTGGCAGATATCACGGAGGAAGTCATCCTAGGAATGGATGTGATTAAGGGACAGGGTTTCGAGATGGATATGAGGAACGACATCCTGAGAATTGGAAACCTAGAAATTCCATTCCTAGGAAAGGAAGACGCTGTGAGTAGAGTCTTACTCGCGGAAGATATCACCGTGCCTGGCCTGGCGGAAACCTTGGTGAGCGGGTATTTAGACAAGAATCTTCGCAGTGGTCACGTTAGACTCATCGAGCCAGCCACCGGTAGCCCAGCCAAAGGAATACTCACCGGGAAGACGTTGGTGAGGAAGAAACAGGAAGTACCCGTGAGGATACTGAACACGAACATGTATCCAGTAAATCTGAAGAAAGACACTGTAATAGGAGAATGCTGCTCAGTATCGTGTGTGACAGGCGGTAGTCAAGACGAACAGAAGAGCATTCCCAAGAAGAATAAGGTGTCACACAAATTGGTGGAAATGCTGACATCCTCCTGCAACAACCTAGAACCAGAATACATCAAGGAAGTAAGAAAATTGATCACCGAATATAGTGATGTATTTGCCATGGATGATGACCAGCTGGGAAGAACTAATGTCGTGAAGCACCCAATCAATACCGGAAATTCAGGACCTATTCGCCAACATCCGCGAAGACTTCCCATTGCCAAGAGAGATGAGGCCGAGAGAATCATCAAAGACATGCATGATCAAGGCATAATAGAACCCTCGGACAGTCCTTGGTCATCACCTGTAGTTCTGGTCAGAAAGAAAGATGGCAGCACTAGATTCTGTGTTGACTACCGTCGCCTGAACGAAGTCACGAAAAAAGATTGCTATCCTATTCCAAGAATTGACGACACCCTAGATACACTCTCAGGCTCGAAATGGTTCTCCACCCTCGATCTGAAGAGTGGTTACTGGCAGGTTGAATTGGATCCCAAGGACAAAAAGAAGACTGCTTTCACTATTGGGACCGGATTATGGCAGTTCAATGTGATGCCATTCGGCCTTTGCAACGCACCTGCAACTTTCGAGCGTCTGATGGAGACCATTCTACGAGGGTTGTCTTGGAAGACGTGTCTTGTATATTTAGACGATGTTATTGTTTTTGGCCGTACATTCCACGAACATCTGGGAAACTTGAGAGATGTACTTGAGAGGCTGCGCACTGCAAATCTGAAGCTAAGCCCGAAAAAGTGTCACCTGTTCAAAAGGAAGTGAAGTACTTGGGACATGTAGTATCTGAAACTAGAGTAAGTGCTGATCCAGACAAGATCCGAGTAGTACGCGAATGGCCAACACCGCAAGACAAACACCAAGTCAGGAGCTTTCTTGGGCTGTGCACTTACTATAGGAAATTCGTGCTAGGATTTGCCAATATTGCGAAGCCTTTAACAAAACTGACTGAAGAGGGAAAGGACTTCGTATGGGATGTAGAGTGTGAAGAAGCCTTTACTCGATTGAAAGGTGCTCTTACGTCGGCCCCCATCCTGAGTTACCCCAGATGAAAGGAAGGTTCATATTGGACACGGATGCGAGTAACATGGCAATAGGTGGTATATTGTCCCAAATTCAAGATGGCAGAGAAAAAGTTATAGGTACTTCAGCCAAGTCTTGTCGAAACCGGAACGTAACTACTGCGTAACGAGAAGAGAGCTGCTTGCTGCAGTCAAGTCCATGGAGCACTTCTATAAATATCTCTACGGAAGAGAATTTCTTCTGAGAACAGACCATGCAGCGTTGAAATGGCTTCTTCAATTCAAGAACCCGGAAGGTCAAGTAGCGCGATGGATCGAAAGACTTCAAGAGTACAATTTCACTGTGGAGCATCGTGCAGGAAAGTCCCATGGAAACGCTGACGCTATGTCTAGAAGACCGTGCCCTATAGACTGCAACCACTGTAGAAAACTGGAGGACAAGGAATGTTGCCGAAGAACCACTATAACTGATGAGAATTGGCTGCCAGACCACCTGAGACAAGACCAAGAGAACGACCCAGAGCTGAAACTGATTTTAAGATGGAAAGCGGATGGTCGTAGGCCTGGATGGGGAGAACTGTGTCAGATGAATTCAAGGGTCAAATCATATTGGGCACAATGGGACTCCCTCCTAATAAAGGATGGGTTGCTAAAGAGGACCCTTGAGAATGAAGAAGGTACCGGATCCAGAAACCAAGTTGTAGTCCCTAGGAGTAGAATACAAGATGTATTGCAGAAGTTACATAATGGGACCTCCGGCGGCCATTTCGGCATCAAGAAGACCCTAGAAAAGGTTCGAGAGCGTTTCTACTGGGTTAATTGCAAGGAGGACGTCAAGGACTGGTGCAGAAAATGCGGACTGTGTGCTTCGGTGAATGGCCCATGGTCGAGAGAATGAATAGGACTGTGGGAAAATATTTGGCCAAGGTTGTCTCATCTATTCACCATGGCCTATACACAAAATTTGTCGCCAATCTGCAAGGAGAATTCTTCGAATCGGGTCTTGCGGTCCAAGTGATAATTTTTCAGATCTTCTGATGTTCGAAGTCTGCTATGGAACTCATTCAAAGGGAAATCATCATCCATAGTTGGGGAAGGTTGTCATATAACACTTATTTTATTGAAAAAATAGCATAGGAAAAATTATCGATTGACATTTATTATGACTTATGTCATAATATTTATATAATATATATGTAGTATAGCATGAATAACGCAATCAAACGCCTTGGACAAATCCAGAAATAAACCAATTGGAATTTTGCCCATTTCTAAAGCTTCTGTTACTTTTTGAGTAAGTTCAAAAACTGCAGTCGTGTTTTTTTTTATTCATGTACCCATGTTGGCTTGGGCAAAAAATTTTGTGTTTTCTAAAAAACTTAACTAGACGATTGACTAAAATCTTTTCCAATATCTTAGAAAAAGTCGTTGAGAGATTAATCGGTCGGTAGTTTCCAAGATCATCCACATTACCAGATTTATATAAAGGTGAAATAATTGAAACTTTGAGAGCAGTTGGAAATGTGCCAGTTATAAAAAGGCCTTATTTATAATTGTAACAAAACCGAATATGAACCGTCTAATTACTGATGCATCAGCAGACGAGTTCCGCTTCATGCGCCGACAGAGGGATTAAGACCATGAAAGGGACCGCTCGCCATAAAGCTGTCACATAAAAACGTTTAATGATGGCATATTTATGAGACATCAAGAGGCCGTTTGGAATACTCTGGAATCATCTTTCCAGTAACTTCTAGAGAAAAACAGCGCCGGATATAAATGACTGAAGCCGATTCATGGATTCATTCATGTATAGAACTTGCCGACGGATAAACAGGTGTTCCTAGTGAAATTCTGTAAATAAATTGTGTATATAAATTATTGATTATTGTTAGTTAAGTGTGAATATAAATTAGTTTAAAGAAGACTTGTAGTGTTTTTCTAATTCGCTGAGGAAAAACGTAACAATTGGTGTCAGGTGTGGGGTTACCAAGAAGAGTGGAAACTACTCCGAAATTAGTTTGGAAAATCCTGAATGCCGGTAACGAGATCTCAAGCTGAGAAAATGGATCAGGCCAGTATGGACTTTTTCAAGAAAGCTTTTGAAGAACTGACGAATAGAATGGAGGAAAATTCAAAGGACATGAAAGATAAAATGGAGGAAAATTCGAAGGACATGAAAGATAAAATAGACGACAACAGTAAGTCTCTAGAAAATAGTTTTATAGGTAAATTAGAATCTATAGAGAATAAAGTCGAGGATAGTCTGAAAACGATGACCGATAATTGCTCGAAGTTAGAGAATAAAATTGTAAATATTGAAGACCGGTTAGAAAACCTGGAGATTTTGAAGGAGGAAATAGAAGACGATATACAAGGGAAATTGGAAGAGCATACCGAAAGCATGTTGAAAATTATGGAAGATCGATTTAACAAAATAAGCAGACAAGTAGATGAGAAGGTCAATAAAGATAGAAGTATTCCAGTGAAATACGAAAGTAGTGGAGAAGCAGGCCGAGCAAGGGTCAAACCACCAACTTTCGATGGTAAAACGGCCTGGTGCACATACCAGAGACAATTTGAAGCTGCAGCTAACGCGAATGGATGGAATAATGAGGAAAAAGCGACGGCCTTGATTGTTGCATTGAGAGGCGAGGCCTTAAATATTTTACAGATTATTCCAACCAGTCAGCAAAATGATTACGGGGCGCTGATAAGTAAATTACAGATGAGATATGGCGACGGACATTTACAGCAAGTATATCACGCCCAGATAAAGAGCCGTACCCAGAAAAATTCAGAGACCCTGCAAGAATTTGAAGCTGACATCGCACGGTTGGTAAGGCTGGCGTATCCGACTGCACCGGACAGTTTCCTAGAACAGCTTGCAGTGCAGACGTTCGTAGACGGACTGAGAGATAGTGAGACCCAGCAAACCTTGCGGTTGGCCCGACCTAAGACCCTGGATGATGCTCTAGCCCATGCATTAGAGTTCGAAGCAGCCAAGCAGGCTTCACATAGGGGTCAAATAAAAATCAGGCGTACCATGGATGATTCCGAGGACAGCACCGAAAATATAGAGGATATAATACGCCGAGTTCTCCAACAACAACAAAATAGAGGACCTAGATGTGGGAAGTGTGGTGAAGTCAGAACAACAGGAACAGGGAAACTAAAACGGGTTGGTGAAAGGGGGCATTAGCCGACCCGCCTAAACAATGCCCCAGAAGTTATCATCCAGACCATCTTGGACTCCAGCAGTATATATGTCGACGGTAAGATCAATGGGCGGTCGACTAAAATGTTGGTCGACACAGGTGCAACCCGTACTATTGCAAGACCCGATATAGTGAGAGGCAAGACATTACCGACTATGACACGATTACGTACCGCCACTGGGGAGAGTGTACCAACGCACGGAAGGAAGAAGACCAGAATACTAATTGGTGGTACGTCATGCGAGCACGAGGTACTGGTGGCAGATATCACGGAGGAAGTCATCCTAGGAATGGATGTGATTAAGGGACAGGGTTTCGAGATGGATATGAGGAACGACATCCTGAGAATTGGAAACCTAGAAATTCCATTCCTAGGAAAGGAAGACGCTGTGAGTAGAGTCTTACTCGCGGAAGATATCACCGTGCCTGGCCTGGCGGAAACCTTGGTGAGCGGGTATTTAGACAAGAATCTTCGCAGTGGTCACGTTAGACTCATCGAGCCAGCCACCGGTAGCCCAGCCAAAGGAATACTCACCGGGAAGACGTTGGTGAGGAAGAAACAGGAAGTACCCGTGAGGATACTGAACACGAACATGTATCCAGTAAATCTGAAGAAAGACACTGTAATAGGAGAATGCTGCTCAGTATCGTGTGTGACAGGCGGTAGTCAAGACGAACAGAAGAGCATTCCCAAGAAGAATAAGGTGTCACACAAATTGGTGGAAATGCTGACATCCTCCTGCAACAACCTAGAACCAGAATACATCAAGGAAGTAAGAAAATTGATCACCGAATATAGTGATGTATTTGCCATGGATGATGACCAGCTGGGAAGAACTAATGTCGTGAAGCACCCAATCAATACCGGAAATTCAGGACCTATTCGCCAACATCCGCGAAGACTTCCCATTGCCAAGAGAGATGAGGCCGAGAGAATCATCAAAGACATGCATGATCAAGGCATAATAGAACCCTCGGACAGTCCTTGGTCATCACCTGTAGTTCTGGTCAGAAAGAAAGATGGCAGCACTAGATTCTGTGTTGACTACCGTCGCCTGAACGAAGTCACGAAAAAGATTGCTATCCTATTCCAAGAATTGACGACACCCTAGATACACTCTCAGGCTCGAAATGGTTCTCCACCCTCGATCTGAAGAGTGGTTACTGGCAGGTTGAATTGGATCCCAAGGACAAAAAGAAGACTGCTTTCACTATTGGGACCGGATTATGGCAGTTCAATGTGATGCCATTCGGCCTTTGCAACGCACCTGCAACTTTCGAGCGTCTGATGGAGACCATTCTACGAGGGTTGTCTTGGAAGACGTGTCTTGTATATTTAGACGATGTTATTGTTTTTGGCCGTACATTCCACGAACATCTGGGAAACTTGAGAGATGTACTTGAGAGGCTGCGCACTGCAAATCTGAAGCTAAGCCCGAAAAAGTGTCACCTGTTCAAAAAGGAAGTGAAGTACTTGGGACATGTAGTATCTGAAACTAGAGTAAGTGCTGATCCAGACAAGATCCGAGTAGTACGCGAATGGCCAACACCGCAAGACAAACACCAAGTCAGGAGCTTTCTTGGGCTGTGCACTTACTATAGGAAATTCGTGCTAGGATTTGCCAATATTGCGAAGCCTTTAACAAAACTGACTGAAGAGGGAAAGGACTTCGTATGGGATGTAGAGTGTGAAGAAGCCTTTACTCGATTGAAAGGTGCTCTTACGTCGGCCCCCATCCTGAGTTACCCCCAGATGAAAGGAAGGTTCATATTGGACACGGATGCGAGTAACATGGCAATAGGTGGTATATTGTCCCAAATTCAAGATGGCAGAGAAAAAGTTATAGGGTACTTCAGCCAAGTCTTGTCGAAACCGGAACGTAACTACTGCGTAACGAGAAGAGAGCTGCTTGCTGCAGTCAAGTCCATGGAGCACTTCTATAAATATCTCTACGGAAGAGAATTTCTTCTGAGAACAGACCATGCAGCGTTGAAATGGCTTCTTCAATTCAAGAACCCGGAAGGTCAAGTAGCGCGATGGATCGAAAGACTTCAAGAGTACAATTTCACTGTGGAGCATCGTGCAGGAAAGTCCCATGGAAACGCTGACGCTATGTCTAGAAGACCGTGCCCTATAGACTGCAACCACTGTAGAAAACTGGAGGACAAGGAATGTTGCCGAAGAACCACTATAACTGATGAGAATTGGCTGCCAGACCACCTGAGACAAGACCAAGAGAACGACCCAGAGCTGAAACTGATTTTAAGATGGAAAGCGGATGGTCGTAGGCCTGGATGGGGAGAACTGTGTCAGATGAATTCAAGGGTCAAATCATATTGGGCACAATGGGACTCCCTCCTAATAAAGGATGGGTTGCTAAAGAGGACCCTTGAGAATGAAGAAGGTACCGGATCCAGAAACCAAGTTGTAGTCCCTAGGAGTAGAATACAAGATGTATTGCAGAAGTTACATAATGGGACCTCCGGCGGCCATTTCGGCATCAAGAAGACCCTAGAAAAGGTTCGAGAGCGTTTCTACTGGGTTAATTGCAAGGAGGACGTCAAGGACTGGTGCAGAAAATGCGGACTGTGTGCTTCGGTGAATGGCCCAAGAGGAAGTCGTAGAGCCCCTATGAAACAGTATAACGTTGGTAGCCCAATGGAACGCGTAGCAATAGATATAGCTGGTCCGTTTCCAGAAACTGACTATGGAAACAAGTACATCCTTGTTGCTATGGACTACTTCTCCAAATGGGTGGAGGCTTACGCCATTCCGAATCAAGAAGCCGCAACAGTTGCTGATGTATTGGTCAAGGAAATGTTCTGCAGATTCGGCATGCCTATGGAGCTTCATTCGGATCAGGGACGAAACTTCGAGTCCAGCTTGTTCCAGACCCTATACGAGTTACTAGGGATCAAGAAGACCAGAACAACTGCTCTCCACCCACAGTCAGACGGTATGGTCGAGAGAATGAATAGGACTGTGGGAAAATATTTGGCCAAGGTTGTCTCCGACCACCAGAGAGATTGGGATAGGTACCTGCATCTATTCACCATGGCCTATAGATCATCCGTGCAGGAATCGACAGGGGAAACCCCAGCATGTATCATGTTCGGTCGAGAGATGAGACTCCTTGTGACCTGGAGTTTGGGTGTACCCTGGAACGGATATTGCGGGTGAAGATTACGTGAGCAGTCTGAAGGGGAGATTGCACTACATCCATGAGAAGGTCCGGAAAAACCTGCAAATTGCAAGTGATCGCATGAAGACTCGTTACGACATCAAGGCAGCAGAAGGTGGATACGAGGTAGGAGATTTGGTATGGTTGTTCAGCCCCCAGAGGAGAAGAGGGCTATCCCCAAAGTTACAGAAGGATTGGGAAGGACCATATAAGGTTGTGAAGAGGATCAACGACGTAGTCTACCGCATCCAAAAATTGCCAAGAGGAAAGAAACGTGTAGTTCATGTGAATCGCCTGGCAAGATATGAGGCCGATCATAACGCTCAGGACGAGGCGAAAGTGGGAAGGACTACAACTCAGACCCCAGATCAAGAGGAATTGAGCTTTAATCAGTTCATGGCAAATTATGGAGAAACCGGAAAAGCGAGGTTCGGGATCACAACCGAGGAGCAACAAGATCTGTTTGCGGTACCGGTAGACTACTCATTGGCGCACTGCGTAGCTGAAGATCTCAACATGTCCAAAGGGATAGCTCTCCTCTTCAAGAAGAAATTTGGTCGTGTAACATGGGACAACAACCTTCCCTTAACCGAATCCTGAAGTTGACCGATGGACCTCGTTATCTCTTCTACATGGTAACCAAGGAAATATCTTATGGAAAGCCAACTTACCAAGCCATGTGGAGCACCTTGATGAACCTTAGGGACGAGCTGGCTAGAGTAGGTGTGAACAAGCTTGCAATTCCCAAGCTGGGTTGTGGACTGGATCGTCTGAACTGGAGAGTAGTTCGTAACATGCTGGAGGTAGTTTTCCAGAATACCGATGTCCGAATACGGGTTTGTAGTTTCAACTCGAAAGGCGGTCCCGTAAAGAAAACGGTATCCTGCTATTTCGATCAACAAGGGTTCTGCAGAAATGGGAGCGCTTGCAGATTCAGTTATGAAGGAAAAGTTCGGGGACCGAACGTTCTTTTAAGGAGGGAGCAATGTAACAAAACCGAATATGAACCGTCTAATTACTGATGCATCAGCAGACGAGTTCCGCTTCATGCGCCGACAGAGGGATTAAGACCATGAAAGGGACCGCTCGCCATAAAGCTGTCACATAAAAACGTTTAATGATGGCATATTTATGAGACATCAAGAGGCCGTTTGGAATACTCTGGAATCATCTTTCCAGTAACTTCTAGAGAAAAACAGCGCCGGATATAAATGACTGAAGCCGATTCATGGATTCATTCATGTATAGAACTTGCCGACGGATAAACAGGTGTTCCTAGTGAAATTCTGTAAATAAATTGTGTATATAAATTATTGATTATTGTTAGTTAAGTGTGAATATAAATTAGTTCAAAGAAGACTTGTAGTATTTTTCTAATTCGCTGAGGAAAAACGTAACATAATATATATGGCTCAACAATCAAGTGAATAACTATCTTTATGCTGAAATTAGGAATTTGGTCGTGACCTGATGATAAAGAATTTTTCAACAGTTTAACTACTTGAATAATCTCGTCTGATTCTACCTCAAAAACAAAGAAGGATCCACTTACATACTTCAATTTACCACTATATTCATGTTGTGTAACCATTACATTATTGGAAGCAACATTCACAAAATAGGTGTTGAAATCCTCCACAAGTAACTGTGGGTTGCCAGATGGTAGAGCTTGTTTTTTGTAACCCCCTTTATACGTTAATGACGTAATTAATCCCCAGGTTGTTCTAGCCTTGTTGTCAGAACATATGATCTTGTTGGCTAAATAATTTTGTTTTCTTTCAGTTATCTTCTGATCATATTGCTTTTTGATTGTCTTATATTGTTGAGAATATTTTGGTTCAATTAGTGATGAGACATAAAGTACATCAAGTTTCTGCCTGAAACAACTAACATTACATTTTTCAGAAATACTCATGCTATCGGTCTTTACAGTAACAAGTGGAAATGAACTCGGAAACATACTCTCAAAATTACCAGAAAAGAAACCCCACATCTCATTCACCTGTTCATCACTAAATACATATACTACCTTGATCAAAAAGTTCCCGGAATTTATTCAAAAAATGAAAAATACAAGATTATACATGAAAATCGATGTTGTCCCCTTCAAAGTACTCCCCATCGACTGCAATGCACTTATGCCAGCGCTTGATCCAATCCTGGAAACATTTTTCATATTCGGTTTGCGGTATGGCCATCAGAGTCATCTTCGATTTTTCCATGATCTCATCTCGGGTGCTGAAACGCGTTCCACGGAGCGGTTTCTTGAGTCGACCGAATAGGAAATAATCGCAGGGAGCCAGATCAGGTGAATTTGGAGGTTGTTGAATAGTATTTGTTTCGTTTTTAGCCAAAAGTTCACGGATAACGATGGCATTGTGTGACGGCGCGTTATCATGGTGCAAGATCCACGAGTTGTTTGCCCACAAATCCGGTCTTTTTTGACGAACTGCTTCACGCAAACGCCTCAGAACGCCTAAATAATACTCCTTGTTGACGGTCTGCCCTTGTGGGAGGAATTCATGATACACAATTCCTTTGTAATCCATGAAAACTGTGAGCATCGCCTTTTTTTTCGACTGAAAACGACGTGGTTTTTTGAAACGTTCGTGCCACTGATAAACCACAGTTTTCTTTAAAGTATCTTTGCCGAAACTCTTTTGTAACATTTTCAATGTCGTCGCACCGTTGAAACCGTTTTTCACGCAAAATTTAATGCAAATCCGTTGTTGCAAATTTAATTCCATTTTCAAAACTATACAAAATCGAGTACCCGCACAATCACAGATGTATTCGAGACGGCGTCACTTTTACAAATGTCAAGCTGTGAACCTGAAAATTGTATACAATGTCACGGAGGAATGTAGCAACCTAAAAAAACATAAGATAACAAAATCGAGCGACTGAGAGCGTCACATGATAGTGATTCCGGGAACTTTTTGATCAAGGTAGTAAACCACACCAGTCACAAGTATGCTGAGTCATTCATAAATTTGTTCAAATTATCATCATTATATTTTCTAATCATTTTCTTATTATCTATCTGGTAGTATGCCTTATTAATTTCAAATGACATCAACTGTGCCTTGTGGTCAGATAAATGAGGCTGAACTACTTGAATTGTACAATCCTTTATATTGGTAAAAACATTATCCAAACAAGTAGACGAACGTTGTGTAATCCTTGTTGGCTCTCCACCTACTTCCCAAATTAAGACTTTCCTTGATTGTTGTCATCGCACAGGTGTTACTATTATTTTCTATAAGAAAATCAAAGTTGAAATTTCCCACAATAATTACTGCATCGTTACTTTCCGAATTAATAATATTGAATATCTCAATTAGCCTTTCAAGAAAAATATCTGTTTTAGCATGTGGTGGTGTATCCGGTCTATAAATACATAACAAAATCAATTTGAAATCACGAATCAAGTAGCATTCTAAAGCACAACATTCAATAACTCCGGAAACAGAGAACTTAGAAATATCTGACCTGTCCTTGCATAAATATGCATTCTTAGCATAAATCACTGATCCTCCATGTTGTCTATCTTTCCCACAGTAAACTGGTAATTTTCATAAACCCATTAATATGGTAGCTGTCAAGTTGCTCTTCAGTTTGCCAGTGTTCAGTTATTGCGAGAAAATCAATGTTGGTGTCCATAATTAAATTCAGAAGTGCATTATATTATGTATTCAAGCATTGTAGGTTTATTAATATGTGCCACTTTAATTATTTTTGAATAGCAATCTGAGATCTGTTTCAGGTGTTCAGACTGTTTTTCTTCCATTGAAAAAAAAATCTGAAACTAAATTCCTACCATTCCTTTAGGCCAAAAGACCTCATCGCAAATTGACTTGAAATCTTCTTCCTCTGTCACACCAATTGAAAATGCTGAATTTTCACCCTTTGTATCGAGTTTCTTAACCTGAAGACCATTAATTTCTTTAGTTTGCTTTACATAAGGGTATTTCAAGCGAGTAACCCAGAGTAACCAGGTTATTATTTTGGTCCATCTAGCGGTTGTTGCTGGTTCTTCTTGGTTATTCCTTCGAAATCCAGAAAGAATAACCAGAAATGATCGCTTGAATGCTCGGATTTGGTTATCCGTGCTGTCATTCTTTTGATTCGCGTTTATTTATGCTCATAGGTTATCTGAGCATTTATCTGATTCAGATAAAAAGGGCCCATTCCCGAAGCTTATATAAACAAAAAGACAATTTTTATAAGCAATTTTTTATTAGCCAATATATCCTTATAATGGAATTAATGAAACTACAATAAATTTAACAAGGAAAAAATACCAAATTAGACTCATATAATATCTATACATGTAAAAAAAATGATCATAAAAAAAATTAATTTGTGCATAACTAGGAATGAAGAAAATGACAAGAAATGATTAAAATGAAAAATATCAATATTAACAGCTAGTAAAAGGAAGAAAATTAAGTCAAAGAGACAGAATGGGAATGTTTTAATTTTAAAGTCAATGACGAATTTTTTTCCAGAGTTAGAAATTAAATCTATTTTTCCATTATTTCAAGATTATACTTGATGAAAATTTTAAACAAACACAAAAAAGCAATGAAAGAACTTCTTAATCTCTCAACCTTAGGAACGACAATGACAAATCTCATGATGGTTTTAACAAACAATATTTCGAATTTGTATATTTCACTCTCAGTATTGCACACAAAACATAAATTTGAAGCAACCTGAAAATTTATCTTTTCATAGTTTCATTAACAGAATTCTCAATGGATTTTTATTGATTTCTTGTGGCTTTAATTTTTAGGTTCTTCTTGTAATTTTCAAATCATTATCAATCTATATTGCTTCACACAAATGACGTTTGCTCTTTGAACCTTTTATTTATTCTCTTATAGAGTTATCCTGAAATTTGAAATAGAATTTAATATTATCTTTATAATAAATTCAATAAAAATAGATGGTTTTTCTGTGTTACTTCAACGTACTTTCAGTTGATGACTGGTTAAGTTTCTCACTGCATTCAATGTTTGCAGCTGCTGATAAAATTTTTGATTACTGCAGCTCACAAAATACACAAGGAATTCTGTTTTTCTCTAATGAAAAGTAAACCTAATCTGTACATTCTACAATGCTTCTAATGGTTTCCAAATATTTTTTTTTTACCTAGGTGATTTATAGAAATGAAATTTTTCTCCATTGAATGTACAGTTTCTGCTTCCAATTTTATTTTTGAGTTTTCCTAAAATTTAAATTGTGATCAAATACCTACAGCCCTCAAAGTCAAAATTCAAGAATATCATTGGATTTATAAGTTTAAAATATGTCTTCGGAATATTCAAGGTAATATTTCATTAATTAGTTGATACGTTATCATATATGTATTACTAGGGCAACTCAATTTGTAAATTTATTTCATCCACAGATGGAACTACTGTAATGATACCTTATGTAGCTGTTAGGGAATTATTTCAATTGCCACCGCTACCTACAGAGGTTGGTCTTCCAGATCCATTTATCGACGCTGAATGCAAATGTACTCCTATTTTATCAAGCAGAATACAAAATGAGGATCTTTTCAATCTGAAATGTTCCATGAATTGTTCATCACTTATATTAGGAATGATATTTTCAAAATAATTCTGCACTCGTAGTGGAGTTTCTCGGGAATTTTGTATTACTTCTACTATTGTATTTTCTTCATCCTCCTCGCTACTCGAATACGCATCAAAAATTTCATTTATACAGTGAATAACGACATTCAACATATTAGACAGAATATTAATATTCAATTCATCGCAATTTATTACACTATTCATTTTTTGTATGTTTAAAATTCTTATTCAAAAAACCGTAATATTATGTTCGAAGAAATCAAATAATGAAATTATCCCACAAACGCAACTTAACCTCAGATATCAAATAAATAAATGAACTGCACGTGCACACTTCAAATAGACAGAGACTAACATACAAAGAGAGGAGAGATGTCGCCCCAAATCGTTCTAAAACGTTCGACAAGATTTTGACAACCAAGTGCGTTCTACGCCGGACGTACATTCTTTACCCGACGTTGATTCTGAACGCACTCCAGAATCGTAACCCTGCTCTCGAGCAGGGTCACGATTTTGGTTATTCATGACATTTCTCGATCAAATTGAAGTTAACTCATGACGTCACGGATCTATAACCCAAGCCGCTTGAATGCAAAAGGTATTTACCACAAAAGACCAAAGATAACCGGTTACTCTTGGTTATTCGCTTGAAATACCTTATAGTTTTCAACATTTTTCTCCGTTGTATCCTTTCCTTAAATTTTTCCTATGTATATCCATTTTCTCTTCTTTGTTCTCTGTAGAGGTGTTTCACCAGACTTGGTGCCAGTGCATATGATTTTATTGAAATGCTTTGTTTTTTTCTTTCTGTTAACAGTTTGCCATTCTCTATCATTCTGTTCAATGTTATCAACAGAATTAGCACCGCTTGTCGTTTTTGACTGGTTATTTTTCGTGCTTTTAACAATTTAATTCCAACTCCTTTGCGATTGTTTAGATGTTCCTCATAGACGTTATATACTATGGACTCAGTGTCTACTGGCTTTTGTTAAGATTTCGTCCCGGTAGACACTAGAGAGAGACGATCTTGCGTTTCATCGGTACGAACAGAGAGAAAAGATAAGGGCAACCTGTCACAATCATGATTGATGAGATTTCAGATAGATGTAAACAAAAGGAATTGTCGGAAATCAGGGTTGACAAGCTGGCTAAAAGTTTCCATCACTCTCGTATTCAGGACCTCTCTCTCTCATTATCGGTCCATAATATACATTGAACTCTATATGAATATTTATTTAGAGTTCAATGATAATATACATATAACGTCTATGATTTTCCTTGATTTTAACCTCAATTGATATGTCGTCTGTGGACTTAGAGTTGTTTACAACTACATTGTGACAATCCGATGACACTTTCGGTTCTAGATTTTGCTCCAGTTCTTTATGAATTTCCTTACCCATAGAATTGGATAAACAAGTGCAGGAGGTAGAAGGAGATATCTTGCATGTTTACGTTTCTTTCACTGTATTATTACCTCTTTTTATTTGATCTTCAAGGTTTGATATCTTTTCTTTCAACAGATAATTATTTTCAATTAAAATTATATTCTTACTCCTTGTTTCTTCTAGAAGTGAATTTAGGTAATCATTTTCGATGCGAAGCATTTTTTTTCCATCTTCGTTGAAATTTCTTCATGCATTTTACCGTCCTCAGATGCAACGTGATGGCAGGCTGTATTTTTTTTGCCAGCTGCTTTTTTGATCATCACATTTGATACATCGTAAAAATTCACCGTAATTTACAGTAATCGCAAATATTTTCAGAATACTCTGTAACACATGGACTCGGAGCCCGTTCGCATGATACATCTTCACTCAATGACATCTTAATCTCGAATATGGTGTATCCATTCATTTTTAGCTTCGGTATTTTCTGACATATTTATATTAATATTGAAAGTATATTAAAATCACCTGCCATGATCATCTGTAAATTTTCCCTAGTTAATTTGTCCAAAATTGGTGTCAACTGTTCCATTATCAAGTCTACATTTCCATCATTGTATATTATGAGCCATACCCATTTTCGATTTTTCATATTGAATTCCACTGCTGCACATTCAAATTTCCTTTTCTTCGACATTTCACTAATATCCTTCCATTTCCTTGCTTCTACTCCATTTCTTATATAGATTACTGTTCCTCAATGTTCACCTGAAGATCTACTCAATTGCTGTTAAGGTCAAATTTTTCAGTGCATAATATTGAAGTTGCTCTTCTATCTTCCAGTGTTCCGAGAGGTATAGTATAGCCATATCATTGTTCTCGAATATTTGTTGTTCAAGCAGTTGGTGGAGTATTGATATTTCAGTTTTTTCTGATCTAAATTCGATATATTGACTTTTTGTCTAAAAATTATGCTCTTAAAATCAAATCTTGTGAACCTGATTGCCTGTGGCCAAAATATGTTCTATGTACTCCCAGCATAAAGCTTGAGAAGTTTATTTTTTCATTTTCCTTAATTGTTATTTTTTTATAGATATTGATTCCTTCTCTGCATTGCATTTGTCAGTGATATATTAAATGATCTCTTCACCTAGAACGTTCTTATGGACTTGTGGTATGAACAGCCACAATTCATTATTTTTGGATTATTTGAAATTTGTATCATCTGCTGGGCCTGTTCCTACCTTGGCTTTCGCCTCTTTTTATATTTCACTCCTTGAATTCTCCTGCTGTATCGTTAGATATTAATTTATTTTCCTGCATGGTTGTTTCTTTTTTTGTTTCCAGTATTGTTTTCGTCATTTTCTGAGTTAGTTTTATTTTCCAAAGAAGTCGATAACTTATCTATCGCAGAGTCTTCCGTTACGTCAGTATCCTTGATTTCCCTCTGTGGTTCCTGGTTTCGAATTGTATTTTGACTTGCCGTATTTATTGTGTTGTCATGTGAACTATTATTATGATTGTATTTGAACCAAGGACTTTTGGGTGAAAACCAGGGTTCATAACCAATACACTATACAGGTTGATTCTTTGACCATTTCTTCAATTTTATCTACTGATTATTTAAGCGAAAATAAACACTTTATTCCAATACCGCTTTTTCCAATTCTGCCCCATTGCAAAGTTATGGGCGATTTAAGGTTTCAAGTTAGGCTAAGCCATCACTGCATTCCTTTCGAGATTGAACAAAAAATTCAGCTTTTGCCTTATATGAGGTTTGCTTTTTATATTTCGGGATTGGACAACCCTAGTGTTGCAATCTGCCGACTGACAGCTCTATCTTGAAGCTTGACATTTTTGAGGTTATACGTAGTCAGAACGTTTTGACATACGAGCGCTATTTGTGTTGTTTACAGTAACTCAAATGATTTATCTCGCCAAAAAAATGGAATTAAATCTTGAACATTTTCGTGCGGTTATTTTTTACAACTTTTGACGTGGATTAACTCAACAACAGTTCATCGATGAACATTAGTTGGACCAGCATACATTCAATATTCCATAAACATTTGACCGTCAAAAAAATTTATCCGCGTTGGATCACACACATTTAGTTAATCACTCAAAGAAAAGGTTCGTGTCAATTGGTCGAAAGAAAGCTGGACTTGTTTAGTGATCGTAGGATGCGTGGCGATCTAATAGTGACGTTTCGTATACTGCGGGGCTTCATTGGTGGCAATCTGGGTAGTATTTTCGAGTTAAATAGAAATCATCTTCGTGGCCACCAATATAAACTTTACCATGAGGTATTCCGCGCTCGTGCGAGACAGTTTTTCCTGCCGAATCGCGTGTTTGCGAAATGGAACTCTCTTCCTGACAGTGTAGTTTGTGCCGATAGTGTGAACTCTTTTAAAAACAGATTGGACGCATTAACAATTGTGTGATATTTTTTCCTTGTGGAAATTTTCTTTTTCTTGTCTTTGTTACTTCTGAAGCGCCACTTAATTTTCAATTTTTGTTTGAGATTTATAGGCAACAGCCTCTTCTCTGTATCCCTTTATAATAATAATAATAAATGCTCCAAAAATACAATTGCGGTGCTTTGAAGAACTTCTATAACATCGTGACAGGTGATGAATCGTGAGTTTACGCGTATGAGCCTGAAAGTAAACAGCAGTAGACTGTATGGGTGTTTCAAGATGATCCAAATCCAACAAAAGTTGCGCGTGCACGAAGCACCTCCAAGTAAATGGTTGCCTGTGTTTTAGGAAAAACAGGACATGTTGCAATCGTACCACTAGAATAATGGAGAACAGTAAATTCTAAGTGCTACTCAACCCTTTGTTTGCCAGTTGTATTCCAAGAAATCAAGAAAATCAACCGCCGTCATCGGATCACCCTTCACCACGACAATGCGAGATATCACACATCGACTCAAACAACTTGAGCACTCAAAACGTCGATTTGATGAGCCATCCGCCGTATAGTTCTGACTTGGCACCGAATGACTTATTTTTATTCCCGTACGTTAAAAAATAAAATGGGAGGTCAACGTTTTTCGATACCTGAAGACGCGGTTCAGAATGCATGTTTTGTAGATACGTCAATCAAAGTGGCAAAAATGGTTCAAACGCATGCAAAAGTTTATAGATCCTAATGGGAAATATTTTGAAAAACAACAAAGCGATTTTCGATGATTAACATTCGTTTTTGTTTTCTAATCCCGAAATATAAAAGACAACCATCGTAGCATTCCATAAAATTGTATAGACATACATTTTTTATGCTTCTTGTTCCTGTTTAAAGCTCCAAAATGTAATATTTATGATAAAAAGACATTTTTATTGTTATTCGGAAAATGTCACATAACTTTGCATATAAATGATTATTCCAGCTGAAAATCATACTGAATTCCATGTTTAGTCATTTTCCAGCAAAGGTTGTTATAAATATTGAAGTTTCTGAATTTAATTGAACATTTCATTAGAGAATACCCATATTTAATATTAACATTCCCTATCTATGAGTCTTTGTAATTCTTCAAATCATCAAATCAACACTATTGCTCTCTTTTTTACTTTCCATTACTATCGAAGATTTTTTTCTGTGTTATCTCCTATGACTTATTTTGAACCTGTAAATGCCAGTGTTTTAATAATTCATAGAATACAAATGTCAATGTTATGATGTTCATAACTGTTTTAAAGTCTGATTAAATTTACAACAGAAGAATCAGTTTTATGAAACGCAGTGTCAAAACCTATTCGGAAAAAATATATATCATGAAATTGAGTTTTTTTTATCATCATTTTTCTATATCAATAATTTTTCTCAAAACTGTATGTAGCACCCCTGGAAACCCGAAGAAATTCAAATATGTTTTGTTTATTCATTTCACCTGTGTAGAAGATTATTTATATGAGCACGATCATAGACAAATTCCCACATTTCTTATCCTACGCAATGATATAGTCTAATATAATAAATCCTCTCGTGCAATAGATCAGAACAATAAGCCTGGTTCCGATAATATCAAAAATCTGCGAGAAAATTATCCATGAAAAGATTCTTGAATTTTCTCTGTCTAATGGAACCATACCAGATTGCCAGCATGGGTTCCTGCCAGGTCGGTCCGTGATCACCAACATGCTGTCGTGCACCAACGATTGGAACAGGATGCTTAATGCTCGTGTACCGGTGGATGTTTTGTATCTCGACTTCTCAAAGGCCTTTGACCATGTGCCCCACCGACGTCTTCTCTTCAAGCTTGAGAACCTTGGGATTCGTGGTGATTTGCTCCGATGGATCGAGGCTTTTCTTTCCGATAGGTCTTTTCGGGTCCGCGTCGGGGGCTCACTGTCTTCTGCAAGGAGGGTGGTGAGTGGCGTCCCGCAGGGTTCCGTTCTGGGCCCGCTCCTCTTTTTATTATACACGGCAGACCTGCCTTCAGTGGTAAAGTCGGCTTACTCGTTGTTTGCCGACGATGCCAAAATCTACGGGAATCCCTTCACCCAGTTCCATGTTTTACAGGATGATCTCAACGCAATTAAGAGATGGTCCAATACGTGGTTGATTCCACTCAATATGGACAAGTGTAGAGTTCTCCACATGGGTAAAAATAACCCACGACAGATATACCATTTGTCAAATCATTGTCATGTCATTGAATCTGTATCCTTCCACTGTGATCTTGGAGTAGTTATCACTGAGGACCTGTCGTGGTCAGAACATATTGTGGCTATTACCACAATATTTGAAACACTCTGTAATGATATTTTTGACATCCAAAAGATGCATGACCTTTTCACATCCTTCCTCTTCTATGTTGTATAAACGGTTTATGCTCAGGATATTTAAAATAAGAATAATGAACATCTTACAGACTGAACATATTTGACTTTTTTTCCAGTTTTTTTTTGGATATTTTGAAAACTATTCGATTTAATACAATGGTTTTAACAGGAATGTATTCACTATTGAATACTCGTTCATACCACCAATGGAAAAAAAATTTTTTCGTCGAATTTATTTTCACTCCCTGTATAACCGGAAGTTTTTGGGCTTCGAAAATATTTTAGCTCTGTAGAGAACTTCGAACAATATCATAATCCCAATTTGCAGATTTCAAATATGTCTAGTTCTCCAGAAACGTCTAATAGGCACTCGAACTTGAGACACCCTGTATAATAAACTTACATACTGAGTTTCATTTTGCTCCGTTACGTATTTTTGTAGTTATAAAATTTTGAATAATAGGGGATAAAATAACCCCCCTGGCTCCCTTTGCAAGTGGGCAAAAATTTTAGTGGATATTCATTCCGATCTCACAAACTATATGCTGAGTGTCATTATGCTCCGTTGCTTATTCTCGGAGTTATAAAAATTTGAAGAATAGGCGGTAAAAATTAACCCCCCTGGCCTCATTTGCAAATGCACTAAATTAGCAGCGATTATCTTATTGATGAAATAAAGCCACAGTGTACCAGTCAAGATAAAATGTGGTGTGAACTCTCGAATGTAAATATCTATGCAAAGTTTCAGTTGAATATCTTGTAAAGTGCAGATACTATGAGAAAAAAAAACTTGAAAAAAATTTAAACTTCAACACCCTTTATCTCGAAAACAAAACGTTTGCAACCCCATGCTTATGGGATTTTTTTCTCGAACTTACTTAAAAAATCTTCCCTTATCGTTTGTATTTTCAATTTAGGAAAACCATGTATAACAATAATTGTAACAAATTAAATTTTCCTACCAATTCGTTTTAGGATCGTATTATTTGAAGAATACGCTTCTGAATTCACGTCAATATTTTTAAAAAATTTTTTGTTAAATCATTTTCACTATCATATACTTTATTAATTCAGGTATCTGAATCACCATATGATGAAAGAGTTGCTGCCAGCATTCCAATGGTACATCATGAATTCCCAACGGGCTATCATCAAGATTTTGGACCAGAAAGGTTTAAACTAGCAGAAGGATTATTCGATCATGCAATGCTTGGGGCAGGCTATATCGGTAATATTCTTGAAATTATTAATAGAAAGTGAGTTTATTGATGCAGCAGTCTTCTTTCCGATTTATTCAGTTTCATATTACGAAATCTCTCGATAACATATTGAGAAGGGTCATTATCCTTACAGCAGTCAGTTCGTAAGGAATATATTATGTTAGAGGTCTCTAATTTCTGTGAGGTTTTCGCTTTATTTCAATTCGATAGAAGTGTAACCTCAGGAAGTCGGAAAAAATTTTTAATTTTTAAATTATTAGAAAAAAATTGTGAGTTCCTACATGAAAACATTTCTGAAAAAGTAATGCCATTGGCTAAATTTTTTTTTTTTTTTTTATAATTGTGAATTATAGTACCTACGTGCATTGATGTGTGAGAACCTCATATTTTAATATCGTTCTCCGTTTCATCGCAATAATCAGAATTAAAGGATTTTTGTGACAGTAAATATTAATTGTCCTTTGGACAACTACTAAATATAATGAACCCGTCATCAAAAAAACAATGATTCATCAGAGAACAATAATTTTTGGCAGACAGTCGAAAAAAGAAAATATTCATCCCATTCGCCTGAAAATATTGGTAATCCATCGATAAGCACACGAAATAGATTTTCGTTGTTGTCTGAAAAATTAAATGAAAAAAATACATCCCAAACCACACAAACAATTCTACGACAGCAAGTGTAACAAATTACCCAGAAATGAAAATCAAATTCCGTAACATCAGTGATAGCTGACGAACAATTCTCTAGGAAAACTTTAGCAGATAACAAATACAAATTTTATGTACTCCCTTTCAGGGGCTGTATCTTAACAAGGGATGCTCCAATGAAGTTTCTTCAATATGAAAGATCCTATCTTTTTTTCGATGAGGAATCACCTCCTTAAATATTTTACACCTATTTAGTTACACCCTGTATAATAATAATAAGGCTTTATTTCCAACAGGCTGGATTGCCCAGTTACAGGAAAAATACATAATTGAATAGAACAGTAATTGAAACATTCAAACACATCGATATTACTACAAACACATGAGTGCAAGTTGATTCAACATAAGGATATCAACACAAGAACCAATATATGGTGAATAACAGTGGTATACAACGAAAAAAAATATATATGCATATTCAGCCGGTAACAAAAATTCACCAAGAGAAAAAAAAAAGAAAGTTAACAATGAAAACTGCAAATAATCACCATTATTACACAGCAACAATGACTTGCATACACTTACAAAAACAAATTGAATTCCACTTCATCAACGTCCATTCAACCTCAAAACCCTACTTATCTCTGAGAACGAATCATGGTTAATATCGCAATTCTCAGATATATCATTAAATATGGAACACATGTATCTCACAGGGGACTGAATAAGTGAGTTCGTCCTAGGCGTATCCATGGCGAAGCACTGCTGAAATCTAGAGGACATCCGGGGGACACGGAACCCAACAGAGGAGAGAAGTGCTGGGCAATCAACAAGACCGTGCAAAATATTGTACAAAAACTTTAGGGATAACATTCTTGCACCCATTTCAAGAGACCGAGCTCTGAACCTTTCGAGTAACTCATCTTGATCAAATCCTCTAGCTGGATAGACGCCGTCTTCTCTTCAAACCAAATACTTCAGAAACCTCCGCAAAATTGACTCTAAATACTTCTTATGTACCCTATAAATAGGATGCCAAATCATGAAACCAAATGTCAATCTACTCCTTATCAAGGAATCAAACAAACGAATGAGGGTTTCTGTGCTGCTGAAATGACGGGCATTTCTAACAATAAATCCGTAGGTCCTAGATGCAGTCACCATAATATTACTCATGTGCGGGACGAAGCTCAAACGCTGATCAAATATAATACCAAGATCCCTGGTCTCAGTCACTCTTGTGAGCTACCAACCGCGTAGTCAAAGTGCACAATACTTCGGTTCCTTGAAAAGGAAAGCACACTGCATTTCACAACATTCAAGCACAGCCGGTTGGCAGTACACCACTCAACCAAAGCGTTCAGTGCATTCTGCAGGACAACACAATCCGACCAATCAATAATCCTTTTAAACAATTTGAGATCATCGACATACATTAATTTGTCAACCGCCAAGCAGTCCAATAAATCGTTAACAAAAAGCAGAAACAAAAGAGGTCCCAGGTTAGACCCCTGTGGTATGCCGGATGTAGCAACATAGTCACCAGAACGATCACACTCGAACTGAACAAATTGACGTCTTCTGTGAAGATATGATCTCATCAAAGACACCAAGCTGTCAGAGAAGCCCACTCTAGCTCCGAGTTTCCGCAACAAAAGATCATGATCAACTCGATCAAATGCCTTCGCGAAATCGGTATACACCACATCGACTTATGTACCATCATCAAGGCTCTCGAATGCAAACTGCGCGAAAGTTACCAAATTCGATATGCAAGATCTACGCGTCATAAATCCGTGCTGTTCCATGTGCAGTTGCTCCTTAACCATTGAATATATATTATTGTATAAGATGATCTCGAACAATTTCGCAAAGTTTGACAATATACATATCGGCCTATAGCTGCTCACAAGCGATGGATCACCTTTCTTCAAGATAGGTACAATTTTACCAACCTTCCAAACTTCAGGGAACACACATGTCTTCAGGATAAGGTTGAAAATATGACGTAAAGGTACACAAAGTACACCGATACAATCCTTAACTAAGAAAGCCGGCACCCGTCCGATCCGGCCGTTTGATTTGGTGTCATTTTCCTGGCGGCAAACAAAATATCCTCTTCCACGATCCTATCGAAATTAACAACATTATGAGCAACCCCAGAGTCAACATCATCTGAAGAAGTAGTACCTGGACTGTCATAAACCGAACTAAAGTAAGTTGCCAAAGCATTAACTATCTCCCCCGGCTTACTGTACTTTTCGCTTCCATTGCTCATTACACCAGGCAAACGAGAGCCACCTTTTTTTGTTTGTAAAAAGGACCAAAATTTCGACGGGTCGGCCGCTATATCGATCTCTGAGTTCCTAACAAATTCTGTGTAAGCGATCTTAATTTTGACCTTGACTTCATTTCTCATCCTCCCAAAATTATACCGATTAAATATAGTTGGTATCTGCTTGTATTTTTTATGATATCTTTTCTTCAGGTGTAGGAAGTGTATTATCTCAGCGGTGTACCATGATGGATAACGTCTCCTTCGAGATGACCTATAAGGAACGGATCTCTCGAATATACGATCAAGAACCTCATAAAGCTCTTTGCATGCTAAGTCAGGATCACCCTCCACATTAGTTACCGCGGACCAATCGGTCTCTGAAATTAGCTCATAAAGCAGAGGAAAATTTGCCCTCCTGAAATTGAAGGTCGGTGGGGAAGAATGGTTAACTCCAATGTTTCTAACGCTAGCAAATTTTACCTTCAAAGCAAAGTACAGAGGAGGATGATAATGATCAATAGGTACCATAGAATAATCATCCAGCAACATATTACAACATACATTACTAAATAATAAATCGAGTAATCGACCAGAGCTATTAAGAGTATGATTAAATTGTTTAAGTTCTAAAGTTTCTGAAAAAACTCTCAAGCCGATACAATGTATAATACATTTGCCATACATCTTGCACATGCCTTGACACCAAATGACCCCTATCCCGATATCAGCGATGCAAAAGTTGAATCTTTCTGGATGTTCCATGTCAGATGTCTTTACCAATTAAAACTTTCACACCACAGAAGTAGCCAATGACATAAGAAGTAAAAAACAAGAGGCTTCTGGATACGATCGCATAATGGCAGAAACTTTAACGACTCCCAAGAAAATTGTGGCACTGCTCACAACATTATTTAATAAAATGATCCTATTTCCCCATCTTATGGAAGTAAGCTAAGGTTATAGTGATACCCAAACCTGGTAAACCAGAACACAAAGCGGAATCATATAGGCCCATAAATCTTCTGCCAATCCTAGGTGAATTCTTTGAGAATTTGCTTCTCAAACTTCTGAAAGATTAAATGTTTATGCACCAACTGGTACCAAACCACCAACTAGGTTTCCAAGAGAGCCACTCGACAACGCATCAGGTCCATCGCATCGTGAACACCATCTCAACATTGAAGAAGGAAAATTTAGCTCAGCAGTGGACTCATCGCAAGCATTCAACAAGTTTTGTCACAACCGACTGCTATAAAAACTCAAAGAACTCTTCCTAAAACCATATTAAATGATTCTGAAGTCGTATCTAGCAGACCGTTATTTTGCCTTGAAATATGGGGAAGCACTAAGCACTTCTTCCAAAGTCAAATCCTTGGTCGCACAGGGAGACATTTTGGGACCACTTTTATACATAATCTATTCTTCAGAAATACCGGAAAATGAAAACACATCATAGCTTTCTTGCAGACGATATAGCCGTACTTGCATCTGATAATAACGCCGAAACAGCTTCCGAACAATTACAAATACACCTGGATTACTTTTGACAGTGGCATCGAAAATGGCGACTCAGCATCAAGGAAGCTAAATCAGTTAAAGTGACATTCACTACAAGAAGAAGTAGACGTGCTGAGTATCTCGGCATACATTTAGACCAGCGCCTCAACTGGAGACAACAGATCAATGCTAAGAAGAATGAAATAAATCTGAAATTTCGCAGAATGATTACAGCTTATAGGACGGAAATCCAAATTGAACCTTCAAATTGAAGTACGAATTTACAAAGCCTTCACCAAACGCTAAAACATGGCGTCGAATGAAAGTGACGCGGAAAGTGAGGCGGGTGAAAGTGGTCGAAAAAGTGGAAACTATGGAGCAAAAATATATAAATGTTGCTTCAAAACGAGCAAAAATTATGTGTGCAAATATTGCCTATCTCTTTTTCATGAAAGTTGTGCAAAAAGAATTAAAAACGTGACTTTCAAAAGCGAATCAGTACTGATTTGCTGTGAGGAATCATGTCAAGGTGATAAACAACGAAAAGAGCATATTGCAGTAGTAAATGCAGAAAATCAATATTTGAAGAAACTTCTGAAGGAGGTTCAAGAAAAAAACCAAATTCTAATGGAAAATAATTCATTACTACGGAAAAATCCAAACAGTAGAGAAGAACACACAAAAAACGTATAAACATTGGTGAGCCAAGGTCATACAAAGATAGAACAGCGCATACAGAACATAGAGAACAAGTCCCAAACAGTAAACAAGAATGGAAGTACGGAAAAAGGAGGAAGAAATATAAAAAGAAATGACAGTGACAGTCCAAATGATACACATGAACTGCAACCAGAAACATGTAACTCTGGAACACAAAATAATATTACATTACGAAGTTCTATGGCCGCTGCTACAAAAACGGGGACAGAACAAATAATAACAGAACAGATGTTATCGTCAGCCATCAATCAAATTCACAACAACAAAACATCTGAAAAAGGGGACAACAAAGAGGATTTCAATTTGGAGAAAAGAAGGCGAAAACCAAAACTAAGGATGATGTAGAAGGTGAAACAATGAAGGACTACATACGAGAGAAACTTGAAGTGGAAGTATCTACAATATATGTTAAGGAAGTGTCTTTGAAAATTCCCAGGAAAGACAATAAATGTTTTATAATATAAAACCTTGAGCATAAGGATAAAATCTATGATGCAGCATTATGGCCCTCAGGGATAGCCTTTAGTCGTTTTGATTTCAGAAGAGGACATCATTTTTTAGAGCAAAGAAACCTAAAAAATTAGATATAAAAGTACAACATGAATTGGAAATCTATCAAAATTTGCAATCAATAGAAAATGCCAGAGATCAACTGGAGTTGATGACAAAAGATAGGAAGAAATTGGGTGTTCTGTGCTTAACAGAACACTGGAAAACTTATGATCATTTAAGAAACTATGCTATACCAAATTTCATACTAGCAACTGCATTTTGTCGAAACAAAAATGAACATGGTGGTAGTGCTATATATGTCAAAAATATTATCAGATTTAAGGTGAAAGAGAATATAATGAGGATGTCAATTAAGATGGTAGTAGAAATATCAGCAATTGAAATTATCTTAGGCACAGAAGCATCTTTAGTATTAGCAATTTATCGGCCATCAGGTGAAGCAGACATTTTTTTCAATACACTTGAGAAAATATTGAATGTACTTAGTGGAAACAAGAAAATTATTATAAAGGATGATTTCAGCATAAACATGCTGAATCAAAATCACAGCAATACACAAATATTCAAACAACTCTTGAACTCATATGGTGTAACTCCAACAATTATGGAACCTACAAGAATTACAGCAACTACAAAACCTTGTATCGATAACATCTTGACGAATTATACAGAATATGAAGCGGGACATTTCCAAACCATATGTCAGATCATAATACCACCCAAACTATTACTTTAAAATGGAGAAGCACTGAAATAAGACGGAATTACATATATAAAAGAGTTGTAAATGAGTATACACTGTCAGTCCTCAAAGAAGAACTCAAAGAAGAAAAGTGGCATGGAATTTGGGAAATTCCACAAGAAAATGTCGATGAGCAATAGAACTCTTTTTTAGAAAGCTACACAGAACACTTCAGATATGCTTGTCCATTGAAAAAAAAATGATAAGGTACACAATACAAAGAAACTATTGAAAATGAAACCTAATGAGGAGCAGATTAATTGTAAGAAAAAGCTTGACATACTTTATACCCTCAAGACATTCAATCAAAGCTATAATGAGGACTACAAAAAAGTGAAAAGGGAATTTGACTCTATCTTGAGAAAACAGAAATGCCAAGTATACAAAGAAAAAATACTTACTTCAGATAATAAAAGCAAAAGTATATGGCAATGTATGAAGGATATCAAAGGAAAAGCTTTCAATCATCATTTCTCTACAGCGGCATTATATATATATATATATATATATATACATACTTTATACCCTCAAGACATTCAATCAAAGCTATAATGAGGACTACAAAAAGAAAATCCATTTAAGTGAAAACAGCTACTATAATATGATTATTACACATTAAATTTATTGGAATTTGACTCTATCTTGAGAAAACAGAAATGCCAAGTATACAAAGAAAAAATACTTACTTCAGATAATAAAAGCAAAAGTATATGGCAATGTATGAAGGATATCAAAGGAGTGGAAAGCAAAGAGTCTATACGGTTAGAGGGAAATCCAAAACAAATAGCAAGTGATTTCAATCATCATTTCTCTACAGCGGCATTATATATATATATATATATATCTGAATATATATATATATATATATATATATTCTTTTGAACTTTAGGCTAACAATATTCAGTTAGCAAACAATAAAGCATATAGATCAGGGGTTAGTGACGGAGTGTCATACAATTCGGCGTATGACATAAATGCCTAGGGAAAAAAAACCCAGTAAAAAAAACCCTGGCTCCCCGTCTAAGTGTGAAAATACAAAAATAAGCTGAAATATATTGTAGGGACTTCTTTCTTCAAGAATGGTCTTCTATTGATGGAGGCAGAGACTTCTTCAAGGTTCTCACATTGAATCTGGAAATAAAAAGACAAAAGCAGAAAGAAGAACTGAATAACAAAAATACGTATTATATTCGTTTGAAATTTATAACCCATTCCAAGAAAGAATTGGAAACATCATGAATAGCCCTAAAACCATCTTGAAATTCATATATGGGACAACTATTGATGAGATGAGGTATTGTTTCTTCTGCTTCTCCACATTCACAACAAATACCTCTGTTTTGTTGGGATTTGGACATAAACGCCACTCAATAAAATAATTCTTTAAAATTTCCAAATCAGATGACAGTATGTTTTCCAGAGTATGGAAATCCGAATGTTAGTAAGCAATAGCAATGTCGTCAGCATAAACAAATTTTTGAGATGATGTAGTGGGCAAATCACTTAGATATAAATTGAAAAGTAAAGGATCTAAAAATGATCCTTGAGGAAGACCGTTTTTCAATGTTTTGAAGTTGCTACTCTTATTGTCAATAAAAATACGAAACCTTCTATCAGATAACATATTTTCTAATAATCGTACCATTTTCCCACACTTCATATGGGTAAAGAGTTTGAAAATTAATCCATCTTTCCACACAGTGTCATATGCCAAAGATAAATCGATGAAAGCAGCTCCTGTTTTCAACCTATCATTGAAGCCTGATTCTATAAAAGTTGTAAGGCTGAGAACCTGATCTGAACAATTTCTATTTTTCCTAAAGCCTCCCTGGAAATTTTGTAGAGCATTTTCAATAGAAGATTCAATTCTAAAAAGAATTAGTCTTTCTAAATTCTTGAAAAGAACACTCAATAAACTGATGGGTCGATAACTACTAGGATCACAAGGATTTTTTCCTCGTTTCAAAATACCTATTACTTTAGCCTTACGAAATTCGGAAGGAAAGTTTCCCGAATTCAGAATATTGACAATAAAGAAAGAAAGACAATAACCAAGACAAAGTCTTTTTTCCTAAATGTTTGATGAATTCTGGATAAATTCCGTCAAAACCTGCTGCCTTTCGAGATTTGGTAGATTTGACTGCAGCCCTCAATTCATCTATATTGAATGGATGTGACACATGTTCTAAAGTAGGAGCTGATCTCCTGAATATCTGTAATTTTTTCTTCATATTTCCTCATTTTAGATTGGGATAAATTGACTAATTCAGATACATTAACTAGGCGGCATTAGAACTCATAAACAGAATGAGGGATGTTCCTTTCACACATAATATTGAACATGTAACTGAAAAACTCATCTTCAGACAAATAACTGAGAAAAAGGTGCTATTGGCTTGTTCCAAGTTAAAAAATAAAGATAGTTGTGGCATAGATGGTATTTCTAATAGTCATCAAGAGCTCCATAGACTTAATACTTCTACCACTTACATATGCAGGGTGTTCGGCACATGGACCGTCAATTTTTTTTGGGGCGTTGGTAGGGTCATTTGCTACCTTTTCAGTCTTGGAACCTGGGTCCTTAGTATTACGGTTACGGAGGTATGATTTTTTTATTAGGTTTTTCTAAATTACCCAAAATGTACCCTTCCAAGCTCCATAACTTTTTTTGCGTGGGCTTTTACATGCATTTTTCTTTTATTATGTTGAGTCTACATGAGTGTGTGTTTAAAAAAAACGTATTTATTGTTACAGATAACACCACAAAATTAACACGTGGGCCTTTTATTAAAAAAAAAAAATATGAAAGTATGAAAACATCTCCACTCCTATTGAAATTTTAAAAAAAGTTGCAGTTATTGCGAACTTAATTTTATTTTGAAACGTTCTTTGGTTTATCGCGGTTCTAAAAGTATGCTATTTACGTTAGTCAATAAATAAAAAAATACTACAAATAGTGTTTTAGATAAAATAGCAAAGTAAGGACCGATTTTAGTAAAATACAGTTTTTGTATGATTGTTTATTTACAAAGTAAAATAACACGTTTCTTTAACGTAAATTCTGTTCGAATTGTTCTCCTCTACTTCGAATGCACGCCCGACACCTTTTTCTGATTCCGACCGTTTTAAAGGCTAGCAACATTTCTTCTTTCATTACCACAAATGCCGTGTTTATGCGTTCAATCAACACCTCTCTTGTAGGTACCTCTGTGAAATAATCCAATTCTTTGGCTCTACCCCAGACATGGTAATCTAAAGGTGTTAGTTCTGGAGATCTTGCGGGCCAAGAGATGGGGCCGGCTCTGCCTATCCATGAATTTGGAAAAGAGTTGTCGAGGTGATCTCGAACTTCTCTCAGGAAATGTGCTGAGCAACCGTCATGCTGGAACACAATCGTCTTCATCGAAGGCCGGAACATCGGCTAGTAGCTCCGGCGGAGCATTCTGCAAAAAATGCAAATAAGCAGGCCCACTTAGTCGAGCCTATCACAGCAGCCCAAACGTTAACACTAAATTTTTGTTGAAAACTCATTTGCCTTTTCACGTGGGGATTCTCATCTTTAGGTGCCCAGTGATGTAAATTGTGCAGATTTGTTTTTCCTTCTCGGTTAAAACAGGATTCGTCTGTCCACAAAATTCGTTTTAGAAACAAGTTGTCATCGACATCTGTGTGCAGCAAAAATCTACAGAATTCCAACCGTCTGGCAGGATCGCCTTCATGAAGACCTGTAACGATTAATAAAATTCATTAGTCTGTGACAATTTTATCGCAGTCAAAAGGACAAATTTATCAATAAAAAAGTTCATTTACCTTGTACCGGGGTGTAATGAAAAGCGTGTTGATTTTTATCCCGAAGTAGGTACTAACCAAACTTTCCAAATCGTTTAGTTGAGTCTTTGAGCAACGACACGAATGCTTGTAGTTGGATCTTCTTCAAAGGCTTGAAGTATTTGATCGTCAACTGCTACATGGTGTTGCCTCACATTGACCCGAGGCTCTTGAAAATTTAAGTTTCCAGTCTCTGTTAATCGTCGATAAGTCGTCGAGAATGTTTCGTGGTGGGGTAATCTTCCATCAGGAAATTTGGCTTGATAAATCCTTTGAGCTGCACGAGCAACACCATCGGCCTTGCCATATGCCATCACCATATCAGCATACTCAGCGTTGGTGAAATTAGGCATATCAACAACCACAATTAAAACAACAGTAGTAAAAAGTCGATAAACGTAACAAAAACAAAAATATACAAATTTAAAAAACTGAACAACGCGGCACAGACACTTCCATCAGCAGAGACAGTTAAATCTCGAATGACGGTAGGGTCAAGTCAGCGGCGACTAACCCAATCCAACCTAAGGACAGAAATAGTAATAATAATTCACACGCGTCTAAAACGGGCAGGTAAAATTTCCTTGCTCGCTGTGTTGTGTCGAAAGCCGTACTTTTATTTAGGTGCGACTTTGTTCACTCTTCTGACTAAAACCTTATTTGCAGTATTATTTTTTTATTGACTTACGTAAATAGCATATGGTTAGCAACGTTATAAACCAAAGAACATTTTAAAATAAAACAAAGTTTGTAATAGCTGTAACTTTTTTTTAAATTTCAATAGGAGTGGAGATGTTTTCATACTTTCATATTTTTTTTTTTTAATAAAAGGCCCTCGTGTTAATTTTGTGGTGTTATCTGTAACAATAAATACGTTTTTTTTTTCAAACACCACTCATGTAGACTTAATACGATAAAAAAATGCTTGTAAAAGCCCACGAAAAAAAAGTTATGGGGCTTCGAAGGGTACATTTTGGGTAATTTAGAAAAACCTAATAAAAAAATCATACCTCCGTAACCGTAATACTAAGGACCCAGGTTCCAAGACTGAAAAAGTAGCAAATGACCCTACCAACGCCCCAAAAAAAATTTGACGGTCCATGTGCCGAACACCCTGTATAATCAACAATGTGCTAACCTATGGAATATTCCCACAGCAATTAAAAGAAGCAAAAGTAATACCAATTTATAAGAAAGGAGATGCTAATGAAATGTCTATTTATAGGCCGGTTAGTATATTACCATCCTTTTCGAAAATATTTGAATTGATAATCGCAGATCAACTTCTGGAATTTCTCTTGGATAAAGATATATTAGCATCCTCACAGCATGGGTATATTAGGGGAAAGTCAACAAATACTGTCATTTATGATTTCATAGTAGGGATAGTGGAGGGATTTGAAGTAAAAGATTTGACCATGGGCATTTTCCTAGACCTATCGAAAGCATTTAATAGCCTATCACATCAACATCTAGTGCATAAAATGGAACAAATTGGGGTGAGAGACAAGTCATCGGATCTGATAAATTCATATCTACACAATAGAAAACAATATATTTACATAGAGCCATCTGAAGGCCAGGTTTTGTCAGATGCTGAAGAGCTGAAACTAGGGATACCACAAGGAAGTATTTTGGGACCACTATTATTCATTATCTTCATCAATGATATTGAAGATTGTATCAGGAATAAGAACTTCACATCCTTGACAAATTATGCAGTTGACACAAATATTCTTATCAAAGCAAAAGAATATAATGAATTGATACAGAAGACATCAGAAGTGGTGGAAAACATCAAAAAATGGTTTTTAAAAAATAAACTGCATATGAATGAAGGGAAAACTAATGCAATACTATTCAAGTCTACACATTCAACTTTTGAGACCCCAAAGGAGGTTATGATAACAGCAAGATATCAAGAACTAACTTCATTCACGAAGTTTTTAGGAATTGACGTGGATGATACACTGAAGTGGGAGAAATATATTTTAAATCTTGGAAGCAGCCTGGCCTCAGTCTGCTACTCTTTCAGTGTACTGACGGGGTATCACCAGCGTGAAAATGGAAGAAAAAGATAGCCGGTAGAATTTCCGACGACACCCGAACGCCCATAGACGTCCGTCAATGATGGACGTGATATTTTATACGATTATTCACATGATATGAAAACAATGAAGTGAAGGAAATGAATTGGAATTCCGTACCTGGCAATTTAAGAGAATATTCTCTACAAATGGATCGGGGGCGTGAATTCAGTCTAGCTGCTGATTTTTTCTCAGTTTTATACCCAAAAAATTATTCGGGAAATTCGACCTGAAGGAGATCGTGTTTCCATATTAAACTTATACTTAACATAGCTCTTAGAATTTGCCACCCAATATTTTTTGTCAGAATTTCTTACCATGGGGAATTCGGGATGAAACCACCCCCGAAATGAGATTTTTGGGAATTTCAACCAGATAAAGGTGGTGTTTCCGAACGAAACTTATAATTAACGTAGCCCTTGGAATTTGCCACAAAAAATTCTTTGTCAAAATTTCTCACTATGGGGATCGGGGTGAAACCACCCCCGAAATGAGATTTTTGGGAATTTCGACCTGATAATGATGGTGTTTCCAAATGAATGTCATACATAACATAGCTCCTGAAATTTGTCACAGAATGTTTTTGTCAAAATTTCTTACCATGGGTATTTCGGGGTGAAACCACCCCTGAAATGAGATTTTTTGAAATTTCGACCTGACGGAGATGGTGTTTCCAAATGAAACTCATACCTTACATAGCCCTTGGAATTTGCCACCTAGTGTTTCCTGTAAAAATTTCTTACCATGGAGATTTCGGGGTGGAAGCACCCCCGAAATGAGATTATTGGAAATTTCTATCTGAAGGAGACGGTGTTTCCAAATGAATCTTATACATTACATAGCTCTTGGAATATGTCACCGAATGTTATTTGTCAAAATTTCTTACCATGGGGATTTCGAGATGAAACCACCCCCGAAATGAGATTTTTGGGTATTTCGATCTGATGGAGATGGTGTTTCCGAATGAATCTTATACGTAACATAGCTCTTGGAATTTTGCCACCGAATGTTTCCTGTCAAAATTTCTTACCATGGGGATGTCGGGGTGAAACCACTCCCGAAATGAGATTTTTGAAATTCGACCTGATGGAGATGGTGTTTCCGAATGAATCTTATACATAACGTTGCCCTTGGAATTTGCCACCGAATCTTCTTTGTCAAAATTTCTTACCATGGGGATTTTGGGGTGAAACCACCTCAGAAATAAGATTTTTGGGAATTTCGACCTGACGGAGACAGTGTTTCCAAATGAATCTTATACATAACATAGCTCTTGGGATTTGCCACCGAATGTTCTTTGTCAAAATTTTTCACCATGGGGATTTGGGGGTGAAATCACCCCCGAAATGAGATATTTAGGAATTTCGACCTGAAGGAGATAGTGTTTCCAAATGAATCTTATACATAACAAAGCTCTTGAAATTTGCCTCCGAATGTTTCCTGTCAAAATTTCTTACCATGGGGATTTTGGGGTGAAACCACTGAGGTACATTTCATTCCCTTCAACCTACTATACTTTCAGGGTGAAACATCTTTTTCTTCAACCTTTTCGGCAACCTTTAACCCGAGCGCTATCCATCCCGACGCATAGGCGTAATAGGACAAAGTACAAATTTTCCGATATACCGACGGCCTGTAAGAAATATCACTTATGGGTTAATCGAGCAGAAAACCTTCACCTATTTTAATAGCCAGATCATAAGAAATCGAACGACGGATGTTCCGTAGGAAATTCTGAACCTCTCTTCACTAAGTGATTCCGCCATAAAAGTTTGACCTCGGAATTCTGGAAACGTCCTTTTCTCCACTGATTTTGAATCAATATTCATATGCAAGGGCAATAAGCTCAAAAAAAAGTTACTATCCAACTGTTTAGAGGAACAGGATACGGAAGTACGTGAATAATGTTTGTCTTATTGTTTTCAATAATAATAATAATTTATTCATCCTGTAAGATACCATAGAGGTATATAGGAAATGTCAATTATTACAGAAACAATATAATAACACATTAGCAAAATGTTAGCTGAATTCGTCTGAGGAAAATTCCTCCAAGTTATAATATCCCTTGGAACATGGCATATTTTTTATTTCTTTTTTGAATTTCCTCTCACTCAACGACTTAAACCTATTCGGTAAATGATTAAAAAAAGCAATACCGGCATACCTGGGCAATGACTCATATTTGGCACTAGAGTGCCTTGGTACACATATCATATTGCGATATCTAGTTCCATAGCTATGGAAATCAGAACATTTTGGCAGTTGGTCAATAATTGATCGCACATGTAGAAGGCAACTCTGGATGTAAATACAGGGCAGTGTAAGTATCCGAAAACTCTTGAACACTGGCCTGCATGAGTCCCTAGGTTTCAAGCCGAATATGAGACGAATAATCTTTTTTGGGCTATAAACACCCTATTACACTCCGACGATCCGCCCCACAAGATGGTATTGTAGTTAAGGTGACTGTAAACTATAGAATCGTAGATGATCAGGAGGGTTTCAGTACGGACAGACCCCTTCAGTCGATGAAGAGCGTAATAGGAACTGTTGAGCGTTCGGTACAGATGGTCTACCTGAAAGTTCCACCTCAAAAACCTGTAAACGCGAAGTCCTAGAAACCTAACGTGCTCCTCGGTAGTAAGAGAGCTACCCGCAACACTCACTACAAGGGGAGCGGATCAACCGAAATCTCGGTTTTGAAACTTGATAATCTGAGTTTTCTTCAAGTTTATTATAAGCGAGTTTTTACGACACCAGTCAAGAAATTGCTCAATGAGTTCTTCGCATATATGCTTCAGTTCTCCAATACTCTCCGCCCTGACCGCCAAAGAAGCATCATCTGCAAACAGCACCAGAACAGACGCAACCAGATAGTCAGGCAAGTCCTTGACAAATAGCAAAGGTCCCAGGACTGACCCCTGAGGAACACCCAACTTTGTGCGATATATCCCGGAAGAGCAATCCTTGAGTTCGATGAACAAGGTTCTGTCAGACAGATAACTCGAGATCCAGTCAAGGAAAACCTCTCTGAATCCTATCTGGTACAATTTTTCGATCACAAACCTGTGCTGCAAACAGTCGAACGCACGTGAGAGGTCAAAAACTATCCCCGCAGCATGATCACCCTCATCCAAGCTGCCACAAACGGACTACAAAAACTCGGAGCAGGCAGTCTGAGTTGACCTACCGACTCTGAACCCATGCTGTCGATTGGAAAGTATCGAAAATTTCGTGAGGAAATCACTCATCCTTTGATACACGATCTTCTCAAATACCTTAGACAACTGGCTCAAGATTGATATAGGGCGATAGTGGGCTATGTTGTGAACAGGTAGGACCCTTGCCACTTTTAACACCGATGGAAAACAACCAGAACTGATGGACTCGTTCATGAGATGGGAAAGATGGTCAGCTATAGAGGGAGCGATGGATTTCAACATCTTTGCAGAGATCTTATCGGGTCGTATTCCACCACTATTTTTTAAATTTGTTATAACTGATAACACCTCATTTGCATCAATTGGAAAGAAGAAAAAGTTGCATGGTAGCAATTTTTGGACTATGCAAGTTCCCGGTATTTGGCCTCCATAGTAGACAATTAAAGATCGTTGACTGACCTCTGTGAAATGCTCACCGAATGGTTCAGCCACCATCTTAGGACAGGAAATAATTTCACCTCTATAGCAGATTTTAGTATAAAAACAAATTCCCGAAAGCTGTCCTCAACTGATTGAGCGCCATACATAGTACGAAAATCGGTATCCGAGACTAATGCAGACAGATGATTCAAGTTGTTTGGTGACACGGATTTTATCAGTAAAGACTGCTTATAGTTACTTTTTGACGAACTACGTGTAAAATAATCTAACCTAACAACCTTGTGATCGCTTATAAAATGCTCATGAACAGAAACTTGGAATCTATCATGCATAGCATTAGTTGCAACGCAATCCCCCTTTGAAGTAGTAGTGATTCCGTGCTTATTTGTAAATATTCTAGTAGGTTCGCTTGAACCAAGGGACAAATTATAACCCATGAGCAAATCATACAAAAGTTTTTTAGCATAACTTCCAGATAATTAATATTGATATCTCCACATGAAAACAGAATATCGGAAATGGAACTACAATAATTTAGTACATATTCCAAGACACTAAAGAAAACCTTTAAAACTCCGGATGGAGGTCTGTAGACGCTCAGTATACAATAAACTAGTCCGCTTGTCTTATACTCCAAATAGCTCACAGTGCATTTCTACTGAGAATTTGTCGATATTCAAAATGTGATACTCAAGAATAGATTTAACATATATTACACATCCACCATGCTCACGTTCAGGTCTACAATAATGAGTGGCGATGCGGTAACCAGAGTCATGTAGGCAATCCTCTCCGATGGACACCAATGTTCCACTACAGTGACGAAATCTGGATTGGTTGAACTCAAAAAAACTTCTAAATTGTTCAGCTTATTAGGGATGCTTTGGGCATTCACTTGAAGAATTTTAAGTGTCTCCAGTAGCTCTATTATCCTCCTCCATAGAAACACTATTATTCAACTTTCTTTGAATTTGCATAACGTGACCGCCGAAAAAACTTATTGACTGAGACTCCCTCCGGCCAGAACGATGGTTCCATAATGAGAGATTCGAATTCAGCAGGAAAAGACAGCTTGAATGAAGAGTATATGTTGTCTAGAGTTTAGTTTTTCACAACTCAGATTGTGAACAGCACTGGCGAGAAAATTATTGAGTTGCTCCTTAGTTGTTACTGGACTGAGCCTAGACAAGTGAACATAGCACAGTTGTTTCTTGGGCACACATACCAGAGCCGTAGAATTCGAGGAACCGTAAATAGGTTTAGATTTCATTATTCTCTTGTCGCTGCTGGATTTGGACGGGTTTGGATTTTGTTTGGTTAATTGAGTGCTGGTCTTATGTTTTTTCCTCTTTTTAACAATCTTCCAACCCTCCTTATTGGAAATTGTCTGAGATCCAGAGATATTAGGAACACCTGTGGATATATCAACTGATGTGCAAGGTGCAACATCTGAGGGGATATTTATCTCGAGGTCAACAACTTGTTCGGCTATCCCGTCTCGGCAATTCCGTACATGTGTGACGTTATCATCGATAGTGTTTCTACATTGTTTAATTGATTGCATTTCCTGAATGAGAATATGTATTTGTTTATTTTGTGTTGAAATTATGTTTTTCAACGACGAATTTTCGGAATGTAGGGGTGCTACAATTTTCTCAACTATGTCACGAATAGTCGCGAAAAATAAGTCATCACGTTGAGACAAAAAACACTTTGGAGAGCTGGCCGTATAAGGATTAGATGCGTTGATCGTATTACATCCTTCAAAAGTCCATTTGTTTATTTCTCCACTTTCACGTATCTCGTTCAAAACATCGATAGTGATATTCAAACACTTAATATGATAACTATTTACTCAAATTAAACACTTAATGGCATCATCGTATCTATTTACTTTACTCGAATATTGAGAGCAGAGCAGTCCGCGTACGAGCGACATGTCGATCAATGATTATTCGTTTTCACATAAAGCTGAAGAATTTACAGTTTTGGGTATATGTAAACAACATCAGGTAGAAATTCCCAAAAATCTTATTTCGGAGGTGGTTTCACCCCGAAATCCCCATGGTAAGAAATTTTGACAAAGAACGTTTGGTGGCAAATTCCAGCAGCTATGTTATGTATAAGAATCATTTGGAAACACCGTCTCCTTCAGGTCGAAATTCCCAAAAATCTCGTTTCGGGAGTGGTTTCACCCCGAAATCCCCATGGTAAGAAATTTTGACAAAGAACGTTCGGTGGCAAATTCCAAGAGCTATGTTATGTATGAGTTTCATTCGGAAACACCATCTCCATTAGGTCTAAATTTTCAAAAATCTCATTTCCATGGTAGTTTCTCCCCGAAATCCTCATGGTGAGATATTTTGACAGAAAACATTCGGTGGAAAATTTCAAGGGCTATGTTATGTATGAGTTTCATTTGGAAACACCGTCTCCTTCAGTTCGAACTTGCCAAAAATCTCATTTCGGGGGTGGTTTCACCCCGAAATCCCCGTGGTAAGAAATTTTGACAGGATACATTCGCTGGCAAATTTCAAGGGCTATGTCATGTATGAGTTTCATTCGGAAACATCATCTTCATCTGGTCAAAATTCCCAAAAATCTCATTTCGGGGGTGGTTTCACCTCGAAATCCCCATGGTACGAAATTTTGACAAAGAACGTTCGGTGGCAAATTCTAAAAGTTATGTTATGTATGGGTTTCATTCGGAAACACCATCTCCATCAGGTCGAAATTTTCAAAAATCTCTTTTCGTTGGTAGTTTCACCCCGAAATCTTCATGGTAAGAAATTTTGGCAGGAAACATTCGGTGGCAAATTTCAAGGGCTATGTTATGTATGAGTTTCATTTGGAAACACCGTCTCCCTCAGTTCGAGCTTCCCAAAAATCTCATTTCGGGGGAGGTTTCACCCCGAAATCCCCATGGTAAGAAATTTTGACAAAGAACTTTCGGTGGAAAATTCCAGGAGCTATGTTATGTATAAGAATCGTTTGGAAACACCGTCTCCTCCAGGTCGAAGTTCCTAAATATCTCATTTTGGGGGTGATTTCACCCCGAAATCCCCATGGTAAGAAATTTTGACAAAGAACGTTCGGTGGCAAATTCCAAGAGCTGTTATGTATAAGATTCATTTGGAAACACCGTCTCCTTCAGGTCAAAATTCCCAAAAATCTCATTTCGGGGGTGATTTCACCCCGAAATCCCCACGGTAAGAAATTTTGACAAAGAACGTTCGGTGGCAAATTCCAAGGGCTACGTTATGTATAAGTTTCATTCGGAAACACCATCTCCGTCAGGTCGAAATTTCCAAAAATCTCATTTCGGGGGTGGTTTCACCTCGAAATCCCCATGGTAAGAAATTTTGACAAAGAACATTCGGTGGCAAATTCTAAGAGCTCAGTTATGTATAACTTTCAGTTTGAAACATGATCTCCTTCAGGTCGAATTTTCCGAATGATTGTTTGGATATAAAACTCAGAAAAAAATCAGCAGCTAGACCGAATTCACGCTCCCGATTGCCAGGTACGGAATTCCAATTCGTTTCCTTCACTTCGTTGTTTTCATTTCATGTGAATAACCGTTTGAAATATCACATCCATCATTGACGGACGTCTATGGGCGTTCGTGTGTCGTCGGAAATTCTACCGGCTATCTTTTTCTGCCATTTTCACGCTGGTCGGGGTATCTGGATAACTTCTCCATGAAAACCATCTATCATGCAGTATTTGAGTCGAATATCAATACAAATATCCATCCTCCAGAAAAGAGCACTCCGAATTATTCTCAAACTAGGATACAGAGAATCATGCAGAGGTAAATTTAGAGAAAATGGAAATTTGACTGTTACAGCAATGCACGTACAGGTATGTCTGAGTTCTGTATTCAAAAACAAGAACCTTTTGAATTGAACTCATCCCACATATATAACACAAGGAAAACAAATCTTAAATATACAGTTCACAGAAGAACATCTACAGAGAAAGGACTCAAATAGAAATGTATAAAATATTTCAACATAATGCCAGAAACAATAAAGTATGAAACTAGACTAAAGAATTATAAGAAACAAATAAACAAGACGCTGCTCAACATAGAACCCTATAATGTTGAAGAATTTTTCAACGGGGCTAAAGATTGGAAGGATAATACAGCTGGATAGCAGATTATGTACTTTTGGTTTTTTTGACTTGATTTCATTTCAAAGATTACTTTAGTTATTCATAACATTGTGACTTTTAAGTTAAATAAATATTGTCTTATCTTATCAAACCAATTTCGGACGTACAGCATCCAATTGTGATATAGATAATATAAAAAACTCATATGAAATAAATCATTACAACATTTTTTTCTACACTAATCAAACATAATATACCTTCTGGCAATCACAAGAATCAAATTAGCACTATCAATAAAATTTGGAGCAACAATGAATTTTTCATATCTTGCCTGGGGTACAATGATGTCGTAATTAGGTGTTCAGCTCTGTAAAGTACTCCCAAATTGAAGGGATTTCATGTTCTGAAAGGAAAGTAAGAAGAAAAAGGGCCAACAAATAGAGCTTGTTCCCTGGGCGTAAAACCTAAACATAAAAATTTATAAAGGTACTTACGTGAGGTCAGGAGCTTTTACGCGCTTGTTCTAGAATCATTTTTCGTAGTCTGAAACAGTGTGATAGCATAGTTTGAAGTTTAGTTACTCGCAGTACTGAATGGATTGGATAGGAGTTCACACCGCCATCTATTTCTTGTTCTTGTAACAACTCATAAAAAGGCGGAAAGAAATTCAGTAGAGGATTACAGACCGATTAGTATTCTTCATTCATTGAAAATATTTGAACTGGCAATCATAAACCAGTTGATAAAATTCTTCACCGAACATCAGTTATTCTCTATTGCCCAACATGGTTATATATGAAAAATTCTATCTATAGATAGAGTGAAACTGGGATTGAAATAATCTGTCATTTAGTACCTGTTTCCGTTTCAACATTCTACCTGCTGATAATGATTCTTACTAGCAATCTCCATCTATCTCTTCTTCCGAAAAGAGGTCAGATAGCGAACCATAGATAGAAACTTTCATTATTATTCGCCTACCCACGTTTCAAAGAAATTTGAGGTTATCCAAAGATGTTAGTAGGTGAAATCGTTTACCGGCCAAGTTCGACCAGTAACGACTGAGATCTGTTAGAGATGAGTGTTGAAATTTGTTTCATTATAGATTTCAGAAGATTGTTGTGTAGATAAATTTGAATGGGTATGGATTATTTAAGTAGCGACGACAGCGATATGGAATTATTAGATATGATCAATGAGGACCTGTTGACCCCATGACTGCTTTGAATGATTATGAATTTGCATATAAGTCTCGACTGATCCAGAACCTTATTATTATCGAAGGCATAATAATAGGAATGCTTCGAAACGTTGCTTCTATAATGCGTACAACTCTAAATACTCACGCCGATTATTCAAACACTGACCATTGATACTTTTCATCATTTCCCAAAAGCTACTAGATTCGAAAGTATTTGGTATACAAAATGAGGCCATTAAACATCTATCTCTATAACTCAATGGTGATCGTAATATTTTTTCCTTCATCAATCAGGGTTATTATTTAGCAACATCGAACTTTTTCAACCATTCGTCATTATTCGGTACACGAATATTATCTTCTCTCTCTCTGGCATTGGTTTAACTAAATTTACCGCTTCTTCACCCTACAGGCGGTATATAGATGCCAAAATGTGGTTCGTGTTTAATCAAATCTAAAACCTTTTCAAATTAACAGTCATATGCATAATAACTGCACCATTTCGAAACATTTCTTTACATGTATCAATGGGTTTCAAAAATTGTAAACCTTTAACACTAGTGCAATTTTGATTAATCCTACTTATCATATCGCAATATTCTTTTGAATCACTATAATTCCGAATACAAAATGATGCAAAATCATTAAAACATTTACCACTATTTGTCATCGTTTAATTTAGGCATCTTATTGCTTAAATCTATATCTGCCAATCACTCCTGATAATCCATTATTAAAACTATACACCAAACAATTTGTACTCTTATTATTATAATAAACAAAATTCCTCCATCATTAAAAATATTATTCAAAAACGCTACATGCTCTCTCACAGGACGGCGTCTGAAAACTGCCTTGGAGAAAGAATTACGCATATTTATATTGCTTAAACATAATTATTTACTTAATTGTCATTATTATTCAATTTTTTCATATCTTACATTAACCTAAATCACGTGAATTAAACAATTATACCATTGATAAAACACAAGCTCCCAAAAGCTCTTAACCTCCCGTCAGTTCTTTTCTGCATATTTATTATCCGATTAGAATTGTATTTTTAAGCAGCTTCAATTACATTTTTGCGCGCTTGCTTCTAGTAGAACAGCGTTTTATCGTGTTGCCCAAACGTCTGTGATTATTGAATATTCAGTTGAAAATGGACTCAATCGACTGCGTTTGACTTTCTAATGAAGAATACAGAGTCAAACTCGACTATATCGTCCGGCCGTCAAAGTTTTGCTGAGTATTTGGTGGGATTGGGAAGGGGTCATCTACTGTAAGCTATTAACTAGTCAATGGCGAGACGCTTGATTCTGTCAGCAATTACACCGATTGAAAGCAGCAATTGATCAGAAGAGATCAGAATCAGCAAATAGGAGAGGTATCATATTCCATCAGGACAACGCCAGTCCTCACACATCTTTGATGACCTGCCAAAAGCTTCGGGACTTTGCTTGGGAGTTTCTTAGGCAACCACCTAATAGTCCAGATCTGGCACCAAGCGATTATCATTCATTTTTGTCCATGGTCCATGTCTAAGGCTCTTGGTGGTGTAAAATTGTCCTCAAGAGAAAATTGTGAAGAATGGTTATCTCATTTTTTTTTCGCTAATATGGATAAGACGTTTTGGGAACGAGGCATAATAAAATTATCTTCTGAATAGCAACATGTAATTGAAAAAATGGGTGGATATTTGAGCAATAACGAATAATTGTAACTTTGTTGAATAAAGCTCCAACCTTCGTTGTTAGATATTTCAGCTGGTTGACATAAGAAAATGTCAAGTTTATGAAATGAAATCACTCAAAACAAGGCCTACTAGTCGACTTTCGATTTTAATTCAAAGTCATCTTCACGGCTCTACAATGAAAAAATACAAATTCTTACAATATAGTACACACACCAGGTAACACAAAAGGGACAATGGTAAAAAAATATATAAATATTATGATCTCTAATTCTACTAACAAAATGATATTTTTGATAAACAGAGATATCACAGTTCGACATAGCGAGAGAAAATGAAGGAAACAGTCATATATACAAATTTTTTTCCCTTCTTATATTCTATTCTCTTATTAATAAAAATATATGAAATAATGCAATGAGAGAAAATTAGGAATTCACTTACAGTTTCATAATGGTCTTTGTCATGTAAAAAATAGATTTAAACAAATATACCTCAATAATACACATGGAGAGAAAACTGCTGGAAAGGAACTGCTGACAGATTGATTTAATATTATAATATGTTGAAATATTTTAAAAATGCACATGTGAAGGCTAATTCCGCACTATTTATTTATTTATGAATATCTATGATCAAGTTTTATCTTTGATCTTATTAATTAGGTAATAATAAGTGTTGTTCAAATTCTCAATGTCAGTTCTCTTATCAATTGATTTTGCGTCTTGTTTAATGGAAATCATTTCATACAGTAAACGTTTTTTTTTTTCAACTCTTTAATGTCCTAATTTTCGATTGACTAAATGTTGAAGTCAAAAAAGTGAAGATTATTTGAAACATGCTCAGCTAGTGCGGTTTCATTTTTTAATGGATTTTATATGTTCAGGGCACTTCTTTGATGTCCAGATATTCTGTCTTTGATGTTACGACTGGTTTGCCGTATGTAGGTGGATTGACAATCTTTGCAAGATATCTTCTAGACTACCTCCCTGAGTAGTTCTTTAGGATTGTCATTTTTTATTCAGGTATAATCTTCTGTTGGTGTAGAAGATTTGAAGGCAATATTAATATTGAGTAGGTGATGAAATTTTGTTCCTTATTTGTTATGAAAGATCTTCTACATAAGTCAGTCTATAATATTATTTGTTTTCATCGACACTATCAACCTTAAATTGACATCGATTGTTCTCTTTGTTCAAAATCTTGTCGATAATTTTTTTTGGGGTTATCATTATTTCAGGCAGCACCTTAAATTATCTAAGTTAGCTGTTTAAAAATGATTCGAAGATCATTTCACCTACCTAAAAAAGTTGGTTTCTGGTACCAATTGGTTTTTATTTCATTACATTAGTTGCACATCTATAAACGGCAATGTATTATTCTCAGACTCAAGTTCAATAGATAATGTTGACCTTGGATGGAAGCCGTTGAATATTTCAAAGATCTCTTCTATTTCATCAAAAGGTATAAATATACAAATATGATTAACTCTAGTAAAATGTTATAATTCCTAAAGCGATCCTTTTAATCTCAGCTGATGTTATAAGCTTTCTGTTAATCCTTTTGCTGACAACACTTCAGTGGTGGTTTCTGCTGGGAGTTTTGGGGATCTCTGGGAGACATGTGAGTGTGTTATATGTTCATTTGTGAATCAGGCTAACAATTTCCTGGTGAATGTTGAAAGGAGGATATGTATTCATTTCGCATTATCATCCGAGTCACAAAAATTTCTTGGAAATTATGTAGACAGATATTTAAGATGGACAATCCATGTCGATGCTCTGTGTAAGACATTGAACCAATCATTTTTTTGCAATTGTCAAAGTAAGAAAATATTTGCCTGTGTGCTCAATGTCTATTACAGTTCAGTTTATAACCATATATCATACAATATCTTGCTGTGGAGGAGTAGTCCCGATTTTCAAAGAGTATTTGTAGCACAAAAGCGTATTTTAAGAGCAATGTTCAATCTAAAGCCATTAGAGTCATATAGACAAAATTTGTTGAAAACCATGTTTTAACGTTACCTTGTATATATATTTTAAAATGTTTGATATACACCAAGGAAAATGAGGACAAATGGTTGAAATTAACAAGTCAGCATGAATATAATAAGAAATGAGAAATAAAAATGATTTCTCCTGATGCCTATTGAGCCGGCATGGCATGGCAATATGTTAAAAAAGAATGACAATTATAAATAACCATATAATACACAGAATTTACTAATAATGATGTTCCCTAAACATAAAACTTCCAAATTTGAATGCTCTTTGTATTAAGTATTAAGGTATTAAGTTTTTCAACAATTTGCCTTCGTCTCTGAAGTCCTTGAATTTAAGAAGGTTTAAGAATGAGGTAAAAATACTACTGTTGAAAAAAGGCTTCTTTTAGGTTGATGAATTCTTTGGTGACTCTATGTCAATTTAATTATTTCTATTTTTTCTTCTGTACTTCTTAATGACATCTCTCCTACACACTATGTAGGGTCTTAATGGATTTAATAAAATTATTATTATTATTATTGTATGGGCAAAACACTTTTCCATACAGAATTAAGCCATAAATCTGTCTGTAATATTTGTTGTTGTAATTAAAATAAATGAAATTGAATTCCAGCTGCTACTAGTGCAGGAATGTGCGATGTGGACATCCGACCGTCCCTATACAGCTCAGTAGTTTTGACTGGAGGCAATTCTCTTGTACAGGTAATCAGTTAAAATTTTTTTTGCTCTGAATTATTATTGATAACATGATTTCTTCAAGGGATTCAGTGACAGGCTTAGCAAAGACCTCTCTTCAAGGACACCAGGTTCTATGAGACTTAAGATGATTGCAGCAAATGGCACTGTTGAAAGGAGATTTGGAGCATGGGTTGGTGGTTCCATTTTAGCATCTATTGGCACTTTTCAGCAAATGTGGATGTCCATGCAAGAATATCAAGAATGTGGAAAATCTCAAATAGATCGAAAGTGTCCCTGAAGTTTCACCTTGTCTACAGAATGTTTTTAGTGATATTTTTTATAAGAACTCCTTTATAAAGTTTGAATTTCAGAATAATACCAAACATAATTTTTTTCATCCAATCAGCGAATTTTTTTTGAAAATAAATATTTTCAACTTTGATAATGTTTATTCTTTTGAAAATATACCTTGTTTGTGGCACTTGAAGAGTCTTTTTGATGTACTTTTGTGAATATTTCAATAATTTTAGGAAAAAATCAACAGTTGATGTATGTTTTTCATTTTTTCATCCAAATGCTTGCATGTGTTTGAAATAATTCATTCAGAATGATCTGCAAAACAAAAAAAATTATGAAAAGCGATCTTTGATTGTATGAATAATTTTTATTAAAGTTCAGTTTTTGGTTTTGATTCATTTGTATGCAACAAAACTTCACACAAGTCCTTCAATTCGGAAAAGTAACTACTTAAACTATACTCCTCATTTTCTTCTATATCTTCTAGTCCTAACTTATTATATTTTTGGTATAAATAACGTAAAATTTTTAAATCGTAGCTATTAACACATTTCTTCCTCAAGACATTCATTGATTTCAAACATTTCTCAACATAATCGTGATTCTCTTCATCAGCTGTCATGATAGAGTAAAGTAAATTGTTTATATACAAACACCAGTTATTTTCAAACAGTTTTTCTTCCAAACGTATCATCTCATATTGTTTCAAAGCTTCCTTATTTCCATCATCTTTTAAAGAATCATGATGCTCGCCAACTAAATCTGCTACTAATGTTATTAATTTAACATTCATTTTGATGTTGGCTCGTTCCAAGATTTTCGTAAACACAGTCAAGCCACCATTTTCTAAGAATTTTTTCTGAGCTAGTGGAAATCTTCGCAATACTGAACTCAAAGCACCTACAGCTTGATACTTAACATCACTACTTTTATCTAAATTGAGTACTTTGAGAAGTTCAGTAATGGCTCCTTCTTCTAAACTATGGATCTGAACTTTAGGATTGTTTTGCATTAATGTGCTCATCAGTTGAAGTGTCATAGATTTAATTTCAGAATTACTTTGATTCAAGCTTGTATAAATCAAAACCTTGAAACCATTTTGATTCACAAAATCTACAGCATTATCAATTTGATGTGTAAGGTACTTTAAATCTTCAAGGATGCTTTTTATTCTTGTAATATTTTTTGAATCATTTATTTCATTTTTAAAATCTACCATCAGTTCCCTAATTACTTCAGAATCTAACTTTGGCGTTAATTGGAGGTTTCCTAGTTCTCTTTTAATCTCCTGATAGCTTCTGAATGTTGTTTTCAAACTTTTGAAATTATCGTTCCCTGCATCATTTTTTATTTTTATCAAAGACGCTTTAATTTCTTCAGCAGAAAATTTGGAATAAGTAGGACCTTTTTTTTCTTCAAGATTAACAGTCAAGGCCTTACTTTTCGATTCATCAGGATATTTAGCTTCTTTTTTACCTGTTTGCAGGTTTATTCTGACATGAAGACCCGCCGGAATCTTTTGACCTACAAGTTACTTATTTTTTATTCAAACAAAAGCTCTCAACACCCAAATGATCATACCCACAAATCATACCTTGTTTAATTTCCTTCCATTCCGAATTTGGAACAAAAATATCTTTATCATCTTCATCATTACAGGAGTTACCTGTCAATAATACCAGAATGAATAATGATATTAATTTTAAATCCATGTCGCTATTAACACTAATATTTAAAAAAAAAACGAATAAAATTTCGATTCTCAGTAATGCCACAGAACATCAAATCAAATAGTCTAGGTCACAGACCAGTGAGACCAGTAAATTTGATAACTGGTCTGTGGTCTAGGTCACAGAATTACGGGGCATTAGTAGGTTGGTTCGGGTGGCAGTTCCCAGTTGTTCTGGGGTCACGAACGGGTGAGAACAGGTGGGCATAGACTACCTATAGATAGGCAACTCTGGCATGAATATTGGTCCCGGCTTAGAGCTCAACTTACAGCGCCATCTTTCGTCATCTTAGAGTTGATTACAGATTCCATTCGCACAACGTTCTGTCTAGTGGCGCCCTCTAGTGCATTTTATAAGAGTTATCATAGGATTCCACGCAAGCGCAGGTTGAATCCCATATTTTTATTGGAAATGAAAACAAATCAAATACATTTGAAATGACCATAATTCTTTTAATCTGCTGTATATTGTCAGAATTTCAATAAAAAAATATCATTTGATCAGAAAATTGTGACAATTTGCAGCAGATTAAAGAATTATGGTCATTTCAAATATATCTGCCTTTCAAATCAAAGAACATACTAATCTTTAGAGGATGAAAGGAAATAAACAAAAAAGAAACTTTAGAAATATATATATAATGCAGTAAATTATCAATTTACAAAAATTTCAATATCGAGGGAAAGAATAAACGAACCAAGAATAATTATGCAACAATTACTCATCAAGTTATGAAAATACATTGAAAGAATAAATTAGAATATTAGTGACAGATACATCAATTTAAGCATGAAATGCATTAGATTTATACTTTTATGACAGAAACAATTTCTAAAAGTCTATTTTCTTTTAGATACTTTTTCGGATGACATCTTCATTATTGGATCATAAGATCTTATTGTTTTTTTTTCCGATAAAATTTTATAAATAGTTCTGTCATAAAAGTACAGAAATAATATCATGGCAAAATCAATAAACTTATTAACTGAAATTCCTTGAATTTGGCGTTTCAACGGTAAATCTCACATATCCGTTGAAGTATTCTAGGAATCTTCTGATAGACGATTTTTATGAAACCTACTATAAGTGGAATACCCAAAACTATAATCAATGACCATGAGCAGTTCACTTATATATAAATACCTTGTTGCCTCAAAATTTCTTCAGGAGTTCTGGAGGGTAGACAAAATATGCTTACATAATCTGAAAGATTATTAAAATTACAAAAATGATAATCATAGGGAGTAGAATGAATTACTTGGCAAATTAAGTGTTGGTAGAGCAAATCTTTTCAGCTTTCCATGAGGGTCTATACAATCCATATGAAAATTCTTTATGCAAATAACACTTTTGGATGAATGAAAACATGGATTTCTGATTCTTTCCAACCAAACTTTTCTAACACCCTCAACTTGTGTAATGAAAAACCTAGAAAGAAAACAGTGTTAGAAACTGTCCCAAATTTTTACTAATCAGAAATTACTACAGGAATATGAAATTGCTACAGAAAATATTAATTCACAGTACATTTTTAGTGAGTTATAAGTTAATCCAAAACCACTACTTATATGAATGCAACACATACCTTTTGACATTACTATCACTGTAGCAATTGGGAACACAGTAAGAATAAACCATTTGAATTAAATTAAATTGAATAAGTTGAAAATGAATAAACCATTTCAGACAACCAGTTCATGCTCATCATAAAATAGTTTCTTACTCTTCATAAAGTCCACCAAGAGTGAGGTCTGATAAAATCCGTTTTTACCGATCACTACTGAGAAGTACTAATTTACCGATCCGAGCTTCTAAGATAACAACAGATGTCTCTACCGCTCGTCGAAGAAAAACGTGACCAGCTTTGTAGTAGGCGAGTTCCCACCCCCTGCAGGTGGGAACAGATGATTTCAAAATGATTTCGTTAAGTGCATAGATAAGTGAAAGCAAGGTTATGCTGTACATCATGGACATTGAACTCTATATGAATATTTAGAGTTTAATGATCATGGATAGTGTTACAAAGATTTGGGCGCGTTCAGCAGACCCAACAGTTGCGGAACGGTTGTGACATTTCTATGGTTTTTCTGCTGAACGGTGCGCTACCTGCGGAACATATTGACGAGCGGTCGCCATTTTTTGTAGCATAACCTTTCTCCGCTCAGTGTCGGTAACACGTTGTGAGTATGACATTTATTTGAATTTAAGGCGCGAAGAAAGATGGAAGTTACCAAAACTTATACATGCGGTAATACTAATTTTGTAATAAATTAGAGACATTCTAAAATGGTCTTTAAACAGATCACCCATGTATTGAGGAATTGTGTCTTCATAAAAATTCTGATTTTTCGGAACAATTCCTCTGTTTACATCTTCCAATACAGCCGAAGATTGAGCTAATAATTGGACAATCTCATTCGTAATGTTCGTCGTTATGTTATCACTCTTCAAAGAACAGTGGAAGCATATTAGAATCCATGATTAAATATTCAGTCTAAGCACGAATAATTTTAACTACAACGTTAGACCTCTGAGAGATTTCTTTTGACACACATAACCTAACAAGAGACCTAACCTAAACTCATTTGGCACACAGAACATTTGACATAAAAAGGAGCGGTCCGTTCAGCAGAAACCGCTGTCGCTACCTATCGGGAGCGTAGCGGTTTTCGCTACCGATCTTTCTGCTGAACGCGCCCATTGAATAACTTATTCAATATCATTGTGTTATTAATACGGTGGAAATACGTTAGAAATTACAAATTTTAAAATTGAACAATTTTTTCTGTCATAGATTAATAAACATAAACATATCCATATAAATAACTGTAAATATAAATTATATGTGATGAAATATTTAAATAAATGATTTAATTTAATTATAATTTGAAATTTCAATATATGTAGTAGTGGTCATCAGTGGAGAAATTATTTTTGTTAGTTCATATCTGGGTAAACTGTGAATTCTTCTGTTATTTTATTGTAATTTTGGTGGAAACTGTGTAGAGAAAATTTTATATAATAGAATTAGGTAATTGTATATTGAACTGGTGGCATTTGGGAAATAAATAAAAATATTTTCTAACAATTTTCATAGCTTTGTAATTATTTTTTAGATAAGAATTGTTTTAACAAGTCGTTGTGTTCTTGAAAGAGGTCATTCCTCCGTTAAGTTAACCGAGTGGTTAATAATGGAGATACTACCATCACGAAATATCGTATATATAAATAATATAAAATAATTATCTTACATACTTTGATCAACAACTATGCAATTATTTTATTCATTTACTGCAAATGATCCTTCCTCTTCTTTGAGATAACAAAAATTTTGAGAAGCTATTATAACGAATTGATTAAAAATTTATACTCACACAACATCAAATATACTCAAAAACAGCTATGCGAATGTTCTAGTCACCAAATATATAACTTAATTGCCAATAAGAACTACTGAAAATTTGAATCACCCATGATTTGAATTTACCGCTTCTTCTGTTGTACCATCTCTAGATCAGGAACCGTAAGAACAGTAACGAACAGTTCCGAAATCAAGGCCGAATTTTGGCGGTGCATTTTCAATCTTTTGAAAGAACATTTTTGAGTAGTTGGAATGTTTTGTAAATATGTCAAATGTCAATTATGGCGGAAAATTTGAATTTTGCTTATGATTGTAATTTGTAATATTGCATTGGAAAAGCTAAGCACACGTTTATATTTATTGTTGAAGTAATGGCGAAATAAATAAGAAAGTGATTATTTACAATAATTCTGTGATTCAAGAAATGGGGTTTGCCATGCTTTGCAAGATATCTGCCTTTTTCGTTTTAGTATTTCTGAAAGTAGTCATTTTATTGAATCAAAACTTCCAGATATTTTAACTATGTATCAAATACAAATTGGTTTCGAGTATTGAACCCTAAATCTTTTGAAAGATCTTTCGAAAGATTGCACCGCCAAAATTCGGCCTAAAAGTGTTCCGACCACACGAACGACAAGGAACTCCTGTTCCGTCCCAGACGAACGGGTGGGAACCACAAATTACCAAAAATTACAGTTCCGAACTGCCACGCGAACAAACCTCAAGGCTCGTTTATACCATAGAAATACAAGACGATACTGGCTGGTACCTTATGCCGTAACCTTAACCTTAAAAGTTGAACCATAGGAATTCAATGCTTTCGTTCATACCATAGAATATAAAATACCAGGAAGGAGCACACCGGGTTCTCTCTTTGAAAATCTTGTGAACGGAAACGGCCATCTTAGGGAACCAGGTGTGACTCATCTGTTGGTTATTCTCTGTCATTGACGTAGTATCTAACGTCAATGTTCGCTGTCAACATTCCTGATAAATAACCTAACATTTGTTGTCAAAGTTTGGAAAGAAGTGAATTCAAAATGGTTAGTTGTGTATCTTGTTATATCATTCATTAATCATCACCATCAATATTTATTTAGCCCTTCCCTTTTCTGATCAAATAATTTTTTTTTTATTTTAACTGAATTCTAATGATTCCATTGATGAAAATAAAGTATATACTTCTGCAAAAAATATCATTCTTATAATATTTTACCTACTGGTAGAAGTGAATCTTTTTTCAAAAATGTAATAAGCACATACAAAACCTGTTGACAGGCATTGCTACTGGTTTTATTTTTTCCAGTTCAAAGCATTCTTCTGCATGCTAATAAATATATGCCAAAAAATTGGAAATTAATTTGGTAATTGAACTATTGTTCACTACCTTCTGTAACAATAAATTACCTCAAGGTTTATGGAGCCCAAAAATGGAAATTTCATTAAAAATAACAAGGTATGAACTATCATTTGTTCATTTCAATAATTAAGTACAAGTTTTACCTATCGCCCTTCCATACTACTTGTATACAAGTTTTATTTTAATTCATATTATTGATTTTTGATCAGAATAAACGACTTCAAAATCGCGTTCTTTTATATGAAACTGTTTTTTTGAACTGAATCAAGTCTTTATATCAACCCATCCTCATATACCTTTTCCATTAAAATGCAGTTTCTACTTACTACGCCACTGCTTACGGAAACAGAAGTCGGCCATATGCGGGAACCATCCCGGTCCCCAATTTCAAATCTTATGCTCCTTCCTATGGTTCTTTATTCTGAGGTTCATACTCATTCCCTAACCTATTCCCTTACCTGTAAAATGTTCAACTTCTAGGGACAAATTCATAGAAATATATATTCATAAATAATTTGGACAAATTACAAATATATATAATAGATAATTAGATTAGATTATCTTATAAGTGTATAAGACTATCTTATAAGTAAGATAAATCAAGGGAATGTAATATTGGGCGAGTTTTTTTGACACATGCGCATTCTATAGAGGGTCAATTATTTATATCAGAGTATTGAATACATAATCGATCTCTGTTTTAATAGCGGTAATTTCAAATAATATAATAAATTTTAATTCAAGATGATCAGCACGTTTCAAAACATTGAAACTCAAATTCAAAATGACAATTTTTAACAAGCATACAGCAAAATCCATAAACTCTATGTTCTGTTTAAGGTTAAGTTAACAGCCAGTATAAACGCCTACTGAAATTCTTACGGCATACGGAATAAGGTAAGGGCTTACGACATAAGGTACCAGCCAGTATAAACGAGCCCTCATGCTCGTAACCATAGAATATAAAATACCAGGAAGGAGCACACCGGGTTCTCTCTTTGAAAATCTTGTAAACGGAAACGGCCATCTTAGGGAACCAGGTGTGACTCATCTGTTAGTTATTGTCTGTCAAGATTCCTGATAAATAACCTAACATTTGTTGTCAAAGTTGTGAAAGAAGTGAATTCAAAATGGTTAGTTGTGTATCTTGTTATTTCATTAATCATCACCATCAATATTTAATTATCCCTTCCTTTTTCTGAACAAATATTTTTTTTTTGGATTTTAACTGAATTCTAATGATTTCATTGATGAAAATAAAGTATATGCTTCCGCAATGAATATCATTCTTATAATATTTTACCTACTGATAGAAGTGAATCTTTTTTCAAAAATGTAATAATCACATACAAAACCTGTTGACAGGCATTGGTATTATTTTTTCCAGTTCAAAGCAGTCTTCTGCATGCTAATAAATATATGCCAAAAAATTGGAAATTAATTTGGTAAGTGAACTATTGTTCACTACTTTCTGTAACAATAAATTACCTTAAGGTTTATGCAGCCCAAAAATGGAAATTTCATTAAAAATAACAAGGTATGAACTATCATTTGTTCATTTCAAAAATTAAGTACAAGTGTTACTGATCGCCCTTCCATACTACTCGTATACAAGTTTTTTTTTTTCATATTATTGATTTTTGATCAGAATAAACGACTTCAAAATCGCGTTCTTTTATATGAAACTGTTTTTTTTTAAATGAATCAAGTCTTTATATCAACCCATCCTCATATACCTTTTCCATTAAAATGCAGTTTCTACCTACTACGCCACTGCTTACGGAAACAGAAGTCGGCCATATGCGGGAAAGCATACATTAATTTTACCCCGATGCCGAAGATCTCGACCAATCAGGAAACGAAGCGCGCTTGCTGTCAATGACAGAGAGGACTATAGGCCCTCTTTGTCATATTTACAACGGTTTGTTTTGACAATCAGCCATTTAATTCGAATTTATACTTTTGCTAGAAGTAATTATTGGATATTTTTGTTAGCGTTAGCAACGTGTTGATATTTGAAAATTGCAGTAAGAGTAATTTTTATTATCTTTCATCATGGACGGAGAAAAGTAAGTATTTATCTATTATTTTGTAGAAAATGCACTCAACCAATTTATTTGGAAACTTTAATTTTCAGGGATAAACTGAGTTCTCAAATTTGTTCAAAACAATTATCTTCTGCTTCGACGAAATATCGTCATATGCGGAATATTCATCATCAAGATCTTATTCCAAAGCAATTAAAGCATTTAAAATGCCCAATTTGCCCAGAAGAAAAGAAAATTGCTCTTGAGTCCCATATTGCTTTGGATATTCATTTAGAGCAAATTCATTCCATTAACATCAAAACATCACAGTTGACTTTTATAAACGAAGAAGAATTTGAGCTTGGGGAGCATTGGAGAATAGAAGTGTCGATTGCATAAAACGAAGATATCGGAAAAGCAGTGATGGATTAGTAATTTATTTTGAATGTATAATCGCAGTTTTCCACCAGTTTGATATAATGAGTTCCTTTGAAATCATGGTGATATTAGGAAACCATTTAACTACCAGGATATGTAAGTCAATGTAGCAAACGCAGCATGAAAACTGGAGGAAGTATCAGAATATCTGGGTTCTGCCTTTCTAGAATTCGTGTGAAGATAAGTAGTACAGGTAAGTTTTTTAGTTATTCATTTGTGTTAAACTAGAAATATGATCCAATATTTCATTTGTATGTTTTAGCTGTGAATGTAACATTCGTAGAAACACATATAGGTCATGAGGATGAACTACACTCTAAACGTTTGAGTAAGGATGATCAGAAATTGATTGCTGATGAATTGGAATTACAAAGGAGAGCATTTTACAGGATTCTAAAAATGTTACAGAAGAAAAACTGCAAAGAATTAATGTACTCGCAAGGGCAGATCTTTCTTATATTATGCGAAAATTCAATATTGAAGAAACGAAAACATGATGATGACATGCTAAGGCTTTAAAAGTTAAATTAGATTAATCTAATAAAATTTCTAATTTTTCCATAGATTCTGACAGTAAATTTCAAGTAAGTCTCCGTGATAAGTCAGACATGTGTTTTTCATAGTAGTTGATTGTAGATGGAGTTAAACCAAAGCATTATGAAACTTAAATCGTTGCATGAGAATGATATTTGACGTATAATGAAAGTCAAATTTTGGCTAAGCAAAAATTGAATTTTCTCTCCAATCTAAGAATTATACTCCATTTTTATTTGAACAGAATGTAAATATCAATAAAAGCCATGAAATATATCAGCACCTTCGAAATAATGCATTTTCCAACAAACCTGATCCTGTAAAGAAAACAATGAGTGTAATGTATTGATACTGACTTTTTAGTGTTGCTTCAAGTGCCTTATGGTCAATAAGATATTTCGATAAATTTAAAACAGAAAATAGTATATGTGGTCATACTATTTGGTACATTCACATATGCACCATTTATCCTTGTTTGTAACTCACAACATATCATTTTATTTGAAATGCTGCAATGAGTAATGAAAGTTTGAGTGTTTTGTTCAAATATACTATGAAACATTTCAATTTGTTTTATTGTCATGAATTGGAAATGTGCATTAAATTAATAATACTACCGATATTGGCCCCTGTTGAGCATCATGCGATATCTTAGGAGCATAGATAACTTAGGAGTAATTAAATTATTTTTATAAGATACAAAAATTTTGACCAATTTTAAAGGATACTTGGAACTTATTGCATAAATGATCAAAAAAAATACCTACAATAACATTAAGGTCTGCTTTCGCACTATACAAAATATTAACTTAGTATAATTCGAAATGAAATAAGAATTTATTGATGCTTATTATTATATATTATTAGATTTTATTCATCAATCAAATATTTTGTGTTTACTTGTTTCAAAAAATTTTGAGGATATAGGTAACTTATTGCTGGTTTATTTTTATTAACATCCCCTACAAATATTTATCATCACTATAGAAACTGATATGGCACTTCGTATTTACACTGTTTTTTACTTGAACCCTTCTTGAACCTGTAGTTTTCATCAACAGATTCATGCTTATGCTGGAAATAGGGAGCCCTGAAATATTCAGTATAATCCAAGAGGAATTGTTATCCATTTCTTCATTAGAAGGAATGTATAAATGTCAATTTAAAAATAAATTCTATTAAACTGAAAACAAAAGCAGCCTATAAGATAGAAAGGCAAAACCGGAAAAACGTTTTCGGAATCCTCTCCTGCATGGCGCTACAGCGTATTGCGGCAAAATCTGGAACCTCAATCATATTTTTGATTAATCTTTCCTCACGTCGCCGTAGGACGTGAAGCGAAACTTTATGGAACACAGTGCATCTACGTGATTGGTCGGCATCGGGGTAAAATTAATGTATGCTTATGCGGGAACCATCCCGGTCCCCAACTTCAAATCTTATGCTCCTTACTGTGGTTCTTTATTCTGAGCTCGTAACCAGGGGGATGAAAGTCTGGGTTCTATGCTCTACCAAACACTGTAGTCGATATCTTTGATTATGAATATAAACCGGAGATTATTTTCATCAAAGTTTTGTTTTCAGTTCATTTAAAACGAATTTGATCGTATTGCTAACAGCCAATTCCAGTAAATAATTATATTATCGTTATAAGCAGCAAGGTTTGCGATAGAAATGGTAGACATTAAAAAAAATTGTAATCGGTGTTTTATTAACGTCAGTAAATGCAAGGCAGTCTGTTTTGTAAAGCAAAATCTTTGAAAGAACTCATACATTTAATTCATATATACTTTTATTTATCTATGATTTAATTGAAATATGAACGTGTTACATATATACGTCTAGGATATCCTCTTTCACAATTTTTATTCACAAGACATCACGAAATACATCAAATAGATTATAGAAGTCCAGGATAGAAATTATTAGAGCTGTTGAAGAAAATAGTTTAATCGATGTTATTAGTCGAATTCATTCGGAAACCACAATAGAAATAATTATTTTAGGTTAGAATTCTGCCCTTAAATAGTTAAGTGGTCATACATGAGCACTAACATGTAAGTGCCGCTGAACAGTTGGTACAAAGCAATTTAAGCTAAAGGTTCATTTCAAGGGACGCTTAAAAGAGTGGTTGGTGCAAACGGGACTTGGAATATACTATTCACATATTCAGCACATGGCGGTCAAAAAGATATTAGTGGTTTTATATTCCTGTAGACTTCTTTCAGTCACTCTTAAGAAATATATCGTGTACAACCTGCTTTTGGTGAAAACAACCATACTTTTATTTATTTATGGAAAACAACCCCAAAGTGATATTTAGAGTTCAATGGGCTAAGATGGGGCCGTTCCAGGATTGCGGATAAATCTACTAATTATGTGAAGCTAGTGCTGCCATCTGACGCTTATTGGTCATACTCGAACAGCTATGTTCATTTCTAGTTTTCTATTATTTTTCTTCAATACAAAGACTTTTTACATGGAAACGTGATGAATGGCACTGAATATTTGATCATTCTACATGTAAACAAACAAAAGGAATTTCAAAGCCGACAGAATTAGCAATGTAAAATAAGAATTTGATTTTTTTTTCAAATCTCTCGACATCTATTGTCCCAAAGAAAATTTTTATTATTATCGTATTTGCAGAATTCTATCCTCTTATATGATCTGCTATCTAGTGTCAAAGTAAGAAAACCTCGGCTGTCGAAAAACAATCAGAAATCCGTAAAGTATCCGGCAGAATCAAAACACTTTGGAAAACGGAGGAAAATCCGCCGATGAGCATCATAATTGAATTAAATATAACAATTATTGGTAAGCTTTACACTACATGATAGTCAAGCCCAGAGACGTCAGGCCATCAAAATGCTAAGTCCAAAAATTGAGAGAATAGTTTAAATGTTGATTTCTATCGCGCAAACTCGAAATTCAACGCGCCATAGCAAACATTCATTCGCCATCTCTGTGTTTGGTAGATTTCTCATTCTCCGGTTTGCTGGTGTATCAAACATTACTGGCATATTTGGCTGTCACGTGTAATTTAAACATTATCTATTTTAATCTCTAGAGTACCATGGCGGATGAATATTTTTATGGTATGTATAATATTCATTTTATTGTATTAGAGAAGTTTTATGCATATTTTTGATCTAATATCTGTATAATGAAAGTTCGGTTTGTTATGATGCCGGTTTTTGCGCGCCATTACGAGTTTTCGCCTTGTCGTTTTTTACTCATATAAAACTTCGAATTTTCAGCTTTGACTCTCAAAGGCGCTAAATCTAGCGAAGTTTGGGACCCAGAAGGCAAAGGATCTGAGGATTTCAATGGAGGACACAAACTTATCATTAAACAAGCCTTATTGGGACCTGAAGCTGTTGAAGGAGAAGTAAATGTTATTCAAGTAGAAGCTATGACATGGAAAGATCATGTTAAAATTCCTGTGGCTACTTTGAAAGCCGGAGGTCCAAACAACCAAGTTCTTCTTGATTTATCTTTTCCGGACCCACCGGTAACTTTTACCCTATTACAAGGTAGTGGTCCAGTTCATATAATTGGACACCACCTAATAGGATCTTCTATGGAAGAGTTCGATGATATGGAAGAAGTTATTGATGAAATGGATGAAGATGAAGAAGGTGAAGAAGGCGCTGTAAGTATACATTGGAATTAACAAACTTACGTTTGGCAATTTTCTTAAACGACATTGTGGCATAGTTCTTTGTTACTGTTTAGTGAATTTCTATTATTGATACATGATTTCTTTCTTCTACGCTCTTCTAATATAGGGATTCCTCTTTCTATAATTGGTTCTAACAATATATGAACATTGTAAAATTTGATTTGCATCAGTAATAGTCAATGCTGCTATCTAAGTAATTCTTTGAAACTAATACATACTATATAATGCAATATTATCAGAATTGCTTGTGCTAATTTCTTTTATTAAACATAATTTTAAAATTGTTAACATAGAAGCTATTGCCGAGCTGAGTAGAGAAGTATTTGATGGAATCTCCACTGTTGATTTTATCACATTGAAAATGATTTCGTTTCAATATCTGTCACTAATTGATCCAATGTTTTTAGGAAGAAGATGAGGAAGATGAAGAACCTAAAAGTAAAAAAGCCAAAACAACAAATAATTCAAAAGGTAAAACTCCTGTAAAAAACAAAGTCAGCAAGAAGTAAGACATTTAGTATTTAATTCCATTTTATGATAGGTCAGAATGTATCTTATTTTATATCGAGTATTTGTTCTTTCCTAGTTTTAATGTAACAAATTCTTAAGAGTTTGTTTTGAAATCCTGATTTGAAATTGTCATTCAATGTCTAATTTATTCCAATACGGTTGTTTTGTAAATAATCTCATTAAAGTAGTTTGTATAAACTGCGTTTTTCTATCAATTTGTTTTGAAATTGAAATGAAAATTTTATATCAAAAAACTAATTAGATATGTTTTGATTTGAACTCTTCATTAAAGTATCGTTTCTACAACTGAGTTTTCATTGCTATGATTGATATGGAACTAACGCATTTGAAGAAAATAACTTTGATTTTAGGAAATGGAAATGATTTCTTTTGTTTTAATGGTTTTGTGACTGTTCAATGACCTTATCGGAAAGTTAGTTTTTTGATGGTGTTCGTAACCATAGAGCTGTACGATGAGTATTGAAAGAGTTAAAATTAGTGTTACCGAATTTGAAACTATTTGAATGTTAACAAAGTTAATTGAGGAGTTTAAGATCAACATAAAAGATAGCTCTTACATTACCATTAACATCCTTGTTGCAGTTACATAATGTGGTTGAATTGTTGACAATTTTCACATTGCATGTGACTAAAAGATAAAAAAAATGTTCTGAATTATAATTCCATCTAGAAATCCCAAACAATTGATTTGCAAGACAATTCTCAAGCTATAAACAACCCAGGTAAATCGAATTTCAGTTTGCATTGTGCAGTCTGTATTGATTATTTCCATATCTTGTTTAATCAATGAATGTATAACTTATTATAAGGCTAAAGAGATTGCTTTTGGATTATTCTATCAAAAATGAATATACAGGCCTCTGTTACTCAGCAAAAAGAAAATAGTTTAATCATTTCATGGTCACATCCTGGTTTAAATGGTTATTAGCTTCAAATTTTGAATGATTTGAAGGAATGGAACACTTTGTATAGGTAATATGTGGCATATTTGTTCAATACTAGAAGATGGTTTTTCTCTGATGTAATTCAATCAGGTTGTCTAAGCTAATACCCTGAATTGAAATATGACTTGCTTTTTTTAGGGGGTTTAAAACATCGTATTGGGTACGAAACCTTGCACCCAATGAAGTTTACAATTTCAGAATCAAATCAGGAGATTGTGAGTGGCATATGTTCAAAGGCGCAACTTCTTCGGAAGTTTCATACACAACAAGACATCTATTTTGTGCCATGCGTTCTCAGAAATTTCCCACAATACGGAAAATAGCGAAAATCAGGTAAAAATGTAAAGCCAGTAAAATAATATTCACCAGTTATTTGTGGTCTTCATTCGTAAATGATTATCTCAAAGAAATTTTCTTTATCTAATATGATAAGGATAGTTTAGGTCACTGTATTGAGCGCATTACATTAGTGTATATATTGAAGTTCATTAGTGTCGATTTTAATAACGACTTGATTGGTGTGGAAGGATAATAGTTTCATTATGTATGGAGAAGATTTGGTGTTAAGAGTAGACCTGATTTTGAAAACCATGATACATCATACACGAAAGTCTGTGTTCTCTCCTGCCCATTATGCATTTGCTATTCATCCTTTTTGAATAAATGTTACTATTGAATCCTAATTATTTCCTACCAGAGGTGTATGTTCCGCCAAGGGAAATTTTTAGATATAATTAAAACATTCTACTAGAGGAAAGTTGAAACAAATGCTACCAGTTAACCAAAGAAACATTTCTCCAACAACTTCCCTTTCTTGTGCCTTAGAATTTTACTAACACATGCCTAATTCATCTGAATTAAAGTCTGCGATACCTAATTCAACGTTCAGTTATTCCCAAATAATAAGCTCCATAGAATAACACTGAACTCTATCAGTGTTGCTAGCAACAGCGGTGAGTTACACCAACATTCATAAAATTAGTAGAGATACTATCAATTTTAATATGATACATGCACCTACAATGTATGTTAATCATTGTGAAATTCATCTAATTGCACTCAATTTATTATAAGGGTTCATTGTTCATAGTACACTTGTACCACAGTATAGACACTGATGTCAATACTACGCTTGTACTTAAGGGAGCTACGTCATATATAAGCAAACACATTTTTTCTTCTCGCGCTTGTTTAGTTCTAGTTTAAAAACTAGAAGAACAGCGGGCTATCGTTTTGGCCAAATATCTGTAATATTCGAATATCGAGCAGAAAATGGTTTCAATCGATTGAGCTTGACTTCCTGATGAAGAATTCAGGATCAAACTTGAGTATGTCGGGCCGTTAGCTCTGTATCATCCGAAGGAGATGAGCTCGGCATTGTTTGTATATGATCTCGGTCAAGTTTGTTATTGGGCTATTCATCCATAATGGTAATTATTGGTTTCCTCAATGAATCCTGAATATCCATATCGATCAATATGTAACTTGGAATATGTCTAAATGTGGTTGAAACGAATAGGTTTGCAACATTTCGTGTAAATCGTCAATATATTAGAATATTGTTTTTTAATTCATGAATATTATTTATACAAGGTGTCCAGAAAGGGTATCGGGTATTTGTTATCGCGCCGTATTTGGAACGGGGAGGGATTCGTGGCGTCCGCCATTTAGTGGAGTTTTAGTCACGATGGAACAGTATTCGGGGACGCATCGCGCATTTTGCGTACGAGCGTATTATCGTTATAGTGATTCAAAAGTCACTGCTCAACGTCTCTCTAGTGTGGAATATTGTACACGCCAAACGTCAAGTGACGATAGCATTAGGAAGGAAATGGATCAGAATGTTCGAGAATACAGGTGCGAAGAAACAATTGAAGAAGTTGAGGCGTCGGTTCGTCAAAATCCGTGATTATCCATCCGAAAGCGAAGCCAAGCGTTTAACATAAAAAAATCGTCTTTACATTCGATTTTAAAGAAAAACTCGCATCTAAAAGCCTATCAAATTCAATTGTTTCTCGAATTGAAGGATGCGGATTATGCAAATCGACTGGATTTTGCGAACGAAAAGCTGCAGTGATTTAACAACACACTGTTTAGTGACGAAGCACCTGAGTGGTCATGTTAATAAGCAGAATTGCCGGTACTGGGCAGTGGAGAATCCGAGACGAAAGTATAAACGACCCCTGCATAGCCCAAAGGTCGTGGTTTCGGCCGCTTTGTCTGCTAAAGGCATAATTGGTCCATATTTTCATGAACATTAATGAAGCCCAGCAATAAATGTGAATAGTGACCGTTATTGCGATATGTTGCGAAATTTTTTGTCCCCGAGTTTGCAGATTTCAACTCAAAAATGTGCTTCCTGCGAAAGAGGTCCACTTGTCATACCTCAAATAATTCAATGGATGTTGTTAACGAACTATTCGTACGTGTCAATGTGTTATCGCCAATCTTCGTCCCCGCCAGCAACGCAACGGTCATGATTTGGATAACATCTTCTTTTCTAAATAATTCTCCAATTCATATGTTGATAATAAACAATAAACTTTTTTAGTGCTCACAAATATTTTTTGTTTTATTGAACTTACAAATACTCGATACCCTTTCTGGACACCTTGTATCAGAGATCCACAGAATTTGGAGAGTGTATAATTGTCCAGGATATCCTTGAATTTCATTATTGTACTTCATATATCATTTGAAGACGCTAGGTTTCTTGAACATACAGGATGTCAATGTGAAAACATTCAATGCGAAAATCTCTTAAACTAAAAAAGTTAGGAGTTAGGACAATTTGAACAAATGTTATACAGGTAGAGGGAACCAAAACCATTATAATTTCTTTATTTTGTGATACTTCAAATTTAAGAACTTTCGGAGTAGTATTCACCTGCACAAGAATTTTTCCTAAATTTTTTACAGGGTCAAAAGTATAACTTGAATAAAATAAACGAGTCCAGTAAAGGAAGGGCTGAAATCACTTTTTCTCGGAAAGAGCTGCATTTTCGATATGTTGATTGTTATAATGAGAGAAACATATGGTCAAAAATGCAGGTATTAAAATTTTCAGGAACAATGAAAAATTCTTGAAAATATAGAGAAAAATAGAGTTTTTCTGATATTTTCGTGAACTAGAAGGTTTAGTAAGAAAAAATTTTAAGCAAAAGTAGAGCGGAAAATTCTAGTCCAAATTATGTACTTTATCGTTCTCGAAAGTTAATTTGTATACTGATAAACAGCGTACTTCTTTAGTAGCGCAATACCAACGAACTTTAAATTTGGCGCTCGATTAAATGATTACCTAAAGGCTGAACCTTTGTTGAACCAAACATCTGGCAGATATTCGCCAGAGTTGGACTCTACTCGTTTTGTTATTGTATTGCATTTATTACATCGAACCCTAGCATATAATGTTGAGTTGGTTGGAAACGGACGGTTTGGGCAAATCTATGTTCGGTTTTCTAATCTGATGTGCTAGCGAAGGCGATATAGATTCTTTAATGGAGGCTAGAAGTAATATGAAAAATAGAAAAATCAATCAAATTGGATAAATCTTACAAAGGAAATTTTGTAATTTGACGAAATTGAAATTTTATTAATTCAAAAACTAAAATAGTTTTCAGCCGCAATTATGAACAAATTCCTAGTTGAATTTACTTAAGATGCATACGATATACGAATAATATTTTAAACGTAGGTAGGTATGTTTCTGATAGTAAAATAATAGTAATTCTTCGAAAGAAAAAAATTTATTCAGAGTAATAGGACAAAGAGTTTAATTCTAAAACTGTAGTAATTATTTGAAGAGCAATAGCATTAATGAAAAATAATTAAAGTTTCTGCATCGAATAATATCAGGAAAAACTGTTCTTTTATTTTTACTAATAATTCTTCAATTAAATGCATCAATATCATCTCTCTCAGCGTCATCTAGATCCCAGTCGTCTTCATCGACATCAGAGTTCATTTATATTCTGTTTATCAGGTCAGAGACATTCTCACAAGTTATGCCGTTACACATTTTGCACATTTGTACATTTCAGTCCTGCTTTTTTGGAACTGTAGCGAGAAGTATCACATTTTCTATTACAGCTGCAGAATACCTTTAACAAATGTGAATCAATTAGAACAAGAACAAGAGTGAATTTCTGAAATTAGAATCACACCCAGCAAATGCATGGGCGAATAAAATGGATTCAATTCTAGGTCCTGATAGGTTGAATACAAAGTATCTCCTTTCGATCCTGGAACAACTTTGTGGAAAAATATATTGCTAATAATTCATCGTTCTGATAAAGAACGAACATTCTCTGCAATAATGCAGGTGAGTCTATAGAAGATCTACCTCCAGGAATACGAATTTTATTCTGGCTATCGCATAAATTCTTAACTTTGAATTTTGATGACAAAATCATATTCCACAAATGTTTTCCAACGATTGCTTCCATTCCTTTGCGTCCTTGAAATGCCATATGACAGTTAATATGGTCGCTACCAATAACACCTGTAGAAAAATACATCAGACAATCTCTTTTCTCAAAAGGATTAAGGCATTTTAGCCACAATACAATTTTTTCTATGTCTTCTTTATCTCTCTTCATACGACTTTCAGATAAATCCACGTGCTGTTCACTATTCGCTGTTCTCAAATCAGGCTATTCCTCCAAACATTCCATGACGTCAAATACCGATGGCATCCCCAGAAGGTAACGCGCAACAACATTGGGTGTGACTCCTCTACCATGCCTTAAATCGGTACCAAAAAATCTATTTAGTGTTTGTTCTATACACATATCACTCCAGACACCACTCCAAGCTTTATCTGTCCTACGAATAGTGAAATATCCTTCTTTTTTGAACCTGTCGAATTCTAATGGATCCATCGTTGTTTCCAAATGCACCATATCCTGTGTAAGTACCATTGAGCACTTTTTGCATAGGCGAAATTCCCGGATGCATGAAAAAGTAGTAACATTTTCCTTTAACTGTTTAAGTTCCAATACGTTCTGCCTCGACAAACTGGAGTAAAATAATCACGATCTTCAAATATTGAAGTGTCTCCTCGAACTTCCGAGTTGAACATACTATCATTGGGTCAATATTACAGTCGCCCAAAGTAGAAGAATTTTCCTTCCATTTTGCGAACATCATTTTCACTTGTTTCTCAATTTCATCAGTCGCAATTGCTTGTTTTCAAAATATGAATTCCTATAGCAGTGAAAGTTAATATGTGAGCACGTAAAGCTCTGCTGAAAGCCCTTCAGACATTTTCTTCACTGATTGTGCAGCGTATGAAGTAGCCCAAAGATTTTTCAAACCACTCCCATCCATGATAAAGCCAATGGCGCCCATATAGGACATCAATAAATGGAACCCTCCTAATCTCACAGCAATATTCCTAAATTCAGGATTGTCCGACTGCACAATGATAGAGTTAGCTATGAAATAAGGAGGCTGATCGAATGTTACAAAAGTTGTTCTACTTTTATTTCTCTTTCTTTCTTCAACTGCATAGAGCAAAGCTGTATGTAATGTGGTTAAACTGGGATGGTGGTGCATTAATGAATGGGAGACAATTAATATGCGACATCATATATGTAACGTCTCGTGATAAAATTTCATGAAAACCCTTCCATGTTGGAATATTTTCTATTTCGAGAGATTTCGCACATAAATACGCAACATATGATTTTTGAACTTCAGGTTGTACTTTTTATATGAAGTTTTGATTTATCAACGAACTCTACACTCTTCAATTCATCAGGATTCGTGTAACTGAATGGTATCAATTATATCTGCTTTTGTGAAGCTAAAATAGAAGCAGGTGGCATTTCCATCAGCCTTTCTGAACCTCCTTCATATTCTACATCATATTCTGGTGTAATGACTTTAATACCCCCAAACAGTGAAATGTTTCATGAACATCCGACGTACTTACATTGTGATCTGTGTTATCAAAAACGAATTGAATGAAAGAGTTTGGATGCGTTAATTTTGCAGGTTGCATAATAACGGAAGCTTCATATAATTGAATATTGTGGTATGAAGCCGATACTCCTAATTTACTAATCATGTCAATTATCAAACGAGAACCTGTTTTTCTGTAGACATAAGTTCCTACAGCTAACTGAAATTTGGAAATGAATATTCTTGGACGAACAATGGAAATTATGGAATGTGCTATTGTATCACGTTTCACATCTTTCCTTGCACTACATTTTGAATCTAGTAAATGGAATAGGAGAGTTTTCAAACTTTTCGGAATTTCAGATATAGTGATATCCAAGAATTTACTTGAGAGGGGATAAATTTCATAGTTATAACCTTGTTTTTTTATATCAGCTACAACGATTTGACCAGCTATCCGTAAAATTTAATTTTTTTGATAATAATTGAGAGAATCGAGATTAAAAGCCAATCTTTACTAAGCTCCATTATATTGGGAGATTTGTAAATGAAAACCGGTTACTTCCCACGATGTTGTTCGATGATAATGACGTTATTATATTTCTCTTTAAATTTTTTTATGAAAATATTATTTTTGAGAAAGTTTTGCCCCCATAACTAACTATATAATAATCTGTTCTTGTAAGTATTCAAAATCCCGTCAACGAGTTATTTGAGAAAATGAAATTTTGGTGGGGCAATTATTCATTTCAATGCGTCACTGAAATATCGATTTCAAACTAATGAGTTTAAACCCAATAATTACATGTTATAGATATCCCAAGCGAGCTTTTATTCATTCTAATAGATCAAGAATTTCAAATCACACTCTCTAGACATCTTGTGCTGAATCCTACCCTGTTCTAGAACTTCAGATGGACCGCTCGGTTTTGCACTAGGTGCCAAATTTCGAATTCTCTGTTATCGCCGCATTAGAGAAATACCTTAATAATCAGTATACAAAATCACTTTCGAGAACGGTAAAGTACATAATTTGGACTAGAATTTTCCGCTCTACAACTTTTGTTTGAAACTTTTTCTCACTAAACCTTCTCATGTGCGAAAATATCAGAAAAACCGTAGTTTTTTCTCTTTTTTCAAGAATTTTTCAATGTTCCTGAAAATTTTAACACCTGCATTTTTGACCATATGTTTCTCTCATTATAACAATCAACATATCAAAAATGCAGCTCTTTCCGAGAAAAAGTGATTTCAGGCCTTCCTTTACTGGACTAAATATAGGGATGGCTACGCGTACGCGGAACTGATACTTTGGAACAGGTTCAAGCGGATCACAATAAGTTTTGGACTGGGATTGGTACTTGTAAGCTATGAATTGGAATACCTAGCGCTGTACGCTTACGCTTACACTAGGTTAGTTAGTTCGCCCTTCTTTGAGTTGGGAACGAAACGTAGAACAGATCGTGGACTAGGACTAGGTTCATTGAATTGAATGATGAATTGCTTCGCTGTCTAGACTAGCCAACTTAAAGTAGGTACCTCGTTGCTTGATACTTTAATACATTTATATTATTTTACCTTTATACAAGGTGTCTGTACGTAAATGATTATTTCGGGAAAATCAATATGGGTACTCAGAAGGGGTCCACGATTTTGCTGTTCTGAATTATTATTAAATTATTCAATTCAAATATTATAATTTGCCGCTGAAAAAATTCCGAAAAAAAAAACACCTATGCTGTCAGTTGAAGGTGTAAAATTTCAATACTTTTAGATATTCAGAACCAGTAGAAATATTTCAAAATCGCGAATTAGTTGACGTCATTAGTTTCACTAAATAATTATTTCCTTACGTCCTTGCATTTATTTACTGACATCCTATAAATCGATTTTACCAATAGGAGCTTGGTAGTGAAAAACTTGCAAAAATTTATACGAAAAATATACATTTCTTCAACGTAATTATAATAATGTAAAAAGAAAAAACAAAAAATCTTGAATAAAATGTAATATTCAATGAATGTTTGTTACAAAAATCAAGGAGGGAATAGTTCATAACATATGAAACAACTTATTATCAAGAATGCTAAGGTGAATCTCAAATTATTTTGTTTACTGAAATAAATAACACCATACAATGATTATATGAAACGACTATACAGGGTCTCCCGTAACTCAACGTCAAGCGGTTACTGGGCGATATGCTAGGTTATACCAGTTCTAGCAAAAATAATAAAAAAATAATGAAACAATTGCACCTAATAATGTATTTGTGATTATGATCAATAGCATGATTATTTAAAAAACAAGAAATGAAAAAATATATAAATAAAACAATAGTACCAAACAATGAATTTGTGACTATAATCAATAGCATGGTTATTTAAGATTACATTTAAAAAAAAAATCACTGCAAAATTGGAAAATTTGTGACTACAAAAATATACCTATTGCCACTTGACCAAGTGACATAGAATTTTTTTAAAATTTTTGCTAGAACTGGTATAACCTAGCATATTGCCCAATAACGGCTTGACGTTGAGTTATGGGACAGTATAAAAGAATTATATAAACGACTCATTCTTTGGAAAAGCAAAAGAGTAATTGAATCAAAGTTGTATTATACACTGAACCTTCGTGCTTAAGTATTTAAAAACAGAAGTTTTTTTAATTTATCTACACTTAGTCGCTTACGACGTTCATTCAAAATATTTCCGTGAAATTTCCGCCACTTGGATTCATCCGATTCTTCGCACTAAGTAATAAAAACATAATCAGAATTCCTAATTCCAATCCCCCCATTCTTTTATTTGACTCATCCAACACAACCAAAAGTAATGGTAAAATAGCAAATAGTGATATAATAAGAGTATATTCTAATACAAGTTGCAGAATGGGCACCTATTCCAATACGAATGCGAAATTTGAACGCATGAGTGTTGGAATTGCCTTCTGCAAGGAGTATTAGACGATATTTTCTCTATTTCATTCAAGAATTGTGAGGAATTTATTGGAATTCAATGAAAAAATTCAGATTATACCTCCTAGTGCCTTTTATATTTTATTTTCGCAGTTGTTGTGACTGAAAATTGACAGATTATAGAATTTGAATAGTGCGTTTCAAATCTCTACATGGTATAATATTGACAATTGACATGCAATGGACGCGTGTTGACATCAAATAATTCTATAGATATAATTTGATCCTTGAAATAAATCGTGAAGCATCTAGTAGGCTGTGCCGTGCCCTTTGAGAAGTTCTGCGCATGCGCGACGAAGGGGAAATTGCTTAGAGAAGGGAATCGAGGAGAATACAGTGTTTCGTTCAAATAGTAATTCTGTCGTTTAATTTGAATTATGTCACATTCGGTAACCATGGTAACAAAATCACAAACCCCTTCTAACAAGCAGTGGCGGCTCGTGCCAATATAGTATGGTGAGGCACATATGAAAAAAAATTTAATAATGTAATATATATTTCGTCCTCGATTTGTTTATTCGCAACAAAAGCAACCAAATCAATTAATTCATTTTGAATGGTTTTAGATGTACCAGAAATTACCGATTTACTGTTGGTGTCAATTTCTAAAAAGGTTTTTAAATTCGTGTCAGATTTACTAACAAGAACTACCAATTCTTTGAAATTTCCGCGATTTAAAGACTCATTGATTCATCGTGCCCCCTAAAAGGTAACTCTTGCATACAGAGGTGCATCGTAATATCTATTAAACTTCTTAGAATTTGTTGATTTTCTTTGAATCTAGCATTGAAATTTTCAATTTCTATTTGACGCGCATTGTCTATTGCTGTTGCGATATTTTGTTTTTGCTTTCTCATAACGGTAAGCTTGCAATTAGATGAAATATGCTGAGCACTTTTATTGTGTAGCGATAGACCCCGAGATAAATTTTTCAAATCACTAAAACCACTTTTCGACCAAACTCTGTCGGAATTTCCATTAGTTGCTGAGAATAAAATGAACGGCCAACAAAATATTTTTTTCAAAGTAATACTTCCAGTAAGCCAGTCGTACTTGTCATACCACGTATTTTGGAATCCCCGATTTGATTTACCGACCCCACCACTAGACACTAGAGATTTACTCAAATCTGGAACAGGTCGCTTAACTTCCTTAATTAAATATAATTTATCATCATACGAATGAGTCGAAAAATGTTGCTTATTTATTAAAAAATTAACAATATCACAAGTACACCGAATATGTTCCTTAGGAATTTCAAAAGATTTACTATTACTAGGTCCCGCTGAATCCATTTCGCGATCTGGTAGTCACTTTCGATAAAAAAGATTTATATTTCAGAAAAAATTCACCTGAAAAAGATTATAATCATACGCGATACACAGCAAACGCGATACCACTAAATAACGACAAAGTGAACTAACCCTATTTCCCTATTTCGCGCTTCCCGATTAACTCGAATAGAAACCTGGGGCCAGCATCTAATTCATCGAGAAGTCGCCTTCAAAGCCGTGGATATGTTCCCATCGCTTCGACGCAGACAACCCGCTGGACATCGCAGAAACGAAACGATCTCAGATCGGCTAAGATCGCGCAGAGGCTAGCCTCTGATTAATCCCAGAAAGGCTTTCCATTACGTTCTCGTAGGTCATCGAAGTAGATAACACGCTAATTCAGTCAAAAAAGCCTGCGTTAGGCATGCCTCCAACCGTTTAGTCAAAGAGAATTTGATTTGTTATGAATATACAAGGAACGTGAGATTGGGAAAAATATTGAGGAAAAAAGTGATGATGAAAAGGAATGAAGAAATATACGGTTCAGAATTTTTTTGATGAGGCACTGCTTCACCTGCCTCATAGGACAAACCGCCACTGCTAACAAGCGCAAGAGTTCGTGGCGCATGCGCATTACACATTGAAGGGAACAGGGTCAATGTTACACGTTTGAGTACTTATTTTCCACGATGCACGCATTCTATATATTTATATTTCTATGGTTGACATTCGAAAGGATAGGATTTCAGTGTTCTCAGCCAACGAAACGAAAAATATAACTAAAAACAATGCTGTAATGAGTTTATTACAGCACTGTTTTTAGTACTGTAATGAACTCCTTACGACACTGAAATAGAGAAAATTATATTCATATTCAATTCAGGCATGGTTCTAGTTCTAAAGCAAAAAAACCTCATTCTCTTTACGGGAAAAGAACCCCATTGTTAATATTACCGCGAAGATCAGTTTCTCTTCCAAATACCACTTACGTTCAGTGATTCTAAACTTTAATTTTTAAAAAGTTTATTTGACTATTGTACAAAGCGGACAATGTTAAAGTCACAACAATGGAAACAATAATGCCTTAACTAACAGAGAACTAGTCTCTAGGTAGCATAGTACCTCCCTTCCTATTTAGGTGAATTCCTAGTATCATGGAAATATGATATACTGGGATAGCAACGTATAATACATACATATTGGAGGATTCTAATATATAACTTACCCATCGACGTACGAATGAGTTCGGACCACTTCCGACTCGGACTAGTATCTGGAACTGATTTTTGGACTACTTTATTCTCTGGACGGGATTAGATCCAAACTGATCCATGACATTGTTGGAATCAGCCATCCCTATGATGATATCGGTTCACAGGTTCGGGCTTTTATCCTTTTTCGAACGAAATTCGGTTCCGCCAATAGGAACGTTGCATTTTGGTTACATGTCATTTCGAATATTTTGGAACTTAGGTTCCGTTGTGTATATTTGAGATAACTCTATTTAGTTCGAAGTCATTGAATTTTTCAATATTATTTCGTGGAAAATATTTCAGTCCCTTCTAGTGAAATTGATGAATTTCCTACAACAGAATGTGTAGATCTCCCAAGAAATGTATTTCAGAATGTTAGAAATGAGTTTTAAAATTTTTCTCAATATTTATTGCTCAATATACAATCTACACATATAGGTATTGAGTAATTGTGTTGGCTATAATAAAAAGGGAGACAACAAAAAAAAAAAAAAAATGAATGAAAGGGAGAAGATGAGAGTGAAATGTCCAGTGACACTTCTACTCGATTGCTATTTTAGAGCGGGAGGTCTTCAGGCCACGTCTATTTTAGTCGTCTGATTCTTGCTCCATTCTTATAAAAGTTCTCTATTAACTCTTTGGAATGAGCTTGTAGTCTTTCCTGGTACTTGGTGGAGGTGGATTGCATGACTTCTGTTATGTACGCTTTTACTTCTTTGGATGATATTGGCTCAAAAGGAAGTGACATTTGACAGGGTGCATCTAGGAATTCTTGTATATTGTTTTCAAAGCCTGGTACTTCCATTGGCTCTTCAAATACTCCAGAGAGGTGTGATGCAAAGGCCGCAGCCTTTTCATTGTTTGAGCGTGCCCAGCCATTTGGTGTCATTATGGGTGTAACTGGTAGTATTGGCCTCTTAAGTTTTTTTGTAGCCTTCCATAAACTGTGATCCTCGGTGGTCAGTTGCTCGGTATGTTGTTCGAAGTAAGCGCTTTGGTTATCTTTTAGTGTCTTTGTTAAGTTACGGGACAGTCTTTTGTATAGGTGAATATCATTTAAGTTGCGTGACCGTTGCCACAATCTTCTAAATCTCCTTTTTTCAGCTATCAGTTGTCTTATATGTAGGGGTGTGCTGAAGGCTTTTGGAATTTCTTCCTTTATCCAGGGAGTAGAGTGCCAGGCTGCTTGTTGTACTGTTTCCATAAAGTGTTTGGTGGCTTTATCTATTTCTGTTGATTTTGTAATGATAATGTTACAGTTGAGTTTTGCATTTATGTATTCTTGGAAGTGATCCCAATTAGTGTGTTTTGTGTCGACTTTAGTGGGGTGTAAACTTTGACAGGCTAGCTTTTCAGGTTCATGATGACAGGTGAATGATCAGATGTTAGGTCGTAGATTGACTCCAATGAGCAGTTTTGCATTGGGATGCCGTTCAGTATGAAGAAATCTAAAAGATCAGGTAGCTTTCTTGGATCTGATGGCCAGTATATGGGTTCACCGTTTGAGTAGGTTTTATAATTTTTGTCTCTTAGGGCCTGCAGCAAGTTACGACCCTTAGTTGTTGTTAATCTGGAACCCCAATATGTATGTTTGGCATTTCAGTCTCCTCCAGCAATGAACTTGTTTCCAAGGGTAGCAAAGAACTCCTTGTAGGTTTCGGTTGTAATTGTGTGACATGGTGGACAATACACTGATGTTATATATATATTACATATATACACATAGACATACACATAGACTCACATATAGAGTCTAATACCCTTATACAAAAAATTATAATTATACAAAGGCTCTGAATATAACAAATTGTACATTAATCATGGGTTTTTATCAAGATATCGCCATCACATATGGAATTGAAACATCATGATATCTCAAGTCATGGAGCACGAATAACAACAAATTGGCATCAGCATTGAACAGACGAATCTTCCTACTAGAATGCAAAAGAAACGAAGTGGTACCCAAACATGTTAGTAATAACCTTAAAAGCATCCAAGGATTATTTGAATATGATAACGTCAAGTTAAATAAGAAGATCAATGATTTTATTAGAAATACAACAACCAAAATTAAAAACATAGAAATCATCTCAGTCAACTATAGGATAACTAGGCTCGAAAAACATGGTGAAGAACTTTTGGGCAAATTAACTAATCTACCAGCACACGTACTCAAAGAATTCAAGAACAGACAAAAAATAAAGTACAATATAACTTTTCACAAGGTGAAAGATATAAATATAAAAAAAACTGAATGAACTTATTCGTAAACAGAAGAAAAAATACAATACCCAAAAAAAAGGTTACAAAATGATACTGGCATTATTCTACCTGAAAATGTCAAAACTATGTTGTCGATGGGATCAAAGTTCAGTGTTGATTATATTGTCTGTCTATTGTTCAACACGTAATGTATTGATAAAACAAGGTTGACATTGTATACAATTAAATGAAACGATTACCGGTCCTTGCTCGCCGGCACGCGCCAGCGGATGTAACCCTGATCCTAAAGGGCGCACATGCAAATATACAGGCTGCTTATACTATACCTTCCCTCTTTGAGAGAAAAAAAAATTTTTTCTATGAAAATACAAAAATTTTTTTTTTTTGACTTATCTATAACTTATTATCTATATATACAATACATATTTACTATTTATATCAGTCTTAATTCTAATCACTTGATAATCATTATTAGTCCTTTATGAAAAATATAATTTCACTCTGTTCTTGTGCACTTCTTTGAGTTTATTTTTGTCCGTTTTCACAATAATGTTCGGGTTTCTACTTCCACTATTTCGTAGGGACCGATGAATAAGGGGTCAAGTTTATTGTCAATGTCCTTATTATTCAAGAGCACCTTATCTCCTACTTTATAGCTAATTTCATTACATTTTTTGTCGAAACTCTCTTTTCTTTTCAATTTTGTCTTTACCAAGTTTTCTCTAGCATCTTTCCATGCCGTTTGCAATCTATATTTTAGTTCAATAGGATAGTTGTCAAAATTGTAGATTGGATCTACCTGGCATTTTAAATTTTGGGGAAATTTACTAGGTTTTCCAGAAAACTAATTCGTGAGGAGTATAGCGAGTTGAAGAGTTAACGGTATTGTTATATGAGAAGCACCAAAACGGAATCCAATTACTCCAGTTGTTACTTTCCTTAGCTGTGTGCATACGAAGGAAAGCTCCTAAGTGTTTATGAGAATTTTCAAGTGCACCTAATGTTTCGTGGTGATAAGCTGTTGAATTGAAACGCTTATTTTTGAGCAATTTACACGATTCACTAAATATTCTTGATAAGAATTCTGTGCCTTGATCTGTAACAACTTCAGATGGTATACCATACCTTAAAACAAAGTTTTGAATGAAAGATTTTGAAACTGTTTCTGCTTCTTTGTTTGGTAGAGGGTAACACTCTACGAATTTGGTTAAGTCGCATTGAATTGTGAGTATATATTTATTATTTTCGATATCGGTAGGTAATGGACCTACGAGATCTAAAAATTTTTTGAAAAGCAGACGAAGCTGTGGTAGTGATTGTCATAGGTTCTTTCCTAGGTAAGGAATGTTTATGACGTTGACAATCATCACACTTCTTTACAAATTTTTCAACATCGGATCTTAAGCCATTCCAAAAATATTCTCTTTTGATATTGTTAAACATGCGTTCGATACCTGCGTGTCCGCCGGTGGGGAGAATATGAAAATCATTTAGGATTATTTGCCTTAGTTCTCTGTCCTCGATTCGCGTTACATCTCTTATTACATTAATTTTTAATGATGTTCCTAGAATTTCATTTTTATAATTTGTCAACATATTCAAAAATTTTTTATTGCTAGCTAGCTTTATGAGGTACAATTCTAATATATTATTTTCTGCGCATAATTTTTCCAGTTTCCTCAACGATGTACCTAAGTCGTACGCTGATCGGATGTCCTGGTTAATGAAAATAATTTGTGAATTCACATTATATATTAAATTCTCATTGTAATCCTCTGAATGTTGATTTTTCAAATTACGAAATTCTTTTTCTGAAAGTGGTCTCAACTCAACACTTTCTGCTGGACGTTTTAAAACTTCGACGACAACAGGCTGATCAATTCCTTTGCCATCGGAGGCATTCGTCTCGTGTTGTTTAGAACCTACTTCCTTTTTAATTCGAGATCTTGTCATGACGCTTATAGTATGTTTCCAACTATCCCGTTCGTCATTTCTTTGAGTTCTTCTGAATCTATTTTAATACGCGATAAGGCATCTGCTGTGACATTTTCTGAACCTTTTACATAATGAACCGTGAAGTCATATTCCTCTAGAATCAAACGGAATTTGGTTAGTCTACTAGACGGATTAGTCATATTAAACAGATAGATCAGTGGTCTATGATCGGTTAAGATTTTAAATTTCCGTCCATACAAATAAGGTCTGAAGTGTTTGACTGACCAAACTATTGCTAATAGCTCTTTTTCAATTGTACAATAGTTCTTTTCTGCTGGATTCAAACTCCGCGACGCGAAGGCTATTGGATGGTCATTTGAATTTGATAAAACTGAACCTAACGCAAATCCACTTGCGTCCGTTCTTAGGGTGAATACGTTATTTTCTGAAAAATCTGGATATTGAAGAGTAGGCGCTTCCAGTAGGACTTGCCTTAAGGTTTGAAATGCGTTTTCGCAATCTTTCGTCCATTCGAAAACTTTTCCTTTGCGTGACAAGTTGTTCAAAGGTTGAGCAATTGATGCAAAATTTTTATGAATTTCCTATAATAATTAGCCAATGCAACAAAACGTTTTACTTCCTCCGCGCTAGTGGGTACAGGATATCGTGAAATAGCATCAATTTTTTCTGGATCTGGCGAAATGCCTTTATCCGATATGATATGACCTAGATACAACATTTCCTTTTTCAAGAACTTACATTTACTAGGATTCAATTTCAAATTAACCTCTCTCAGGCGTTGTAATACTTTGACTAAATTTTGATTATGATTTTGCAAAGAATGTCCAAAGACTATTAGATCATCTAAATAAATAAAACATGAATCGTAATTTAAACCTGACATAGCTATTGTCATAAGCCTTGAGAATGAGCTGGGGCTTGTTTTCAGTCCCATTCCTAGTCTCTTCATCTGATATTGACCTCTTTCGGTTGTAAATGCTGTATATGGTCGGCTATCGGGGTGTAGTTCTAACTGATAATATCCCTGCGCTAAATCTAGATGAGAAAAGTAAACTGCTCCTGACAATGAATCTAGTATTTCAGTAATGTTTGGTAATGGAAATTTATCATCCTTAATTTGCTTGTTCAATAATCGGTAATCTACTACTACCCGAAATTTCTTAACTCCATTTTGATCCGGTTTCTTTGGTACAATTAGTAACGGTGAGGACCATGCAGATTTGGCTTCCTCTATAATTCCGTCTTGTAGCATTTTGTCTACTTGCTTATGAATTTCATCCTTCTGTGAATGAGGTAACCTATACGGTTTAACATAAATTGGTTGAGCTTCTGGTTTGAGTAAAATTTTCTGTCGGTATAAATTAGTAACAGTTAACGGATCACCGTCTACGTGAAAAATATCTGCATATTTGGCACAAATTTTCTGTACGGCAGTTATTTCTTCTCTATTCAATGATTTCATATTAATTGAATCTAATATTTCATCTACTCTTTGAACTGATATTTCATTCCTACCATAATTTATAACGTCGAAATTTAAAAGACTCTCAAGTTTTGGAAGAAAATTTTTCAGCTTCACTTCTCTATCGTTCACATTCAACAATCTAATTGGAATCATATTATTTTTGGTTTTGCAATCATCCCATGATGATAACGCCTTCACATATTTGTTCGTTTAAAAATGACACAATCTTCTGTTTCCTTGTATGGCAATAATGAATTATTTCGCATCTAGGTGGTATAATAGTATAATGTTCAGCTTTGGATTCCAATGGTATATTAATTTCTTTATTATTATTCCTTAGTTTTAAAATGAAATTTTCATAATCAATTACTGCATTGTATTTCTTGAAAAAATCTGATCCCAGTACACCTTGTATACACGAATCAAAGGACTTAATAACTGAAAAACTGTGAGTAAATCTTACATTTTTGAAAAGAATTGAAATGCTTGCGGAGCCCATGGATGCTGTGGACCCGGCTATACCTTTAATTTCTATTTTTCCTTCAGTATCTAAATATTCTCGTTTAGCTAAATATTCGGGAAATATACAACTAATACTTGCACCTGTATCAATTAAAAAATTTAATTCCTTATTGTCATACGTCACTGAGACATAATTTAAAGCATTTAAATTGTAACTAACATGAGCGTTGGTCACGAAAAAATTTTCTCCTACGTGATTTTGTTCCAAGACAGATTTCGTGCCCTCGTCTGCAAAATATGCTTTCTGTTGTTTCTTGTATTGATTGTTATTGTTTTTAAATTGGCTACGAAACCTGTGACCCTGACTTTGCCCGCTAAGCGGTGTCTTAGAATTTTGTTTGTTATTATATTTACCGCGGTCAGGACCTCGATAGGAATGGTTACGGTTAGAACTTCTTTTCTGATTAAAATCATTCCGTGTCGTATTGAACTGTTTCATATGGAAAGCCTTTTGACTACTAGTTTGAGCTGTATTCTTAACAAGTTCCTCTTCCCTAGCTGATGCTACAGCATCTTTAAGTGTGTTGAAATTTCTTGCCTTAATAATCGTCCTGATTTCCGTATTCCGTAATCCATTGGAAAAAGCGCTCAAAGCAATTTTTTCATTAACGTTCGCTAAAACAGGTAATGCTTCTGGTGCATTATCTGCTTGCGCGATTGTTAAATCGAGAGACAGTTGTTCAACGAGTTTGGCAAAATCTTCTATAGTTCTATCGGCTTGTTTTACATTATGGAGTTGGGCTGATAATGCTCCCGGTGCTTTTTTAGTTATAAGAGTTTTTCTCATATCTAGCATCAAATCTTCAACTTTCTGATACTCTTTCTTTAACCTTAATTTTGCATTTGTAGTTAATTTAATTTTAACACATAATTAATCAAAGATTTTCACCTGGCTCATCGAGCATATCTTTATATAATTCAATGGCGTCGAGTAATTGCAATACCGATTCTTCCGAGCTAGTTATTGATGGCAGTAAAGAGGATGCCGTCCTCAAGTCAAATTTTTCAGTCATAATTAATTTTCCTGAATTACGTTTATCCTCAATCAATTTGGATCTTTCTTGAAGCAATTTTCTAGCTTCTACAAGTGAATTTTGTATGATTGTTTGGTTAGGACTAGATGCTTCGAGAAAATTTGATTCCGACTTGACAATTTCATTTAATTTGTTAAATTTGTACTCTAATATGTTTAGTTCATCTAAAAATTTATTGACTCTGTCGACCCGTTCCCTACGATCACGTGGCTCTTTTTTGATATTTTCGAGGAATTTTTGGGACACACCGCACAACTCAGCAAATTGTTCATTGTATTCCATGGACAATAATAACAAGGAAAGGAAAAAAAAACTCTTACGGGTTTCCTTTACACTAAGTCCTGGTGGCTCCTCCTGATTTCCTGTTGTACCTTCTTCTCGATCGCTTTCTTAGCCTTTCAATAGAGGTACATTACTGCGCCAACACATCCTAGCAGGAATGCTATTATTCCGAGGATTTCTGGGATCGATAAGGTCTTGCCTGTGTCTGCAATTGCTGAAGTGGCTGCGCTGTTCCCTGTTTGGGCAATCATTACTTCCTCTTGCTTAGACTGCCCTGATCCCATCTTGGTTTTGTGGTGGACTGCGACCTCTCACTGGATGAATATACCCATATTTATAATGCTGCTGACCATCTGGACCTCTACTCGTGTAGGACTGGCAGGATCGCCACGTAGCGTACCTGGCTGGGGGTACTCGGTTCGGCCAATCGTTTACACGATTGAGGGATGGTGAATAACACTCAGCACTCTCACGGAAGGGTGTTTATTTTACAGGAGATATTCATTACACTTCAACGAGGTACACATGAATGAAATGATCAAAGAACATTGTCTGTGTCTTGAATGAATGTCGAGTTCCCAGACAATATCATAACTATTTATACTATATTGTTTATATTGTCTGTCTATTGTTCAACACGTAATGTATTGATAAAACAAGGTTGACATTGTATACAATTAAATAAAACGATTACCGGTCCTTGCTCGCCGGCACGCGCCAGCGGATGTAACCCTGATCCTAAAGGGCGCACATGCAAATATACAGGCTGCTTATACTACAAAGCTACCCAGGGATCCAACTCAGACCATTCAAAGCAAAAGCAACAACCTAATAACCAAGTTAAGAAAAAAAGATTACATAACTGAGGAACAAGCCAGGCAGATGAAGGTATACAACTCAATATGCCCAAGAGTATATGGAAACCCGAAGTTACACAAACAGGGAAAACCACTTAGACCCATTATCTCAACCATAAACAGTCCTACAAGTTCCCTCTCTGAGTTTATAGCAGACATTTTAAAGAAAGCATGTAATACTCAAAATAAATTTTATGTAAATGACACATTTCAGTTTTCGCAGACCGTTAATGAGTTCACAGTACCCCAAAATTATGGCATAGCATCTCCGGATATTATAAATCTGTTTGGAAGTTTGACCAAAAAAGATATTACAGATGTATTGGCTTCAAAATGGAACAAAATTCGTGAGTATACAACATTACACAAATTGTTGTTTATTGAAATAGTCCATTTTATATTGGACAACAATTGTTGTGTATTTAAAGAAAACTATTACTTACAAGTGACAGGCTGTGCCATGGGATCAAAGCTTAGCCCCATATTAGCTCAGTATGTTATGGATCACTTACTTGAAATATGCATACCAAAGTTACCTACCTTTTCATCTACCGTTAGTAAAAAAGTTCGTGGATGACATGGTTGTGGCATTGCCTCTTGATAGTATAGATATTGTGGTTGATTGTTTAAATTCATACAGTGAAAATATAAAGTTCACAGTTGAAACTGAGGACTCAGATTACTCAGTTCCATTCCTGGACACCAAAATATATAGACAGGATCAAAGTTTGAAGTTAGATTGGTACAGGAAGTTAACATGTTCAGATAAATTTGTTAATTATTTTTCAAATCATTCAATGCATATAAAAATAAATTTTATAAAAGAAATGAGAAAGAGAGTAGAAAAATATGTCATAGAGATTTTCGTGAAAATAGTATCAAAAAACTATCTAATATATTGGTACAAAATTCATATCCACCTACAATGATTAAAAAATTGTTGTTTTCAACAGGTGAAAACAATATTCCAGATAACCATAATAGAAACTTAGAACCACAAATTGAACAGACTGATGTGAGAATACATTATGGTCCATTTCCTAATATAAATAAATTAACGTCGAGCATCATTAATCTGTTCAGAGAAGAAAATGTGAAAATAGCAATCTATAATATAAAAATTTAGAAAGCACTGACGTGAGGTCAGTTGGCTTAGGCGCTCTTGTAAACCACTTACAATTATTTAAATTTTGAAAAATCATATCTCCAGAACTATTAGCTTGTCGAAGTCGAGAGTGGTATTTTTGTATACGTCTGATAAAACTGCACCATAAAAAAATTTTTACTTGAACAGTGTCATTTGAAAAAAAAATTTTTTTTTGGTACTCCGAACCTATTCGGCCGATTTGACCGAATAACGAACTTAGCCGAGATATTTATACCTCAAACCTATTCTGAAAGTTTCAACTCTCTAACTTCATCCGTTCGAGAGTTATCGTGTTCACGGAACGGACGGACGGACGGACAGAATCGATTTTGACCACGGATTATTCATCAGTAGGTCCAAACAAAACGATTGATACCACTTTTGCCCAAACATTCGAAAGTCACAGACATTTGGGCAAATTGATAAGCACTCTGTTCAGGTGAACAAGAGCGCCAAAAATGGATCGCAAAATGTGTTGGTAAGCGCATAACTGAACAACGCCTGGACCAATTTGGCCAAATCTTTTTTTAAAATGTTCGTTGAAGTTCAAGGATGGTTTTTACGGCGAGAAAAATTAGAATTATTGCTGGAAAAACCCTAAAAATAGCCCTTTTCTTTTTCCCATACAAATGATTTGTAACTAAAACGTAGTCAATTTGAGCTTTATTGCTATGGTATAAAGTTCATATTAAATTACAAGCACTCACTGTTGTCTAAGCACTGTAGGTGTGTTCCTAACGTCAAAGATCACATCTATGTTTGCAATTGCTTGAAAATGACGCTCATTTGGATCAAACTCTCAATGATGCTGTAATATCATCACACGCTCATCAAATACGAACATTGTTATATATAATCATATCTACATGCTTCCCATCAAACCCAATTCATTTGTGGATCAAGTACAAAGATTATATGTGAGATGATATTTTGTATTAAATGCGGAATAGAATGGGAAATCCAAATATACAAATCAGTGAAGAAATTAACAATGAAGCATTGATTTCAATTGAGGACATGTGCTTGATAATGTCAAACAAACTATTAATTCAATTAGGCCTGACCGCGCCCAATCGTCCAATGCATGACGCTTTTAACCAAGAGTTGCATCGAGAAAAACTGTATGATCTCAACGCTTTGAAAGAATTAATTCAAACAAATCTTCCCCTGTTAAATGAACAAGAGAAGTATGTATTTGAAACTCTTATGAAAGTAACAAATGATGAAACTGGAGGGATTTACTTCTTAGATGCACCTGGTGGTATAGGAAAAACTTTTTTGACTTCATTAATATTAGCAACAATTCGCTCACAAAATAAAATTGCACTTGCACTCGCTTCGTCGGGAATCACAGCAACTTTGCTTGAAGGTGGTCGAACAGCCCATTCAGCACTAAAATTGCCATTAAATATGCAAAGCAATAAAACTCCAACCTGCAACGTTTCGAAGAACTCTGCAATGGGAAAGGTTTTGCAGCAATGTAAATTGATTGTTTGGGATGAATGCACGATGGCACATAAAAAATCTTTGGAGGCTTTAGACAGAACCTTAAAAGATCTACGGAGCAATAATAACCGATTTGGTGGTGCAATGATTTTATTAGCAGGAGATTTTCGTCAAACATTGCCAGTGATTCCAAGATCAACGCCAGCTGATGAACTCAATGCATGTCTAAAGTCCTCCAATTTGTGGAAACATGTCAAAGTACTTCATTTAAGCAAGAATATGCGTGTCGAGTTGCAAAATGTCCAATCTGAAAACATATTCTCTAAACAACTCATTGACATTGGTAATGGCAAATTTCCTATAAACACGTTGCCTGGCTGTATTAACTTTTCTCAAAGTGTTTGTCAGTTAACTCGATCTAAAGATGAACTTATTCAGAAGGTGTTTCCAGATGTTTCTCAAAATTACAGAAACTATGATTGGTTGAGCGAACGAGCTATACTGGCTGCAAAAAACATAGATGTAAATGAATTATATTTCAAAATTCAAGAACAAATTACAGGCGAATTGAGGATATATAAATCAGTTGATTCGGCTACTAATCAAGATGATGTAGTCAACTATCCACCGGAATTTTTAAACTCGCTGGATTTGCTAGGATTGCCACCTCACAATCTTCAATTAAAGGTTGGATCGGTGGTTATAATGTTGCGAAATATCAACCAACCACGTCTTTGCAACGGTACACGGTTAGCGATAAAAAATTACTAAACAATGTGATAGAAGCAACTATACTCAAAGGAAAGTATAAAGGAGAAGATGTTCTCATACCGCGCATCCCAATGATTCCGACTGATGTGCCATTTGAGTTCAAACGACTACAGTTTCCAGTGCGGCTTGCTTTTGCTATGACTATAAACAAGTCCCAGGGGCAATTATAAAGTGTTTGTGGTATTAATCTAGAAAACCTATGTTTCTCACATGGTCAATTGTATGTTGCCTGTTCCCGTGTTGGAAAACCATCAGATTTGTTTATCTATGCGCCAGGTAATTAAACAAAAAACATCGTATACCACAAAGCACTATAATGATAATAATAATAATTATTATTCACATGATTAACAATAAAGCGATTACTTACTTTTAAATCCTTATATATGTTTTATTTAATTATTTTTTATTCACAACGCCCTATCACCAGGGTGACGGTTCTGTTCAGGAGAATTTTTTAAAATACGTAGGCACAAAAACTGCCACATTACAAATCTTTTTGACAGGACGAAGTCTGTCGGGTCAGCTAGTATACAATAAAAAAACTGTGGCCTCCTTGTATTCTCGGTTAAAAGATGTAATACCTATAAAATTGCAAAGTAATGTAGTGTATCAAATAAATTGTTTAGATTGTGATGGAACATATATAGGCCATACATCACAATGGCTAAAGAGTCGTGTTGCCATACATAAGAGTGACATTACAAAATACAAAGACAGATGTGCATTAGCCAACCATGCACATAACCTAGATCACCAAATTGACTTTCAAAATGTAAAGGTACTAAAGAAAGAAAAAATTATAACAAAAGAATTGTCCAAGAGATGATACAAATAAAATAAATATGGAGCTAATATAAACAAGAAAACTGATACAAACAAACGCAGCAACATTTATTCCTTTCTACTGAATAAAATCAAAATGGATTGCGAGGCAGCTGCGTATGATGGTCAACTAGATGATTGAAATACTGAGACCACAAACATAAGAAGAAAAATTTTCCTGGATTTCAAACCACCAACTTCTACTAAATGTCAGATTTCTTTTAGTTGTCAAATAGTTAAAGCAAGTAACAGTAGAATTGAATTTATAAAAGATTTTCCTAAATTATCATCGTAGATTTGTTTAAAATCGAAAATTGGAGAATTGTCTTGACATATATTAATGTGAATGCCATACTTAAAGATACCCTCAACTTCAGTCAGAAATAAAGTTTTTTATGTGTTTACAATTGTACAATTCACTTCCCTTGGCACTGTAGGGAACCCACTAGTCGCACACTGGCTCGGTGATGTCCAGTCACTAACTGCTAATCCTCTACTCTCGCCTTCGGCTCTGGTCAACCTGATTCATAGCATTAGTCATAGACACACGAGACAGTGTAATCGCGTACACTACATCTCTCCTTTATTAAATAAATTGAAAACTAACTTGTAAAGAAAAGTTTTATTTCTCAATGATATTTAATAACTACATTTTTAAATCTATAAGTAAGGTTATTCCAATTATAAATTAACAAAATTAAATTTTATATATACACATGTTACAGCAACCATATCGACATAATTATATAATGACAACAGCAATTTATACTGAATATATTTGCTCTTTGGAAAATTCTAGTGACATGTACACTTTAGTCATTGATTGTGTTATCTGGCCTTCTCTCCTCGTCATTATTTTCCTCTGGTACAGTTGTCCACTGACCTTCAATCTTTTTGAGGTGAACCACATTTCTCCGTACAATTTGACCCGTTTGATCATTCTTCACAGTAATATCGCCACCATTCGATTCCTCAACCGTATGAGGCGTGGGATTGAAGTTTGCGCAGAGTTTGTTTCCTTTTCCCATGTTCCTGATGTATACTTTATCACCTACGTTTAATGTCGATTCTGTAGCTCCTCTACGTTTGTCCCCGTATTCCTTCCCTTTCTCTTTATGAATCTTATCCGTATCTCTCACCATAGACTACCTATAGATAGGCAACTCTGGCATGAATATTGGTCCCGGCTTAGAGCTCAACTTACAGCGCCATCTTTCGTCATCTTAGAGTTGATTACAGATTCCATTCGCACAACGTTCCGTCTCGTGGCGCCCTCTAGTGCATTTTATAAGAATTATCATAGGATTCCACGCAAGCGCAGGTTGCATCCCATATTTTTATTGGGAATGAAAACAAATACATTTGAAATGACCATAATTCTTTTAATCTGCTGTATATTGTCACAATTTCAATAAAAAATATCATTTGATCAGAAAATTGTGACAATTTGCAGCAGATTAAAAAATTATGGTCATTTCAAATTATCTGCCTTTCAAATCAAAGAACATACTAATCTTTAGAGGATGAAAGGAAATAAACAAAAAGAAACTTTAGAAATATATATATAATGCAGTAAATTATCAATTTACAAAAATTTCAATATCGAGGGAAAGAATAAACGAACCAAGAATAATTATGCAATAATTACTCATCAAGTTATGAAAATTTATTGAAAGAATAAATTAGAATATTAGTGACAGATACATCAATTTGAGCATGAAATGCATTAGATTTATACTTTTATGACAGAAACAATTTCTAAAAGTCTATTTTCTTTTAGATACTTTGTCGGATGACATCTTCATTATTGGATCATAAGATCTTATTGTTTTTTTTTTTTCGATAAAATTTTATAAATAGTTCTGTCATAAAAGTATAGAAATAATATCATGGCAAAATCAATAAACTTATTAACTGAAATTCCTTGAATTTGGCGTTTCAACGGTAAATCTCACATATCCGTTGAAGTATTCTAGGAATCTTCTGATAGACGATTTTTATGAAACCTACTATAAGTGGAATACCCAAAACTATAATCAATGACCATGAGCAGTTCACTTATATACAGGGTGAGTCTTTGACCACTGCGTTAATTTTAACCATAGGTTCTTGAGATCAAATGAAACACTTTTTCCATTACGGTTTTCCAAATTCAGCTGCGTTCAAAAGTTATAAGCATTTTTAGTTTTCACATTGGGCAAATACCCCTCTGTAGTCCAGTTTAGTTTGAATGAAAAATACCTTCCACAGCATTCACTATTGAATCTGAATTGTTTAAAAACATTATTTTCCCTCTAAGTAATGATTCACTCACTCATGTTTCATCCGATGAGGTCCATATCCAGAAGGAAGATACAAAATACTTATTTTCTGGTAAAAAAAATTCAACACCATAAACATAGATTTTTGTTGTTCTACTATATTTTCTTTCTACTTCAAGATTATAAACCATGCCTTTCTAGTAAGAAATTCCAAAAAAACCTCAGAATTATTGGGTGTTATCATCATACATTTGAAATTTTCTTCTTAAAATTTCCAAATCATGATAACCATCATTTCTATGAAAATTCCAATGCAAGAGGTTGTCACTGTGCTTTCTTTTTCACTCAAAACCAGAAAAAATCATCTATGATTTTCCAAACACTGATATTTCTGAAGTTTCTTCTCCTCGACAGAGACCAGTGAACAGGTATTTTCTGTACTGAATCCCAATAACAATTTACCTGGATAGATTACAAGTATTTCCAGATTTAGGTGTGCAATTATACTTTCTTGAAGAAATACCTAAATTTGATTTTGAAAAATCAACTAGGTGTTCTTTGATAAAAAATTTTTTGTTAAATCATTAATATGAATCTATTCTGTTTAGACTATAATTACTGATTTTTATAATCAGAGTAAATAACGTAAACAAGAACATAAATATTGAATAATGGTTATTCATAGATTATGTCAAATTTTAATACCTTACCATAGAATATTAATTTATCACCGAACCCCAGGAGAGAAAAAATTTATATTTGCAATGTTTTTCTAAATGAAAGATAATATCTGTAACTATTATTGATCTTTAGTTATAATTTTCCTCAGAATAATTAGAGTAAATTATTATCACATTAAAATATTATAACGTCTCTGTGGTGGGTAGTTCCAAATAAAAAAAGTATTCTGTGGTTCCTTGTTGTTTTGATTCTGTTTGAAACTGTCAAAAGTTATTTGTATCTTCAAAAAAAAAAAAAAAGTGGGGAAGATTTTTAGGGATAATATCGATAGTTTTAAATTATTCAATTCAGTATGAAATGATTATGGTCAGAAATTGCATTCTATTCTAATCTTTCTTGTTTATGAGCTTATATCTTCCAGTTTCAATATTGATTGAATTTTAATTAACCATGCATCATAACAAACATTCAGAAATATTAAAACTAAGTCAAATTCTATTATCTCTTAAGTTTGTGAACAAGGTTGAATCGGTGTATGAAATAAAGATAATAAAGGTATAAAACAAATCTAGGAGACTGGGTTCAAGTTTTTTAAAACTCATATGAGCTCAATTTGCAGCATTCCTATGTTAGAATAGATATAATTTGATGAACCTGAAAGCCTGAAGCTATAAAAAACCAGCTCTTCATAAAGACAAGTCTTCAATTTAACAGGTCCTGACAGAAAATACTTCACCTATTTCAAAGGTCAAAATATACTGAAGAGCGATGGAAAACTTTTTCTTTATTTATTATGGAATATTATTCTGGATTAAATATTAAACAAGGTGCTAGACATCATTAACAACGAATACAGCAAATGGCAATTTAGATTTTGTGGTGAATGTAAGATAAAAATTGTTCAGTGGTTAATTTCATCTATTAGTTTTTAGTGGTGGAACCATAGAGGAAGAGATTTCCCCATCCTTTTGAAGAAATATTTAATATAGACATAAAATATGGCAACATTGAACAAATCTTGTTATTGAATCATTTCAGCACAGAGTTGGATTTGGGAAAATCAGAAAATTTGGACAAAATTATATCGATTCAATTCCTTTCAACTTCAAATATCTCAAGAATGGTGCAATTTAGGAGGAAAGATGAAGAATGATTTTATATGCAAAAAAGACTAATGATTCCAGGAAGTACGAGATACGGACCTTTAGTTCAAGCGATATTTGTTTTTCATGCAATTTAAGCAATCTGTAGAGTAGTAGTGAGAAACCCACAAGAAATGGAATAAATCTATTGATGCCAAAATATGCATGACTGCTATCAAAAACCTTCTACAAGAGATCATTTCAATTGATATTGTCGTTTGAATATTACAGATGAAAATGCAATTTTTTTATGAAATTTCAACACCCTATATCTTTTGAACAGGGCCAAATTTGGAAAAATGTTATAGGAAGAAAATGTTTCTTTTGACGTCAAGAATCTATGGTTAAAATTAACGCAGTGGTCAAAGACTCACCCTGTATAAATACCTTGTTGCCTCAAAGTTTCTTCAGGAGTTCTGGAGGGTAGACAAAATATGCTTACATAATCTGAAAGATTATTGAAATTACAAAAATGATAATCATAGGGAGTAGAATGAATTACTTGGCAAATTAAGTGTTGGTAGAGCAAATCTTTTCAGCTTTCCATGAGGGTCTATACAATCCATATGAAAATGCTTTATGCAAATAACACTTTTGGATGAATGAAAACATGGATTTCTGATTCTTTCCAACCAAACATTTCTAACACCCTCAACTTGTGTAATGAAAAACCTAGAAAGAAAACAGTGTTAGAAACTGTCCCAAATTTTTACTAATCTGAAATTACTACAGGAATATGAAATTGCTACAGAAAATATTAATTCACAGTACATTTTTAGTGAGTTATAAGTTAATCCAAAACTACTACTTATATGAATGCAACACATACCTTTTGACATTACTATGACTGTAGCAATTGGGAACACAGTAACAATAAACCATTTAAATTAAATTAAATTGAATAAGTTGAAAATGAATAAACCATTTCAGTCAACCAGTTCATGCTCATCATAAAATAGTTTCTTACTCTCCATAAAGTCCACCAAGAGTGAGGTCTGATAAAATCCGTTTTTACCGATCACTACTGAGAAGTACTAATTTACCGATCCGAGCTTCTAAGATAACAACAGATGTCTCTACCGCTCGTCGAAGAAAAACGTGACCAGCTTTGTAGTAGACGAGTTCCCACCCCCTGTCTCTCATCTCCTCGTCATTTCCTATATCATCTGCCCTGTCTAAGGATGGAATTTTATCTCTATTTTGACGCCCAAAAAATAGCTCGGAGGGTGATTTACCGGTCGTTGTATGGGGCGTACTATTGTACCTTATAAGGTACTCCCACAAACTCTCTCCTAAGTCTTTTTTCTCCATATGGCTTATTTTCAAGCGCTTCAAAACATCTCGATTTTGCCTTTCAACCTCCCCGTTTTGTTGACGCCAGTACGGAATAGTGTTGAATATCTTGATATCACAGCTGTTACATAAACTTCTGAATTCTTCGCTAACAAATTGTCTTCCATTGTCTACGGTTATCGACACGGGATAGCCTAATCTGCTGAAGATCTCTTTCAGGAGTTCAATTATTTGGGCACTTGTTACAGATTTCGTCATTTTTACCTCTTTATAACGACTGTAATAATCAATTACAACGAGGACGTATTCCTGATTAGGTAATGGACCTAGCAAATCCATGGCGACATCTACCCAAGGTGCTATATGAAGTTCTCGTCTTTTCATTGGTGCCGGTGGGTTGGGTAATCCAACCAAGGTACAGCTTTTGCAACATTTTACGAGGTTTTCCACGTCTGTCGATTTTTGGCCACCAGACCTTGGAACGCAATCGCCCCTTCATAGCTACAATTCCTGGTGTCCTTCGTGAGCACCATTCAAAACGTTCCTCCGCAATGCTTGAGGTATTAGTATCCGGTTACGCCTGAGTAATATATTTCCGTAAAAACATGACTCATTTTCAAAAATTTTATAGTTTTTTATTGACTCGTTCCAGTCCTGTTCATAAATGCCTTTTTTCACATAATTGATTTCTTTGTCACTTCCAGAAAACTCGATGACCTCGCTCATTGAAGTGGCCCGCGGTCGGGATTGTTCAATGATTTGATGGATATGAATGTCTTGTCCCTTCGATGGTGGCTTTGAGCATGCACATAGTCTCGATAAGGAATCTGCAATGTTCATTTTCCCCGGTTTATACATCATTCTGTATTTATAGGATTGAAGCCTGAGTACCCATCTTTCTATTCTAGCACAAGGCTTTGATTTAGGCCCGAATAATATCTCCAGAGGCTTATGGTCAGTAATGAGTTCGAATTCTTTACAAAATAAAAATATATTGAAGTGCTCCACCGACCCGACCAATGCCAAAGCCTTCTTTTCTGTCTGACTGTACCTCCTTTCGCACTCAGTCAACGTCCTGTTTCCGTACGCAATTATGCGTGCCCTTTAGGATCAAATTGGACTAAAACAGCACCAAGTCCAACTGGCTTGCGTCTGCGATGACTTGCGTTCTGTCGTTCACGTCGTAGTAACCCAAGGATTGTATTTTGGTTAAAATATCCTTCAGGACGTTGAAAGCGTTTTCTTGGTTTTGAGTCCAGAACGGCGATATACTTGTGTTCTTACTCAGTCTCTTCCTCAGCAATTCTTTTAGCGGTTCTGTTTTGGTAGCTAGGTTCGGAATCCACTTGTTGATATAATTAATCAGGCCCAGGAAACTTTGCAACTCCTCGATATTTGCTGGAACTAGGAAATTTTTGATACTATCGATGTATTTCTTTAAAGGACGTACCCCATCTGAAGTTAATTCATGACCTAGAAATTCTACCTTTTTGGCTTTAAATAAGCACTTGTCGTTGTTGAGCAACACATTGTGTTCCTTAAGTACTCGCAAGACTTCCTCTAGTCGTCGATCGTGCTCTTCCTCGCTATCACCAAAAACCAGTATATCATCAATGAAATTGACAACCCCCTCGTTTTTGATCAAGATCTTCTCCAGTACTTTTTGGGAGGTCTTCGGAGCGCAATTTATGCCAAACTTTAATCTTTTGTATCGGTAGAGACCATTTGCTGTAATGAACGTTGTAATGTGTCTACTGCTGGATTGAATCTCTATTTGATGAAAAGCGTCTTTTATATCAAGTTTACTAAAATAATTGGCTTTACCAATTTTCGGAAGCAATGGATCCATACACGGCAAGGGGTGATTTTCCCGCATTATAGCTAGGTTTGCAGCACGCATATCAACACAGAGACGTAAATCGCCGATCTCTTTCATAATCGGTACAACGGGAGATACCCACTTTGACGCTTCATGTACTTCTTCGGTGATGTCACGATCAAGGAGTTCTTTTATTTTCTTTTCTACCTTCTTCTCGAGGGGAATTGGTATTCTTCTATAAGGTTGCGATAATGGCTTCACTTTTGTATCTATTGGAATCTCTACCAGCACATTTTTGAATTTAGGAAATGGTTCTTCTATGGACTCGCTCTCAATTGTGTTTATATTTAACCCTATTTTCAGAATACCCAACCTGTTTGCGGTTTCCTTCCGAGTAAATCCCGTGTTCCTTCAGGTATAACATAAACTTTGGCTCTTGTTTTGCGCTTTGCTACGGCAATCGTTGTTTCAAAACTGCCCTTCACGTTGAGTGGAGTAGAACTTCCATACCCGAAAAGGGCTTTATCAGGTTTTTTTATTTGGTTATGTATTTCAACACCTTGCTTTTTCAAGGTTTCCCATGTTTTCCCAGTAATTAGGTTTACCTTACAACCTGAGTCAATAAGCATGTTCGTTTGGATTCCACCTAGTGAACAATCAACTGTGCTGTCATCGTTCAGATTGAACACGTAGTCCACTTCAATCTTCTTTCTCTTTACACCTCTATCACTATTTGAGCTGCTGCCTGACAGCTCACTGTTGAGAGTTCTTTTAGCTGGTTCTTGCCTTGATTTACAGTATCGACGAAAATGTCCATCTTTTCCACATCCAAAACATTTACTTTTTCTTACTGGGCAATCACTGTCCTCGGACCTATGCTTTCTGCTTCCACACCGACCGCATCTTTCATTCTTATACTTATTCCTTGGTGTTGAATTCCAACCCTGCTTATTCATTCGTCTACTTCCTTTGCTATGAATAGCGTTTACGGCATCAGTTCCTATTTCAATGGTGATCTTACGACTAATAGCAAGTCATACTTGATGGTTGAAATTCCCACCTTAATGGAGGCAAGTTGCTAAATACCCTTTTTTCCAATTTAATGGAGGCAAAAACCAGAATACACCTTTTTCCAATTTAATGGAGGCAAATGGTGAAAACCCTTTTTTCCAATTTAATGGAGGCGCAAAAAGCCCAGTACACTTTTTTCCAATTGAATGGAGGCAAGTTCTAAACCCTTTCTTTTTTCCAATTTAATGGAGGCAAGTAGCCACAATACAACTTTTTCCAATTGAATGGAGGCAAGTTCTAAACCCTTTCTTTTTTCCAATTTAATGGAGGCAAGTAGCCACAATACACCTTTTTCCAATTGAATGGAGGCCATTGGTGGAAACCCTTTTTCCAAGTTAATGGAGGCGAACCGCCGTTGGTTAGTAGCAACCATAATTTTCCGATCCTATCTCTGAACCAGCATCCTAACTCAGAAGGTGTATTACTGCATTCACTTTTGTTACTTTCAACTGCTTTCTAGCCAAAATGTATTTAAAGTAAAAGAACCTACTCGGTTTTTTCTTTTTGATAGAATCGGAGGAAAATTATAGGTTGCAATTCAAATCAATATTATATTTTCTACTATTGCAGATGGAATGGCTGACACAAGGTTTATTATAGGAATCTGATTGTTGGGTTGTTTATAAAGACTTTCGAAAATTATCCTAGTAAAGTTATTCTTGCTTCCAATTATAAAAACAAGTTTGAGAATTTCAACAACATTAGGTATACGGCATATATACATGCTTGATATAAACACCTGAATATAAGAAAATGCAAAATTATCCATTTTAGTTAGTGAAAAGCAATAAGTGACTCTAGGATAATGTTTCTTATTAAAAGTCTTCACACAATGTTGTTCACAATACCTTATCTTCCTTTCCTACTTATTTCTCATTTTTCCGTCGTCGATACTTGTACAATTCACTTCCCTTGGCACTGTAGGGAACCCACTACTCGCACACTGGCTCGGTGATGTCCAGTCACTAACTGCTAATCCTCTACTCTCGCCTTCGGCTCTGGTCAACCTGATTCATAGCATTAGTCATAGACACACGAGACAGTGTAATCGCGTACACTACAACAATGATTGTGATATTGATGTTACTATTGCAGAAGCCCTGATGAAGCAATAAAATTTAATTGCGAAAGCTAGGCATAGAAAGAAGAGTTTAACTACCTGCTCACATATAGAGTCTAATACCCTCATACAAAAAATTATATATATATATATATTTTTGATACGTGTGGTGAATAATCTTTTTTTTCCTGAGGAATGAGGACAGCTTTCTATAAGCATCTACTGCGTGTGTACTTATTTTAATTTTATCATTTGCTATTACTCTAGCATGAAAAGAATTTTTTTCAATTATTTCAGCAAAGTTTTTGATCATTGTCTGATAATCTGCTAAATCATAAATGAATATTGGGGATGGTGTGGGTGTCTTGTTTCCTTTGACTGTTGCATTTCCATTAGGTTCCAAAGATGTCATCTGTAGAAGTGTGAACCTGTTTTCTGTTTGGGTGATAGTTAGACTAGGGGTCTGCACATGCGATCGTTTACGTTATTTTCGATCTGCTATCAAGTTGGTGGTCTTGTTCCATTGTTGTATCTTGGTCTTGATGTGGTTTATTTTGATCGCTGGTTGTGGTGTCAATACTTAGGTTTAATTTTTGCATGACGTCCTCCGATTTTGCTTTTAGAAATTCCAAGAATACTTTCTGATTTTCGTCGATTTTTATTTTATTATCAATAGTTTGGGTACTCATTACTGGTTGGCCATTTTGATGGCCCCCCGAGGGGAATATATTAATTTATTAATTTGTGAGATCCGAACCTGTGATACGCTACTGAAATGTCTGCAGGTCTTATCAATGGCGCAAAAAGATTCACGATTCCGTATGTTGATAAGAATGTTTGTTTACACCTCACAGAAATGTTTAATTACGCGATAGATCGAGTCCTATCTCACTAATTTTCAAAAATTTAATTTTTGGATTTTTTAAAAATGGTTCTCCTGACACCAGGGCAGCTTTTTAGAGTAGCTCGGAACTCGTCGAATTGTCGTTGATGGTAATTTACACTGAGATTGCACTTGTACTTAATAATTTATTGTAGAAAAATATTTACAATAGTCACAGGTCACCTTTCACAGATTAACTTGGAATTCTTGAAAATAGAGATAAATAATATGTAACTAACGGTTTAATAATGAATGACGTGGCACTAGCGTCTTGAGTGAAGGCTTGATCAGAACTGCTCGCAGTTTGGGAGCGATCCCTTATTAGTCTAGTAAAGGAAGGGCTGAAATCACTTTTTCTCGGAAAGAACTGCATTTTTGATATGTTGATTGTTATAATGAAAGAAACATATGGTCAAAAATGCTGGTGTTAAAATTTTCAGGAACATTGAAAAATTCTTGAAAAAAATACGGTTTTTCTGATATTTTCGCATATGAGAAGGTTTAGTGAGAAAAAGTTTCAAAAAAAAGTTGTAGAGCGGAAAATTCTAGTCCAAATTATGTACTTTACCGTTCTCGAAAGTGATTTTGTATACTGATTATTAAGGTATTTCTCTAATGCGGCGATAACAGTGAATTCGAAATTTGGCGCCTAGTGCAAAACCGAGCGGTCCTAGACATCTGAAGTTCTAGAACAGGGTAGGATTCAGAACAAGTTGTCTGGAGAGTGTGATTTGAAATTCTTGGTTTATTAGAATGAATAAAAGCTCGCTTGGGATATCAATAACTTGTGATCATTGGGTTTAAACTCATTAGTTTCAAAATCGATATTTCAGTGACGCATTGAAATGAATAATTGCCCCATCAAAATTTTATTTTCTCAAATAACTCGTTGACGGGATTTTGAATACTTACAAGAACAGATTATGATAGTTAGTTATAGGGGGAAAACTTCCTCAAAAATAATACTTTCATAAAAAAATTTGAAGAGAAATATAGTAATTATCATCGAAAGTTTGGCTTTTAATCTCGATTCTCTCAGTTATTATCAAAAAAATTAAATTTTACGGATAGCTGGTCAAATCGTTGTAGCTGATATAAAAAAACAAGGTTATAACTATGAAATTTATCCCCTCTCAAGTAAATTCTTGGATATCACTATATCTGAAATTCCGGAAAGTTTGAAAACTCTCCTATTCCATTTACTAGATTCAAAATGCAGTGCAAGGAAAGATGTGAAACGTGATACAATAGCACATTCCATAATTTCCATTGTTCCTCCAAGAATATTCATTTCCAAATTTCAGTTAGCTGTAGGAACTTATGTCTACAGAAAAACAGGTTCTCGTTTGATAATTGATATGATGAGTAAATTAGGAGTATCGGCTTCATAACACAATATTCAATTATATGAAGCTTCCGTTATTATGCAACCTGCAAAATTAACGCATCCAAGCTCTTTCATTCAATTCGTTTTTGATAACACAGATCACAATGTAAGTATGTCCGATGGTCATGAAACATTTCACTGTTTGGGAGGTATTAAAGTCATTACACCAGAATATGATGTTGAATATGAAGGAGGTTCCAAAAGGCTGATGGAAATGCCACCTGCTTCTATTTTAGCTTTACAAAAGCAGATATAATTGATACCATTCAGTTACACGAATCCTGATGAATTGAAGAGTGTAGAGTTGTAGAGATAAATCAAAACTTCATATAAAAAGTACAATCTGAAGTTCAAACATCATATGTTGCGTATTTATGTGCGAAATCTCTCGAAATAGAAAATATTCCAACATGGAAGGGTTTTCATGAAATTTTATCACGAGACGTTACATATAAGATAACGCATATTAATTGTCTCCCATTCATTAACGCACCACCATTCCAGTTTAACCACATTACACACAGCTTTGCTCTATGCAGTTGAAGAAAGGAAGAGAAATAAAAGTAGAACAACTTTTGTAACATTCGATCAGCCTCGTTATTTCAAAGCTAACTCTATCATTGTGCAGTCGGACAATCCTGAATTTAGAAATATTGCTGTGAGATTAGGAGGGTTCCATTTTCCAATATAACTCCGACGATTTCGTTCGCGACCTGCGCCAGCACTTTCAGGCGCTCTGACCAGTCAACGGCACCAGGCACGGTGAGCGGAAGATATTCGTCTTTAAAGATCTCGCCACCGCATCCCACGTCTTCGTAAGGCACGACGCCGTTCGGCGTCCGCTCCAGCACCCCTACGATGGACCATTCGAGGTAGTTTCTCGAACCGAAAAACACTACACCCTTCGAATTCACGGTACCAATGACCCGGTTTCAATCGACAGGCTGAAACCAGCCTACATCGTGGTCAACGAAAATTAACCGGAGGACGCTGTAAATCCAAACGAGGCCGACGACGACGAAGGAATTCTTTTCTTTTTACCAGGCGAGAACTCACCTCCGGCCCAACAACCTATCCCACCTGCACCAGCAGAACCAGAGACAGTAACGCAAGCGCTAGCAGCTTACACGACCAGATCAGGTCGGCAAGTTCGTTTCCCCGGGCGTTTCCAGGCAGGGCTGTAATACAATCGTTAATCACGAGCATGGGGGTACTGTGGGGATTACTTCTTCCTTGACCGTCAAGGTGGCGCATCTGTGGTGTGATTACTGCGCTCCCCAGAATAGATACCACTCGAAATGGAGTCCCCACCTGGAATATATATTCGAGGACGCAAATTAAAAATCAGAACAGTCATAATATATTGCAGTTCTCAAATTTTATAGTGTATTGGGTTGTTTATTGCTATTATACAGGGTGATTCCGGAGGAGACCGTCAGATTTTAGGTGAAGTATACACTAGTCAAGGCAGTTTCGAAACAATATTTATTTATGGTTGGGGGCCTTTAAAGAGAGTCTATAGGGTGATTTGTTCGATTCGACCGATTTTTCTTTTATTCATAACTTTGGTATGGCTTGATCAATCTTGATGAAATTTTCAGTGTAGAACAATATGATTATCTTCTATCAATTATTCCATCACTTTCTCAAAAATACTGGGTGGGAATTCTGATAAGTTCAGATTAAGTTTGCAGGTTGAAAAAACACCCTGTACATTCCGTTTTCAAAAATTTTCTACATGCTTCAGATTCTATCATGAGTTTACATTACAATAGTTCGTTGGTGACTAATAACCCAGCGACAAAATTGTAATCGTTGGGGCAGATCTTGTGATAACAGTTCTTGCACCTTTTGGTAGTGGTATGTTTTTCTTCAAAGTCTTGCTCACTTTGCTCTGCGAAATTACGAGTACTAATAGACGGTTCCTCCTCCTCCCGGTCAACAATTTGAATCGAAATTTCATTTTGAGTAGGCATATCAATGTTCTCTGCCTTACTAGGATATTGCCCATGTTCTTTAGAATAATGGAATACTCGTCCGAAAGAACATTTATTTGGTTGACGTCGATTGGGAAATCGTCTATGGTATTCCATTTTGGCTTCATTTCCATTTCCGTTACAAAACCCATAAACAAAAATCATATCCGCATATTCCGCATGAGTAAATAATTGAGGCATGTTGAAATACACTTCTTGTGACAGATTATCTATCAAATATTCTCATTCTGTGGTTCACTGTGATGGTAACCATGGGTCTTAAAGAACTTAAATAGAGATTTAATTTTCATGGAGAATTTTCAAATTCATTAAAACTATTTATCATACATTCGTGATTCAATATTTTACATACCATAAGGCCATAAGTGAGTACATTTTTGAACGAAACTACTATGTTTTAGGAATATTCGCTTCATAGAAAACCAGAAGTGTGACGAAAATCACCTGAATAATGACTCAATGTTATGTTAATCCATAATTTTGCCTTTCATATGTTTCGAATGTTTATTCTGTATTTGTAGTAGTAATAGTAGTATGTAGATTATTTTGGTTCACGTACGTATAAAGAAATTTTTTGAATTAAATGATTTTATACATCTGAATGTGAGCGATCAAAAATGAATTTCGAATTTGGAAAATTTATTTTAGGACTCAGGAAGAGCTTTGTATTATTGGACGATACAGTTTTACCATCTAGATCAGAATATACTCAATGCCTTGGAGCGAAAAACGATATTGTTCATTTTGAAAAATTTTTCTAGGAAAACTGGATGTGTGCCAAAAAAAATTGAAACGCTCTTGTAAAGTAAACTCATGATAGAATTTGAATCATGTAGAAAATTTTTGAAAACGGAATATACAGGGTGTTTTTCAACCTGCATACTTAATCTGAACTTATCATAATTCCCATTCTGTATTATTGAAAAAGATGTTGGAATTATTGAAAGAAGATTATCATATTGTTCTACACTGAAAATATCATCAAGATTGATCAACCCATACCAAAGTTATGAATAAAAGAAAAATCGGTCGAATCGGACAAATCACCCTGTATACTCTCAATGAAGGCCCCGAACCATAAACCCAACATTGTTCCGGAATCATATTGACTACTGCATACTTCACCTAAATTCTGACGGTCTCCTCCGGAATCACCCTGTATATATAATCCATGTCTTCATCGTTTTATTTTATTATTTAACTAGGAGTAGGCAGATTAAGGCCTAGTTAGAAAACTATATTTTTCCGCTGATTAGGAGTAGGCAGGTTGAGGCCTAGTCAGCGCATGTTGACTTTGGTTGTTATTCTGGTTTAATCAGGAGTAGGCAGATTGAGGCCTGATTAAACGTCGGCATCAGCCAAGTCGTCACGCTGTCCCAAAATTGCCAATGTAGGATCGGAAGTTATCCCTACTTAAGCGATTCGTCCCTGGCGCACACGTTTGGAGTTATCAGTATGGCTTGTGTGCGCAATGCCATAGAGGCAGGGTTTAGAAGTTTGAGGGAGCCGCCGGGAGTTGAACCCGACACCTAGTCGGTGTGAAACTTGGGCGCTAACCTCTAGGCTACCGAAGCGCTGTGAATTAAGCTATGCGTGGCTATATAGAGTGCCGTCAAGAGATCCCCACACACTCCCCTGCCGCTGACAGAGTGCCGCTACACCATCATTGACGTCGACTTTCTCAGATTTTACAACCTGACATGAGGAAGCAGGAACCTTTGGACGGAATCACCCAACTCATTACTCTAGGAGAAGTCGGTAAGTGTTCAATCCCAGTCAAAACGGCAATAGATCATCTGGGTATCATGAGCTACTGTTGTCCTCTCCAGTAAGAAATAATCCGATCTGAAGGAGGCCCAAAACGTGTCAGCCACAACACCAAGCACTTCATCAAGGTCACTCTAGGATCACCTGTAGCTTCGAAACCACGACGCTTGGCACCAGAGAAATTCAAGACAAACAAGGAACAATTCAAAGCCCTTGGTCATTTCCATTACATCTCGCACCAAAGAAGACCGTGTGGAGACTACCGTGCACCCAACGCCCGAACTGTTCCAGACCAGTATCCTGTTCGATACATCCAAGACTATGCTTATATTCTTCAAGGAAAGAAGATATTATCAGCCCTAGATCTAGTAAGAGCTTACAATCAAATCCTCTAAGTAGAAGAAGGCATTACTAAGATAGCAATCACCAAACCATTTAGCTATTTCGAGTTTACATTTATCACGTTTGGACTACGAAATGCAGCTCAGACTTTCCAGAGATTCATCTACTAAGTGTTACTAGTACTGGACTTCTGTTTCAGCTACATTGACGGCGTACTGATCGCCTTCACTTTCGAAAAGGAGTACATGGAACATCTTCGGATCAACTTCTACAGATTTAGACACTATTTCATCACCCCGAATCAAGAAAAATGCCCTTTAGGACAACAGCAGCAAAATTCCTTGGTTACATCTTCTCTTCATAGAGAACCAAAGCACTTTCAGATAGATTCCAAGCCATATTGGAATACAGCCAACCTACGATTGCCAACGGCTGAAGAAGATTCCCAGGTTATGTAAACTTCGACCGTCGTTTCATACCCCGACCATCACAATCCTTGGCACCATTGCACGACATACTCTTGCCAAAATTGAAAGAAAAGGAGAAAATTCCATGGGCCACAGAAGATACCGCAGCATTCGTAAATGGAAAGAAAATGTTTTCTTCAGCAACATTGCTAGCCCATAGCAAGAACGTCGCTCAGCTAATACTAGTTAGTGACGCATCTGATACTATAGTTAGAGGCACACTACAACAGTTAGTCAACAACGAATGGCAACCTCTGGCAATCTTCTCAAAAAAAACTATCTCCACTAGAAACCAGTGATGTCAAGTCTCCTCTGTAAAAAGTACCTAGAATTGATTCGGAAAATCCCTAGAATTCCCTAGATTAGTGCAGAGGTGGCTCCATTCGCCCAGTGCAGGAAATATGTGAGTAAGGGGGGGGGGTTGTTCTCAAAGTTTCGCGGAATATTAGGAAATAACGATACGAAAATTCTTGATCAGAAAAGTCTATTGCAATATTTTTCCACTGCCTATCAATATCATCTCCTTTGAGGCCTTCGACTGAAGCGAATTTACTCCAAATGATTTTGAGAGACGAAAGCTCATCGGGTTTTTTAAAATCTAAAGATACTTCCGGTGATAAAAATTTCAATGAATCGAAAAAAATATCATCAAGGGGAAATCTTTGCTGTATTTCAGTTGAAGCAGTAACGAAAAATTCAAACAAGACTTTCTTATTGAAGTTTGAACTTCTGGCGGTAGAAGGGAAAGTAAATTGTTACAAGAAGAACCGAGATCTATTTGCTCCAATTCTAAAAAGTGATGAGGGTTTTTACAATTCATTTTGGGGTCATTTAAAAATTCAATGAAATGAGCTGTGAGTTTACGAAAATCTTTTTGCAATTATATGATAATTCATGAATCAATATTTTTTTATTGAAAAAGGGCATTGAATTTATTGAACAAATTTAGAATATGATTCAAAAATAGTAATATTCCTTTAGTCGAATTATTATGCAGTTCATCAAATATGAAATTTACATATTTCGAGAGTTATCTTCTAATTTCGCAACTTTAAAATAATTTTGGAGAACAATCCAATTCTCGAGAACCCTTTAGACAGAATATTGCATGGAAAGCCATCTGGTAGATGCTAATTTGAGCATTTTTTTGTTCGAAATGGAAGAAATCTTGCATTTCTATCAATTCTGCAGTTCTTTTTGAGGAAGAGGAAAAATAGCTTACTATATTTCTAATCAATTCCTCCGGTGTTCTAGGTAATTGAGAACAAGCATGGCTTGCAACGAGTGGTAAGTTATAACATCTGTTGTTCACATTGTAAACAACAGATGTTATAACTTTACATGCTCAAAGATTGAATATTCTTTCAGAGATTTCTTTTTCAAAGGAATCGAGCAAGGAAGTAATTTTTGTCAAATTATACCACACTTAGAAATGTTTCATCCACATTCCTTAGCATAGAATACATATTGTGTTAGTTTAAGTGATTCAAGGGCCAGAAGCGAAATTTTTTCTACCTCTACATTTGAGGATTGAAAAATCCCTAGAATTTCCCTATTTCCCTAAAATTCCCTAAACCCAAAATTTGTCCCTAGATCTAGAGACAATTCCCTAGACTTAACATCACTGCTAGAAACCAAATATAGAGAATACAGCCGTGAACTACTAGCTTTATATTTAGCAATAAAACAAGCAAATTAACAATAAAACAAGCAAGAAATTTCGTAAAACAGCATTCGACAAAAGCCATCAACTGGCATACCTCGAATCAAATGCAACAACAAAGGTGGTGAAGCAACGCTTCCTATGGCCTTCAGTCAACGCCGACTGCACAAATGGTACCGAAGCTGCATAGAGTGTCAACGAGCCAAGGTCACTCGTTACGTCACGGCTTCATGAGGTATTTTCACTTCCAACATGGTAATTTGACCACGTGCATATAGACATCATAATTATGCCTCACTCAGAAAGTTCCTTATATTGCTTAAGTTGTGTCCATAGATTCTCCAGATGGCCAAAAGCAATTCACCATAGCTAGAGAATTTGACATGAATTGGATAGCGAGATTCGGAACTACACTTATTACAGATCAAGGGAGACAATTCGGGCCGTGTCTGTACATGGATTAAATAGGTTCACAAGTACGAACCACATACGACCAAGAGCATATCATCCAGCAGCCAATGGTATGGTAGAGAGAATCCATTGTCAACTAAAAATAGCAATCAAATTCCTCGAAACCGAACGATGAACTGAAAGACTACGGACTTCCTACGGTTGTGACCAGTTTGGCGAGAGGATGTGAGAGCTACCCCAGCAGAATTGGTATGCGGAGAACCATTAATATTGTCCATAGATTTCCTCAATATGAGAACTATGGATGAAAAAGAGAACATCACGAAAGTAGATATGCTGTGTTCGTTTTGGATCAAAGTGTGACTGCCACTCACTTGCGTCTGCCCTTCTGTATATAATTTTAAGATTACAGCATCCTTGAAGTAACTTGTTACCAAACTTCGTTAACTACCGATCCAGACATATGAAAAGAAAATATACTTTAGTTGGAAATAAATGTTATAAAATACCCTATTGTACTGATGGTTGACTATTTTAGTTGTGATAGCTTCCGAATTACAGGACAATATATGGTAGCGTGAAACTTAAAAAAAAAATTAGAAAGCACTGAGGTCAGATTGCTTTGGTGCTCTTGTTGAGCTACCTGCGAGTAAATATTCAAACCTTAACAAATCTATAAGCTCTCTGATTGGATGAACAATAGTCTTTTTCCGTACTATGGGACAATGTGATGCAAATATCAAAGCCTAATGAATAAACAAACCTTTATCTCAATTTGAAAATAACTACTCATAATTTTCACCAAATTTTGTTCTATGCTTCTCCTAAAAACTTACGTCATTGCTTTTCTGAGTTTTGACAACGCCATCAAACTCTTTCTCTATGACAAAAAATTTTTTGATTAATATTACGTCTGTGCTTTTCTGAATTTTGACAACGTCATCGACATCGAATTCTACTTCTATGAATTCTATGAAAATTTTGATTGATATTACGCCAACTGACACTGATATCTAGGTCCGCAAGTTGTCAAACGAATATCGATCTGTGATGGCAAATCTTTCAATGACAAAGCTCGGACTTCATGACATTTCTATTTTTCTCTTGAGTAAATGAAAAAAATGATCATATCTTCAGAAGGGGGAAAGCTACGACAATGAAATGAGGATGAGTAAGATATCGGTAACCTCAATATATATACGGATTTTTATTTAAATCTAAATGAAGTCTTAGGAGATATTGAGTGTTGAAAATTTTTTTTTTGGAAATTTTTTAAAAATTTTCTAGCTTGACGATTTCTGCGAAATTTTGCAAGCCGTTTCGTTTCAGCCTCCCTCAATAACATTCCAAGTTTCAACTTGATCGGATGGATATTCTAGTACTTATTGAGGAAACAAAATTTCAGATGCCCATAACTACTGAACCATCCGACGGATTTGGCCCTGTTCAAGATAAAAATATTATAATTTCAAAATTAATTTTAATGTCAACATCTATGTGTCTATGTTAATTCTATGACATTGACATTCAGTTTTGAATTCGCTATTGCGCAGATGATATAGTCATAGATAGTGTAGACAGTTGAACATGAGTGTAAGTTGAATGCTGAATAAGTTTAAAATAAAATTACTTAAAATAAAACCTCTGGACTTTTTGGTTATTAAACCCACTGCTACTCGCAACAGGTTATGGGCCCAGTGTAGTCCAGAACAAACGAAAAGAAAGGTAAAGAGTTAAGAAATAAAATTCAAGATAAGACACCGTTGGCGTACAAAATGGCTCCTCCAAATGACGAAGCAATTTCTATAGAAAAGCTCACGGACGCAGAAAGTTTTCAAATATGGAAGTTCCAAATAACTGTGGTATTCAAAGCATTTGAAATTGGGAAATTGTAAATGGTAGCAGAAAATTTCAAGATCTGACCAGACCAGAAGAGATGGTGGAATGGGAACGAAAGGACGCCAAGGCACAAAAAATCATCGTAACCAGCATCGATAAGAAATTAATAAATCACGTCATGAATTGTGAAACCTCAAAGGAAATGTTTGAGAAGTTGTGTGGAATATTTCAGCAGGGCACTGAGGAACAAAAGTGCAGCTTGTTGAAGGATTTTTAACTACTCCTATAAAAAGGCACAGATATTTCTCTGCACATAAGCTGTTTGCAGAACATAGTTTGTAGGTTGGAATCATTGAAACACAAAATAGATGATTCTATGTTCATGTCAAAATTATTGGTTACATTACCCGATGATTACAAGCATTTTAGTACTGCTTGGGAATCTACACCATTAAAGGAAAGAACAGTGACAAACCTGATAGCCAGATTATTAAATGAAGAATCAAAACTAAAAATCAAAAATGAAACTGAAGAAGCTGTAGCATTCAAGGCTGAAAATTGGAAATTTGATAAAATAAAATGCTTCAACTGTGGCAAGGCCGGTCACACAAAGCAAAATCATGTTTTAAAAGGAAATGCACAATATGTAAGAAAACGAATCATAGTACTCAAAATTGTTTCTTCAGGAGGAATAATAATTGACAGAACTATACCACATACACCACAATTGAATGGAAAGGCAGAAAGATTGAACCGGACTATAATGGAAAAGGCTAGAGCTTTAATTTTTGATTCCAAAATGGAGAAGATTTTTTGGGGAGAAGCTGTTTACATGGCAGCATACTTACTAAATAGAAGCCCTACACAAAGTTTAAAGGTGACACCAGCAGAAATGTGGTTTAAGAAAAGGCCAGATATGTCAAGATTACAAATATTCGGAAATGATGCATATGCAAAAATTTTGGGATATCGGAAGAAACTGGATGAGAGAAGCCAAAACTTACCTTTGTTGGTTATAGTATCAATGGTTACAGACTATGGGATGAGCAAGATCAAAAAATAATTATATCTAGAGACGTAATATTCAAAAAGGTAATAATATAAACGATAAAATTTCAGAAATGAAACCCATGATAACTTTCCAAGAAGAAAAGGTAGAACCTAACCTAGATGAAGAGCCAACAATCCAAGAAAGGGAAGCTGATATAGAAGTAGATAACGAAGAAAGACCAAGGAGAAACACAAAAATGCCAGCAAAGCTGAGAGACTATGTTATGCTATCATATCAAGAGGCAGTTAATTCTGAAGATAAGGACAAATGGATGGCAGCAATAGAAGATGAGAAGACCCAAGAACAAGGTGTGGACCTACAAAGATAAGGTACAGCATGACAATATATTGACGAACAAATGGATCTTTAAGGTAAAGGATGACGGAAAATACAAGGCCAGACTAGTGATCAGGGATTTGAACAACAAAATGGTATTGACTACCAAGAAACCTTCAGCCCAGTAGTAAATATAACATGCTTACGTATTTTGTTTGCTTTAGCTACAAATAGAAACCTTCATATGAAGAAATTCGATATTAAAACAGAATTTTAATATGGACATTTGAACGAAACAATATACATGGAAGTTCCGGAAGGATTTAAGGAAAATGACAAGGTATGTTTGCTTCAAAAATCTCTTTATGGCTTGAAACAAGCATCTCTAAATTGGAATAAATATTTTACTGAATTCTTATCTAAAAAAGAATCTCACAGCTACTAAAACAGAGCCATGTATATTCAAGAATAAAATTGGAACAATTTTTTTGGCAATTTATGTTGATGACGGCATTATTTTTGGGTATGATGAAGAGGAGATTAATGAATTATTAAAGCAATTGAATAAAGAATTTGAAATGACAACCAATACTAACCCTAATTCATTTTTGGGAATAGAAATAACTAGAACCAGTGATAAAACATATCTAACTCAAGGAAAATACTGTGAAAATATTTTAACAAGGTTCTATATGAAGAATGCTAAAGGAAGATCGACACCAATGGATGAATACTCAAAACAAGAAGGTAACAAAGTTGATGAGACTTCACAGAAGTTTCCATATCGAGACTTACTGTATCTGACAAATAAAACTAGACCCGACATACAATTTGCAGTAAATCTTTGCAGTAGAAAATTGGATAAGCCTGAATCTTCAGACATTCTAAATGCCAAAAACATTTTGAGATATTTAAATGGAAAAGAACGTGAAGGAATTAGCTACATGATGAATTCAAATAACAAACAGCTGATTGCATATTGCGATAGCGATTTTGCTGGAGACCGAGAAACAAGAAAAAGCACAACTGGATATATAATCTATTACTGCGGCGGTCCAATATCATGGACATCCCGGAAACAACCAATTGTGTCTCTATCGAGTACCGAAGCTGAGTTTATAGCAGCAGCAGAATGTACCAAGGAACTTTTATATGATTGAAGAACTAACCGGTGAAAGATAAACCTAAATATGGACAATCAAAGTGCTATAAACATTATCAAAAATGGACAGTTTGGAAAACGAAGTAAACACATTGATGTGCGTTATCATTTTATAAATGAAAAAATTTCTGAAGGACTATTGAAAATTGATTATTGTGAAACGTCGGAACAAATATCTGATATTTTTACTAAACCATTAAGTAAAATTAAGTTTGAAAAATTCAAGTCAAAGTTCATGTAAACTTATGAAAATTTATTGTTAGAAAAATTTTGATTTTTTGGAATTTTGAAATTAGGAGAGGGTGTTCAAGATAAAAATATTATAATTTCAAAATTAATTTTAATGTCAATCTATGTGTCTATGTTAATTCTATGACATTGACATTCAGTTTTGAATTATTGCGCTTATAGTCATAGATAGTGTATTGCATGAGAGAATGCTGAATAAGTTTAAAATAAAATTACTTAAAATAAAACCTCTGGACTTTTTGGTTATTAAACCCACTGCTACTCGCAACAGGCCCAATAACGAACTTGACCGAGATATTTGGACAATTAACCTATTCTGAAAATATGAAAACTCTAGATTATTCCTTTTGGATGCTAGAGAGGATACGGCCTGCCGGCTGGCCGGACAGACTCAACTTTCGCCACGAATTCTTCATCAGGGAGTCGAACCCAATCGATTGAGACCATTTTCGGCTCGATATTCCAAAATTACAGACATTCGGGCAAAATGATAGGCACTTTGTTCGGGTGAACAAGAGCGCCAAAAACTGTTTAAGAAACAGAGTTTCCTTACACATTTTACAGGGCATTTCAAGTTCAAGGTCCTATTAGACCTTTATGGATAACTGGATCTATTTGGTTTTTGAAACTTGAAATAATGATGTTATTGGCTATTTTCTACAGAGCTAAACTATTCTCAAAGCCCGGGAACATCCGGTTATACAAGCTATGCAATAGTTCTGCCAAAAATTTTTTTGTCGCTCCTTTGTACCTGTTATTATTAACCAAACGGTACAAACGGTATATATTTATGGATTTCTATAAGCTATAGATCTCGTAAGGCTGTCTAGAATTGCACTTTTTTTTGTATGCTTATGAAAAGTTACAGATTTGCTTACAGATCAAAGCAGAATACAACAATTAATCTGAATCAACATGAAGGAAATCAGGAAATGGATAAATAGAAAAAGTTTGCTGGTGGGAATTGATTCATGAATTTTTCTTGGAAATTTATATTTTGAAATTCATCATTTATCAAAAAATTGAAACATTTTATTTTCACATATTGCTTCAATTAAATAAATTTTTTCTCTTAAAGTATTGCTTAAGTACTGATTTAACGATGGCAATATGAAGGAATAAATAAAATATGTTCGGTTGAGCTCATAACCACTCTCGCTTTATCTTCACGGTTTAATGGACTACTCCCAAAGAAATATTATTACAATACATTATTAAAAAAAAATTCATGTCAAAAAGCCAGGAACTACCAGTTGTTTTGAATAGACATATATGTGAAGAGCAGTTGGTAACCCATGCAACAAGTTATATTATGTTTCTTGATGAGCCAGATTCACCATAGATGGAGAAGCCTAGGTGCTTCATTATTGGAGTGATATTTATATTTGGGCGAATCTGAGGTACACTTGATTTAATTTGTTTAACAGGTGGTGTTATATCTCTTCTTTGTGCTGTACCCACAAGAGCCGTCAAACCTAAATGTTTCAGTACTGCTGAATTGATTCTGCGTTTAAGATGTATCTGAGGAACACTTGATTGAACTTCTTCAACAGGAGGTGTTATATCTCTTCTTTCTGTAGAATTCACAAGAGCTGTCAAACCTAAATGTTTCAGTACTGATGAATTGATATTGCGTTTTAGATGTATCTGAGGAGCACTTGATTGAACTTCTTCAACAGGTTTAGATATGTTTCTTGATTTCCCAAAATTCTCAGGAGATGCCAAACCTAAATGTTTGAGTGCTACTGAATTGATATTACGTCTAGGACGTATCTGAGGAACAGCCTTTACAACAGATTTCAAAGGTGACACTAAACCTTTGTGTTTCCTAACGACTGCCGAATTCATATCGTGGGAAAGACTGGACTTTGTATAAAAGGAAATGTTACCCCTTTTATAAGTTCTCTTCAAAATTTGTCTTTTCATTGCTTCCAGATTATTCCGACGCTCCCGTATTTGGTACAGTACTTCTCGAGCATCTTTGATTGCTGCTATTCTCATAGATGGGTATCTATTACTTTTGGTTGCTTGATCTCGCAATGAATTAATTTTCATTCTAGCAGCTCGAACCTCACAATGGCTAAGTCTTGATTTAACTGAATTATGATTTTCTCCCAAGCTCATGCTTTCGAATTTTCTATCCATAGTATTCCTAGAAATAAAATACTTAGTGATCTCCCTCAAATAAATAAACCAAATTCGATACTCACTTGGCCATTGTATAATCAATTTCAACAACACGAATAAAGTTCTTTCTGAAATGCCTTCAATTTGGACTGTACACAAATAAAACGATAATTCAACACCTTAATTCACACTGTCGCTTCAATACTATTATAATCCTCTTCTGAGACTACTTAGGAAAACATTCATTGCATTTATTTATGAGTCAGATCCACAGAACATTAATGTGCTCATTCTTATTCTTGTCTTAGCAGGCCTTGGCTAGACATAGCAAAATAAAGGATAAAAATCCTTTTCGTACTTCCGGGCCTAAAGTGACAACTTCACTCCATTGTGACAGGTACTAAAGTGTCACATTTAATCCCTCCGGGATTAAATATTGACGAAACTCCCGGAACGATTAAATCACAAACAAACGAATTTAAGGGATATTTTATTGAAAAATACAATTAATTAGAATGGTAATTAACGTTAACATTCAAATTAATATTGTGACAGTTCGTCATATTGACCAGGTAACTGACGAGTAACAGATAGGTCCTTATCATATTGAACTGGTGTTTGTTTCGAAGATCCTGCGGAAACAGGAAGCGAGAATGAAGACTGTGGCATAACTATAGTGGACGAATCGGCGACTTGACCAAATATTTTATCTGAAATTTTTTGTTTATTTTTAATAGACGATTCAATATATCCCTCCACCACGTTGGAGGATTTCCATCCTCCATGTCTCTTCAGCACGTCTCTTGTTGCTCCCGAATCAGCTAACAAAGACGCAGATGTGCGTCTAAAACAATGTCCCGTATAAGACGTCGCATTTTCTAATTTCAAGAAAGCTGCTATTTGCCGTGGAAATGTACCAAACATGTTTTTTCCTACTACTCGCGTAGTACATTCTTTGTTGATGTATTGAACAAAAAATTTTGAATGAGGTGTCCCTGTCTTTCGCAATGCCACATATTTTCAAAATATCGCCACAAAACTGATGGCACTGTTTTCAGAATTTTTGATCACAAAATTTCGGTCAATTTTATTTTTGGTGTTTCTAATCGCAATTAGGAAGGAATCGCCCAAATCTCTCACATCGTCGATTTCTAAATCAACCAACTCTTTTACACGACAAGCTCCCGCAACGCCCAAAATAAGTGCAACCTACAAAAAAATTGATTTCTTAAAATTTCTGAATATAAATTTCCAAATTTATTTTTTTTTTTTTGTAGAGGGGGAAACCTTTTAGAGGCACCCTGGTCTTGTGCCAGGGTAGTGTGAGACTCTCCAGCAGATTGCTGGCATACTCACTAAAACCCCCCCTCTTACCCCAGGATGGTATGGGGCGACGGCTTTATTGCTCGCTGCCGAATTACATGGTGGAGGGGTGCGAGTTACCCAGATTGATGGCGGAAGGTGCGCAAGCCTCAACCTACCCCCTCACGTATTTGTGGGGCTCTTGATGTCATTTGGCCCCACCGGGTCCAGTTGGTGTGGGACCCTTGTAACACGCGTGTGGTGATACCACTCAGGAGCCCAATCGGGACCCCCAGCTGGGCCTGCAGAGATGCCGCAGAGGCGCTGCTCCACACACCTCTCCAAGAGAGTGTGCAAGACAGCACAGTCAAGGAGGAGGAAGGCAGCTCCAGTAAACCGGCGGCAGCCTCCCTAATAGGTGGAGAGTTATACTTCTCCACCTTCCTACCATGACTGGCGTCGAGCGATATTGCGCCTGACACCACCTGGGCATCCACGATGAACCTCCGAGTGCCCTGCTTCACCAGTAGGTCGAGTTTCCTGACCCCGACCGCCGTTCGGAGATGGGGCTCACAATGAACCTCCATCTTCCGCGCCTTGAGATGGTCGGCCAATACGCTGCAAATTGCATTATGCCGCCGAATCCTGCCTCCGTGGGTACGGAAGCAGGACTGGATGACATGTGCGGCAGTCTCCGTGCAACTGCAGCCGGCGCGGCACTTGATGTCAGTGTGCACACGCCTCTGGCCTCTTGATGTTCGGACCAGGGTGGGAAGACAATTGATACGGGTATGATGGTACTGGATGTAGTCCCTTCCGGGTACACCAGACACACCCGCACCAACCCACCTGGTGGAAGCGGTGGTCTTCCCACATTCCCTCAGTTCCTTGCCATCCACAGACTCATAAAGCCTGTTGGCCCAATACGCTGCTCGTTGTTGTGAGCTGTAGAGTCTCTCGCCATTACGGTTCAAGACTCTATCGGTCCAGACGATCTTATCTTGGACCCACGCCGACCCATGGGCAATCCTGACGGACTGGAATGAAGAATCCTTCATTGCCATGAGCCGGCTGCGCATCAGGCCAGGGACGGTGGTGAGGAACGAGGGAATTCCAAGGCCGCCATCTCGGCAGGATGCATGAAAATACCCGACAGGTACATCCTTGGGCAGTCTCAGCCACCTACGTACAGCAGCACGCACCTGAAGGTCAAGTTGACGTAGGACCTTCAGGGTGCAGCCGGCCAGAACCAGACGATGGTAATATCTGGTTACCAAAAAGCAGCGCAAGATGGTGAGGCGCTGCTGTGGTTTCAGCGGGGCCCGCGTGATGCGCTGGAGTTCCACCTCCAAGGAGGGACTCACCCTCCTCACGCCCGTTGGACTCAGGTTCACACCGAGGTACATCCACTCCTCGGTGGGTCCTAGCTGGCGGATGGACACCTGATCACGAAGCGTGAACTGGGAAGAGGTCAACACTTTGACCTTCTTGTCCCTCCCAGATGGAACGATGGAGGTGGCAACGCATTTGGAAGCATTAAACGCAAGCCCCTGCTGATTGGCCGACTGCTCGACTGCTGTCAACGCCATCGACATACCTGTGGTAGATGAAGTTACCAGGCAGAGGTCATCTGCGTAGGCGACGGCGTTCACTAGGTGGCCAGGGGTCAGTTCGTACCCTACCGTGGCCGGGATCGAGCGCAGAACCCTGTCGGTGACCAACGAGAAGATGACAGTACTCATCGGGTCACCTCCCGACCTTCCGCCTGGAACCTCCAAGATGGTGGTGGAGGCCCTATAGACGGAGGCAACGTACTCCACTAAGACTTCAGGTACTCCAGCCTCGGTCATGGCAGATGTTATTGCCTCGTGGCTCACCGAGTCGAAGGCCTTGGCCACGTCCAGAGACACGATGTGAAGTTCACGACGATTGCTCCGGGCGTGACCGATGGTAGAGGCCAAGACGGCTATGTTTTCAGCACAGCCGTCTTCGAGGCAACGTTGCCTCTCGTCGACCAATTGGTGAGCCATCATGCGGCCAGCTAAGATCTTGTGCAGCTGGCGCACTACGACCGAGGCGATAGAAATAGGCCTGAAGTCTGAAGGCTGGCTGGAATTTGCCTTCTTAGGAATGAAGATCGTTCTGGAGACCAGAACGTCTTCCGGGAAGCATCCTATATAAAGGATGATGTTGTAGAGGAGGGCGCGTATAAGGACAGGGCACTGCCTCCAGACCGCGGGTGTTATGCGGTCCGGGCCGGCGGCCGAGCCGCAGGGAACGTTGACCGACCGCACCTCGTCAACGGAGATGGGATCAGCCAAGCTGGTCTTCTGCCGGTGTTCGGGCAGAGCGAGATGTTGAGGGACGGGAATGGAGGGATGGCCGAAAACCGGAGACCAGTAATCTACCATGTCTCGGAGGCAAGGTGTTACTGCCTCAGTCTCCCCGTCCAAGACCAGCTTAGCAGCTCTGCTCATGTTCGTCTTGAACAGAGACTGCATTTTTGCATATTCCCTGCGCCTGATCTTCTGGCGGCTCGGCCGGGCCTCGACGTCGACCGGGCGTCGCTTCGGCGCCCTGCGCTTCTTCTGGGTCGTCGCTTTCGCGATAGACCCTATCCACTCCGTGATGCCACGCATCACGTCTTGGCCCTCGAGGAGTTGTTGCGCCAAGAGAGGTAGCGGATGATCCGCGAGCGGGCCACCCTCCGATAAAATGGCCCGCCTGAGCTGCAAAATTGCAGCCCGATATACCTCTCGAGGGTCTCGAGGGGGAGCGCATTCCTCCGAAGCCACAGAAGCCGGTGGTGTGGCTGGGCTCTCCGAAGGTGTTGGTTCGGCACGAGGAGCAGGTGGAGGAGAAGGCTGTTCGCCATCAAGGGCACTAAGTGCCTGGCCAAGCAGATCTTTATATGCTTTAGTCTTCCTGGCGTACTTAATCCCGTCGGAATTTCTTCCGGGAAAGTAGGGGGCCAGGAAGATATTTATAAAGCGGACAGTATTGCCCGCTCTATCGCGACCATGCTTGATGACGTAGGCCTCCTCATGCGCAGCCAAGCGCAACTCCTCGTGCGAGAGCCCTCTGCGAGCGCGGTCAACATCGATCTCGCGGTTCACCGCGTCAGGATGGGCAGACTTACGGTGAACCCCCAGCCCGGATTTTGTGGTGAAGCTCCGTGGGCAATCGGGGCACCCAAACAACTCCCGTTCGGATGACATCGAACTCGGGGTAACAGCTGCCGATGTTGTTGGCTGCTGCGCGGCGATGTCGTTGCCGCGATGAGTGCGCCGATGGTTCGCCAACCCCCGTGAGGAATTAAAAGTCCTCGGAGGCTGGCAAACAAAGCATGTTACTGCCGCGGATGTTGTTGCGGGCAGTGGATTAGTTTGCGCCCGGGAGGAAGAAGGGGCAAACGCATCCTCCGCAAGAGTAGTCTGACCGGGGGTCCGAGGCCTCCCCCGGCCGCCGGGATTATTACCCGGCAAATTTCTTGGCTCAATGGGTGCAGACTACTAATCTGCCGCCAGGTAGCAAGCCTGACGGCAGCTGGGGCTCTCAACCCCTGTGCCCCCAGTCTTTGATTCAGGGCCCCAGGAAAACTCGAAAGACCAGGTGGCCACTTGTGTGGGCTGCACACTTCTGGGACCCCTATCCCGATGTTGGTGGGAATTGCCATTGCCTGCTATTGGCCGCTCTCAAAGAGAACGTTGCCCGACTCTCACCACGAGGAGGTTGCAGGTTGGACTTAAGAGAGTCCAGCATTAAGTATTTATCATCCGGAGCCTCCCGTAAGAACTGATCTACCTGCTCAGACGTGAGAATTCTTGACTTCTTTGGCTTAAATCCCTCATTTCTTCTCTTCAAAAAAGCTAATAATTTTGGAAATTTACTTATATCAATATCTTCTCTAATGTTAATAACCGATTTCAGCATTGAGTAATGTGCCCAGAGAGTTGAGGCACAAACCGCTTTTGATTTATCATTGAAGTAGACTAACAGCGCATTTTCAGTAGGTTGTCTCACATTTTTTAAGCGGCACCACTTTTTAAAGGCATCGTACTGCTGCTCGTATAGTTTTCTAGATTACGGTGGTAACAATTTTTCACCTACTTCGGCTGCTCTTTTATCAATATCAGATACACCTTCTTCACTCATGATACCAATAATTATCAATAACAATGTTTCTTTACAATGACACTAGTAATGACAATGTTTCTAAATTATAATTGTCACAACGCAATGTTACTATGGTAACTTATTTTAAAGACGGTTTATTAAATGAGTTGAAGAGAGAAAAAACTGATTGAAATTATTGAAATAATTAATGAAATCATACCGGAAGTACGAAAAGTATCGTATATACCTTGCGACTGAAGTACATTTAATCCTTCAGGTAAATTATAAACATAAACTTTACCTTCAGGATTAAATGTACTACTTCAGTCCCGCGGTATATAAGTATATTACATATACTCTTAGGCTGAATATGTATAATATATAGGTATCTATTGTCTATCCATAGGTTCAGCATTAATTATGAACTGAATATACCTAGACTGAACAGGTAGGTCATTACGCCTAACGTAAAATAAAAACAGTGAACACTGACAAGATTAAAGTCAGGTCAGATAACTTGCTTGCATGTATTAAAACATTGACAAATCATATCTCCGAAATGTTAATTTCGGTGTTAAGTATTATTCATATCCAAATAAGAATTTTTGTCTACGATGAAACAGCAAAATGAAAATAATTTAATTCGAAAAGAGTTATTGAAAAAATAAACTTTTTTTTTGTCACTCCGAAACTACTGTGCCGATAAGCCAAGATATTCAAACCTGCCCTCATATTTCGGTTCTGTAGGTCATTTCATTCGTGAGTCAACATGCCCACGCTAGGAGTAACAAAAAAATAATTATTCTTTTGAAATTAAATATTTTCATTATGTTCCATCATACTGTTATCAAATCAACAATTTAGGTGTGCTGTTTTTTATAAGCAGTTAACACTACTCTGAAAAATTAAATATTTCCGAGATATGCTTTCTAATTTTTCATTACGTTTGGTACACCTAAAATATAGGTAGGTACCTGTATAAAATATAGGTACAAGTATACAGGGTGTGCGGTAGGGTCATTTGCTACCTTTTCAGTCTTGGAACCTGGGTCCTTAGTATTACGGTTACGGAGGTATGATTTTTTTATTAGGTTTTTCTAAATTACCCAAAATGTACCCTTCCAAGCCCCATAACTTTTTTTGCGTGGGCTTTTACATGCATTTTTTTTATTGTATTAAGTCTACATGAGTGTGTGTTAAAAAAACGTATTTATTGTTACAGAAAACACCACAAAATTAACACGTGGGCCTTTTATAAAAAAAAAATTATGAAAGTATGAAAACATCTCCACTCCTATTGAAATTTTAAAAAAAGTTACAGCTATTACAAACTTAGTTTTATTTTAAAATGTTCTTTGGTTTATAACGTTGCTAACCATATGCTATTTACGTAAGTCAATAAAAAAATAATACTGCAAATAAGGTTTTAGTCAGAAGAGTGAAGAAAGTCGCACCTAAATAAAAGTACGGATTTCGACACAACACAGCGAGCAAGGAAATTTTACCTGCCCGTTTTAGACACGTGTGAATTATTATTACTATTTCTGTCCTTAGGTTGGATTGGGTTAGTCGCCGCTGACTTGACCCTATCGTCATTCGAGATTTAACTGTCTCTGCTGTTGGAAGTGTCTGTGCCGCGTTGTTCAGTTTTTTAAATTTGTATTTTTTTGTTTTTGTTACTTTTATCGACTTTTTGCTACTGTTGTTTTAATTTTGGTTGTTGATATGTCTAATTTCACCAACGCTGAGTATGCTGATATGGTGATGGCATATGACAAGGCCGATGGTGTTGCTCGTGCAGCTCAAAGGATTTATCAAGCCAAATTTCCTGATCGAAGATTACCCCACCACGAAACATTCTCGACGTCTTATCGACGATTAAGAGAGACTGAAAATTTAAATTTTCAAGAATAGTGTATTTTTATCAACCGTCCAAGACTCAATGAAGCCTATTGATTCCATTGAAACTTGTTTAGCTGCATTATTTTTATCAGAAAGTGTAGACAATCGAAGAGGTATTCAATTTTCAACAGGAAATTAGCAGTTGTAATGGAACTTGAAGAATTGAGCTCACCACTCGCGATTACTGTCATCATGGTACAATAAAATGTCTTACTAAAAATCTGAGTTGCTAATTTCACTTTCATTTTCTGAAAGGCATTGGGGTTAATATGAATTTCTGTTATTTTTAGAAGGGTACGAGACAGTGGATTCAACGAATCGTTGTCGTACGTTTTTTTTACATCTCTCCATGAAACATTACTCCCACCCACTATATCCCTTTTCATTAACGAATTCTTCACATTTTTGATTAGATATGGAGGGTCGTAGAGAGCAAAAATTTTATGCCCGTTGAAAAAAAATGGTTTACTTTTTGATGCTTCTAGCAGTTTATAAAGAGATCTGTTGTTTGATCCTTGATCACAAATAAAAACATTTATTACTAGACCCAATTTTTCCATTTCTAGTAAGCATCTCTCCAGGCATATTCTCAATTGTGTTCCAACTATTGGTCCACACAACAAATAATATCCTACAGGTACACATCAATTACGACAATATCCTATTGCTATAAAAACTAGATCAAGAGATGCTTCTCTGGGTGTTCTTTGTCCTTCTTCGACAAAGAATGCTAAGAAAAATGGCCTTCTGTAAGCTGAATTATAAGAAGAAAAAGAAAGCTGTCTAATATGTTTCCGTGGTCATTATTATCCGTCCGTAAATTACGTGGTGCGGTAACGTTAATACCGCACGTTATCTCAAACTGAAGACGCATGCGCTGTACCGTAAATAACATGCAACGCTAATACCGCACGACGGTATTTCATCTTTCATATCTCTCTAATCTTTGACATCCCGTATCTTGGTAACGAAGACGTTTCGGATTCACGTTTACCTGAACTGTTATCCTTAAAATAAGCTAAAAAACCTTCCTTTGTCGTTCCACGACGTTATTTTGAAATACCCTGTAAATACAACGTTCCCAGATTAGGTTTCTATCGCCGGTCACAGTCAGTAAAATATCTAATATGGCCGAAATATATTGATCAGAATTGTCATGTTGGGAAATTATGAAATTTTTTCCGAGGAGTAACAGAATGCCGTTTTTTCCAGAATGTCATTATAAGCAGTAATTACGGTTTTTGAACTAATAATAATAGTAGTCCCGTTCATTTCCGCTTGTAGCAGTAAAGTAGGTAAAGCAGGTAACATTTCATTGGCACAATTTACGAAATAAAATTTTTCTCAAAACAATACCCTGAAAATTGTCAGTATATATGATTATTTTTATAAGTGGTCTGGATATTGGTACAGTGGGCTTGTTGATAATGTAATCATTTATCCTGAATTCATTAAAAAATTTAATGAAGCTAGGGCCAACACGAAATTTATTTCCACAATCGTTTACCTGAAAAGTTATTGAAACGAAGACCTATCGAAAACAATTTATGCTCAATAGTTCTGCCTACTAAATATTCAACATCATAAATGGAATCAAGAAAGTGCATGCAATTAATGAAAATAAAACAAATATCACTAATTACAGGAAATAATTTTATGCCATGGTAGGTTATAACATAGCAGACACTAATCTTAGTCTGATTGTGTTTACAGTTTTGCAACTCATCTAAAGTAACCAAATGCTCACAGAGGAAAAACGGAATAAAATAAATAAAAAATGTAAAGAGAATACTGTTTTATGTTTGTAGGATGAATATCTAGCCTGAAGTCATAATAAAGTGATTTTGGCGTAATGAAAAATTGCCTGTGTAATTTTTAGGATTGGGTAAATGTAAAAACTCTGCGATTTTCATTCCGAGACTCCCGAAAGTGTGGATACCAACAGGCTGAATCGAACATTTTCCTTTTTGTAATTCACGAATAATCTGTTGTGTGGAGTATGAGATGGCCGTAAAGATAAATATTGTCTATACAACAGCAGGTTTTCTTGCCCAATTACAACAAAAGTTCTCTCAATATGTGTTTTGGAATCCGGTATTTTCACAAGCAACATGTCTTCCTTATCGTTTATTAAATCAATCGACATTTTGTCAGTTCTTCTCTTCTGCACGCGCCGGCTAACCCAATAATTGTTGCTACCTGAAAAGTAAGTTGATACTTTTATATCCTACAATCGTAATATTTTGTTAAAATCACCTTCAGCATTAGATATGTATCATTATCCGCTTCTCTAATGAATTTGCTGATCTGTTCACTGCTGAAAACTTCTGATTTTTTGGCTTTGTAACCAACATTCTTCCTTATTTTTCAGGATATATTCTTCAAATAATAAAAAAACCAAAAATACAATTTGCATTATCCTCACAGACTCTCAGTGCAGAATTCCACTAATTACCATTTTTTATTTCGGAAAGTGTGGTAAAAATCGATTCTTCCGTCAAGACGATTACTCTCGAACGGAAGGAAATAAAGAGTGAAATTTTCATGGTAGGTTTGTGGGTTCAATAGGTAGTCGAATTCGATTTTTTTTACACATTATAACATTGAAAAAATTATTATGTAGAGTTATCCTTAGAATTTATCCTCATCGATTCTTAGAAGGAGGTAATAAGTTACCATTATTAATTAAAAATATTTCATTACGGGAGATCTTCGTAAACAGACGAATTTGATGCGAAAATAACGAGAAAACATCAAATTTCATGAATATTTTGTTTCTGTTGCTTCAAACATCCGAATACACCGAAACATTTCACGTTCTTCTCTTTTTCGTTCATCTGAACTGCTCCAGATTCATTTTAGAAATCTAAGTTTTTTTTCCCGCAACTAACTGCGCCAAAATTATTAATTTTTTTGGCTCAATACAGAGAATAAAAAATATTTGGGAAAAAAGCCAGTTGTTCCTCAGAATTAGATTAGAACTTGATCCATTTATTGCTCATTCAATTATATACAGGGTTATAATAAAGTAATGCACAAAATTAATAAAACCTACAACGATCACTTTCGAAAACACATGCGAAAACACGTCAAACGGTGTTTTAAATTCCGCATCTCTTTACATAACTTACAAAAATAATAAGTCAAATTCGTCAAAGTTATGACGTCATCAACATATTTTTTTAATGGGAAGCTAAGATTTTTATTACATTATGTGATAAAGATTGTTTTTTTTTACACTAGGAAAAATTAGTTGCAGTAGAGCTAACATAAGAAAAAAACGAGAAAATGAATAAAAAACGAAATAACAAAACCAATTATGAAAAGAGGTCAAACTTAATTTTATCTAGTAAGAACATCTGTTCTTATCAATTTTTTCGATTGATTCACTAAAACGACGGTGTGTCAGTGTCAGTCGTACAATTAGTGTGACACCAGTTTTATTATTATCGTTTAAACGAAAGACAAAGGATAGAAATTCTAATGATGGTAGGTTACGGCGATCGCCTTCGAAGTCATGAAGAAGTATGTGCTTTATTTAACGCAACACATTTGGAAAGACCTCCAATTGCTAGAAGCACAGTAAGCAGAATTGTTGCAAAATTTAATGCAATGGGAAGCTTGAGGATGCTCCGAAATCTGGTCGACCAGGAATAAGTGACGATGTGAGGTTAGATATTTTGCTGTCAGTAGAATCCTCATGCAACTACAACAGAAATTGCTTTACAAGAATATGTTAGTCAGTCGTTTGTAGTAAAGATGTTGAAAAAAAACTACACCCATACAAAGTTCAACTTGTTCACGAACTCGCAGAAGATGATCCGGACAGACGTTTGGAATTTTGTGGAATCTTCATGCGGTATTGTGACGAAAATCCAAATTTTCTTAATATTCCGATGAGGCAACGTTTTGTCTAAGTGGTTCTGTAAATCGACACAATTGTCGCAACTGGGTTCGGAAAAATCCCCACTGGATGCAGACAAAACACCCCCAGCGCCCCCAACAAATTTTTTTTGGGTAGGAATCGTCAAGGGAAGATTTATTGGTCCTCTTTACTTTCGCGGGAATTTAACAGCTGAACGATATTTGGAACATCTTCGTATGGCAGTGCTTCCGGACCTATTTGCGGCATTTTCGAATCCAAATAATGGGGAAAACTTGGATCCCAGTATTTGGTTCCAACAAGATGGCGCACCACCACATTATGGTCTTACTGTTCGAAAGTTTCTGGATAACCAGTTTAAAGGACGGTGGATTGGAAGACGTGGACCAATCGAGTGGCCACCTAGGTCACTTGATCTAACCCCCCTTGATTTTTTCTGTGGGGACATTTGAAAAGTCGGGTCTACATTAACCGGCCAGGCAATTTAGAAGGCTTAACGGAACGAATTAAACACGAAATGACTCTTATAACTCCGCAGATGATCGAAAACTCTGTAAATGCGGTCTACCATCGTATTGGTTTATGTCAGTTAGTAAACAGGACACAGTTTGAACAATTCCTATAAGAAATAGTTTTGGTTTAATGGACTGTTTAGTTAATTGGAAAGTTATTATGAAGCTTACGTTTATTACGTTTTATATTCATTTCCCCGTTTTTTCTTATGTTAGCTCTACTGCAACTATTTTTCCCTAGTGTAAAAAAACAAGCTTTATCACATAATGTAATAAAAATCTTAGGTGCTCATTAAAAAATTTGTTGATGACGTCATAACTTTTTCAAATTTGACTTGTTATTTTTGTAACTTATGTCAAGAGATGCGGCACATAAAACACCATTTGATGTGTTTTTGCATGTTTTTCAAAAGTAATCGTTGTACGTTTTATGAATTTTGTGCATTACTTTATCATAATCCTGTATGTTACATACAATATTCTAGTGTACTTGCGTAACTGATCTAAATCCACTTCACGTATTTGATATCATCAACAATATGCGCATAATTCATTCGTTAAAATCGTCATCTAAATATACACAGATCACTCAATAAGTCAATATATCTAAATAATAAAATATTCTGAGAGGTGATGTCAATTAAATCCGGCCCTGACTCAGACCAGCTCGGACAGAGAGACTAAGTCGCTGCAATCATAAATACATTAATACAATAACATAAATACAATAAAGGTTACCGTGTTTACACGCTTGAGACCGCCACTTTACCGGTAGGATTTCTGGCTTCATTTTTTTGAACTGCGTTTGCCCTCTAGATAGATTTATACTCAATGGTAACAGTTAGCCTGTGGACACGATACACATAACTATTTCTGCTATTGTACGTGTCAGCTGGCAAACTATCTCTGAAGTATTGCCTATTTTTGAACAGAAACATGATACATTCCTCAATATAAAGAGCTGCAATGCTCAAGATATTACACTGTTCGACAATGCCTCTACAAGATGTTCTAAAGCTGAATTTCCTCATTATTCTGGTTGCTCTTGTTTGACATGAAAATATATTTTCTATTGTCCTAGCACCACCATAGAAGGCAAGGCCATATCTCATATTAGAGACAAAATTTACAAATTATATCACTCTAAGTCCACTTTCATCAAGATATTTGGACATGATTCTCAGCGTATAGCACACTGAATTCAATGTTTTGTGCAAATTATCTACATGTACATGACAGTACTTCATCGACTGTTAAACCTAACAAACCTAACAAGTGAACTGTGTTCACTTTGATTTCTGATTCAGTTAGATAAACTGAATTTGGGCATTTTAAGTTCTTTCTGTTGGTGTGGAACATTACACAGTCTGCCTTATTATCATTAAGAAGTAGACATTCATTGGTGACCTAATGTGATATTGCCCCAAAACTGTTTAGCAACAGCAACCTATCAAGCAATGCTTGTAACTTACTTGCTGTGACTGCGACATTTTTATAATCAGCATAATCAAGTTGAAAATAACTTGGAGATGAAACAGATTTTGGTGCATCATTAACATATACAGGGTGAGTCTCTGACCACTGCGTTAATTCTAACTATAGATTCTTGTCGTCAAAAGAAACATTTTCTTCCTATAACATTTTCCAAATTTGGCCCCTTTCAGAAGATATGGGGTGTTGAAATTTCATCAAAAATTGCATTGAAATCAAAGCAGGACCATTTATGCTTTTTCCTACAATGCTATTTAGACACAATAGAACAATATGATCTATTCCCTAAATGTTTTTGATATTGAAGTTGCAGAATATTTTTTCGAAAAATATCAATTTCATAGAAACATTCTTTTCTCAACTTATTGAAAAAAGTTAGACAAATCTAGTCTAACTTTTTATGTAATCTCTTCGAACATGACTTTGATAGAGTCTGCTCAATGATATCTGCAATCATATCTGAATTATTGATATTGTAGAATTATCAGAAATTTTTTCAATATCTCAAGGTTTTTCTGGAATGTGATATGAAAAATATCGAAATTACATATTTTTTTAAGACCACTTTGTTCATGGTTCCTTGCATATCGATAATGTTTAGGGTTCATTACGGGGGTGTGCGGCGTTGTCACGTTGGGATATAAATCTTACAAAAATGCAACAACTAAATTACGTTTAACAGATAATATGATTCAATTGGTAGATTTTATTGTCACTTGAATGAAATTTCTCCATTGAATCTACTGCTAATTATTAATTATAGTGATGCTACAAAATATTTGAATAGATATTTTAAGTATCGCTTCCATATCATCGCAATAAGATTCTTCAGTTTGCCTCCAAATGAGTTCGGTACTGCTCCTCCAAAAACGTTTTTGAATGGTTTCTGCTTATGCAATAAAGTCCGATTTACTCTGTTACATATTGGAAACAAAGCATTTGTGAACATCTTGCAGACCGCAAATGTGTCAATATAAAAGTTGTTATCATGCAAGATTCCTTCAACTCTACATGGCGTTCGGCTCTGGGTCATCTGAATTCTATAAAGTAAATTGAAAAGAGTAGGGTAAGCTGGGTACGGTTGTGACAATTTTGGTTTGATCGCCTATAATTTTGTAAATTTCCCAGTTATCTGGGAGAAGATCAGTTTGAAACTTGAGTTGATTATTTACTTACCTAAAATTGATAAAAAATTCTTCCTAGCTACGCTGTATTAGGCATACGATCAAATCGAAAAAAAAAGGGAAAGTGTCACAACCGGTCACACCCCAAGGGCGGTTGTGACAGTGGTTGGGGTCGGTAGTGACAGGCATACAAAATAAATCCAAATAGTTTCTATGACTTTTATTGTTGAAACTAATTAACTGAACACAACATAATTTTCTTCTAAATAAAGTTAATAACCTGTGATCACTTCTCTCGTTAAAACTAATAAGGCACTGTAAAATATAACATTCTTCTCTATAATCAGTCAAAATGTTGGCTCAACTACAACAAAATTTAAAAAAAACTGTAACACAACAAAGGAAAAATAAACATTTATAAATGTACCAATTAAATGCTTAGTCAAACTCAACATGTGACAAATGTGATGGGGACTATCACCTGCGCACTCTGCGCGAGACTAGAGCCTAAAACTAATATAGCACTGTACCATATAACAGTATTCTTTAAAATCAGTCAAATTGTTAACTTAACTTAAAATTACTGTAGCTAAGTGGAAAAAGTTTTACGAAATTTTAACAGAACTATAACATAACAAATAAAAATTAAACAGTTATAATTGTATCAATAAACGTACTGAGATCTAGTCAGATTTATCAGAGTTGTGACAAATATAATGGGGACTATTACCTGCGCACTCCACGTGAGACCAGAGGCCACAGGTTCCTTGGCACCAAAATAAAACAAAACCAAAATCTAATGTCACAACTGTACCCACAACATTTGTTACAACCGTACCCAACGCATAATTTTGAAAACAAAAAATGAGCACGACTGAGCTAGATCTGCATTAAAAGTAATTACTCGTAAGTAACTGCCAATGTTCTAGTTATTAGTCCAGTACAGGAAGGGCTGAAATCACTTTTTCTCGGAAAGAGCTGCATTTTTGATATGTTGATTGTTATAATGAGAGAAACATATAGCCAAAAATGCAGGTGTTAAAATTTTCAGGAACATTGAAAAATTCTTTAAAATATAGAGAAAAGTAAGGTTTTTCTGATATTTTCGCGAATTAGAAGGTTTAGTAAGGAAAAGTTTTAAACAAAAGTTGTAGAGCGGAAAATTCTAGTCCAAATTATGTACTTTATCGTTCTCGAAAGTGAATTTGTATACTGATAAAGAGCGTATTTATTTAGTAGAGCAATACCAACGAATTTTAAATTTGGCGCTCTATGAAATGAGTACTTGAGTGCTGAACCAAACATCTGGTAGATATTTGCCAGAATTTGACTCTTTTTTCCAGCGGTGCTGAACAGTTTATAGCAAAGTCGGTGATACAAAGCATTGCAAGCCACTAGATCGACGTCCTAGACCTCTTGAGAATCTACAAAAATGAGTCACATTCTTTATGTTCAGATGTTATTCTCCTATTCAAATTAATTTTTGTTTTTCAAAAATCAATAAGTTTCTCTCCAAAGTAATGTTTTTCTAATTTCAATATAAAATACTCCTTTTATTCAATAGAGTCTTTGAATTATCGTGAAAAACAATTTCAGTATCAAGCAAATGAAATAATGATTATTACATTGCTCATTAATAATAATTTTGACTGATGTTGAATTGTTTAACATTTTTCTAAATATCGTTCAAAAAACTGCTTCATTGGGGAATGAAAATCCAATTGATAATGGACAAAAATACTCAACCATAAAACTGGAGATTTCGACTTATGAAAGTATATTGTGGAGATGTGATGTTTAAAGTTTGAATAATTACCTCAAGTTGTTTAACAAGAGCGCCAAAGCCACCTGACCCGATCGCAGTGCTTTCTGCATTTTTAAAATTTTTTACATTCCTCAAATGGTGAGATAAACATCCCTGGTTAATAATTTTCTCTGCTCTGGATGTGAAAAAACTGTCCAGATTGGTTCTCGCCACATAATATTCGATCTGTTGCCCACACTCGCATTTTCAGCCAGAATAACTGATGAGTGTTCATTACTTTGGATATTGCATACAACTTATATGATGGAAACAAGAGCGGTTTACCATAAATATTTCGAAACAACCGTGTCTGTATTACATCAACCCTCCTTAAATGACAGTTGTATACTCCGCCTCAAGCCAATATACAATATCCTATCTGCGACTTACACCATAGACTACCTATAGATAGGCAACTCTGGCATGAATTTTGTTCCGGCTTAGAGCTCAACTTACAGCGCCATCTTTCGTCATCTTAGAGTTGATTACAGATTCCATTCGCACAACGTTCCGTCTCGTGGCGCCCTCTAGTGCATTTTATAAGAGTTATCATAGGATTCCACGCAAGCGCAGGTTGAATCCCATATTTTTATTGGATTTGAAAACAAATACATTTGAAATGACCATAATTCTGTTAATCTGCTGTAGATTGTCACAATTTCAATAAAAAAATATCATTTGATCAGAAAATTGTGACAATTTGCAGAAGATTAAAAGAATTATGGTCTTTTCAAATATATCTGCCTTTCAAATCAAAGAACATACTAATCTTTAGAGGATGAAAGGAAATAAACAAAAAAGAAACTTTAGAAATATGCATGCAAATAATGCAGTAAATAACCAATTTACAAAAATTTCAATATCGAGGGAAAGAATAAACGAACCAACAATAATTATGCAACAATTACTCATCAAGTTATGAAAATACATTGAAAGAATAAATTAGAATATTAGTGACAGATACATCAATTTAAGCATGAAATACATTAGATTTATACTTTTATGACAGAAACAATTTCTAAAAGTCTATTTTCTTTTAGATACTTTTTCGGATGCCATCTTCATTATTGGATCATAAGATCTTATTGTTTTTTTTTTCCCGATAAAATTTTATAAATAGTTCTGTCATAAAAGTACAGAAATAATATCATGGCAAAATCAATAAACTTATTAACTGAAATTCCTTGAATTTGGCGTTTCAACGGTAAATCTCACATATCCGTTGAAGTATTCTAGGAATCTTCTGATAGACGATTTTATGAAACCTACTATAAGTGGAATACCCAAAACTATAATCAATGATCATGAGCAGTTCACTTATATATAAATACCTTGTTGCCTCAAAGTTTCCTCAGGAGTTATGGAGGGTAGACAAAATATGCTTACATAATCTGAAAGATTATTGAAATTACAAAAATGATAATCATAGGGAGTAGAATGAATTACTTGGCAAATGAAGTGTTGGTAGAGCAAATCTTTTCAGCTTTCCATGAGGTTCTATACAATCCATATGAAAATGCTTTATGCAAATAACACTTTTGGATGAATGAAGACATGGATTTCTGATTCTTTCCAACCAAACATTTCTAACACCCTCAACTTGTGTAATGAAAAACCTAGAAAGAAAACGGTGCTAGAAACTGTCCCAAATTTTTACTAATCAGAAATCACTACACAAATATGAAATTGCTACAGAAAATATTAATTCACAGTACATTTTTAGTGAGTTATAAGTTAATCCAAAACTACTACTTATATGAATGCAACACATACCTTTTGACATTACTCTCACTGTAGCAATTGGGAACACAGCAAGAATAAACCATTTTATTCAACCAGTTCATCATAAAATAGTTTCTTACTCTTCATAAAGTCCACCAAGAGTGAGGTCCGATAAAATCCGTTTTTACCGATCACTACTGAGAAGTCCTAGTTTACCGATCCGAGCTTTTGAGACGACAACAGATGTCTCTACCGCTCGTCGAAGAAAAACGTGACCACCTTTGTAGTAGGCGAGTTCCCACCCCCTGACTTACACAAAGCCGTGTAAATTGTTTTGAATTGGCTTCTTCCATGTAGTTTTTGAGGTACTGGAAATTCGAAATCAGACACCTAAGTTGCCAATATGCTTATCTCACCTCGAATGCATGTCAATTGGAATTTAAGATATTTTAACTCATCGGTTTTTAGAACTGAGATATAATTGTATTCTTGCAGAATCCCCGAGTTATGTTGCCCTCATTCATAAGAGGCGAATGATAAGTATTTGTTTTCTAAAATTTATCATGAATCTATTCTCCGCGAATAATAATAAGTCCCCGACCTCAAGCCAGTGCTTTTTTAAATTTTCTGTGTAATAATAATAATAATAATATTGATTTTAAATTCATTTAACGAAAGGAAAACAGACTTTCTTCCGAAAAAAACAAGAGCCAGGAGTTAAAAGATATTTTAAAAGTTCTTGAAACCCTCCTCAAACTTTCTCTGCGATGATTGGTTGCTGAGATATCATGAATCAAAGAAAAAAGGATACTTTTCTATTTCAAAATCGAACCACACCATCCATGAGGATTCAAGGGGCCCATATGTCACTACGGATTTAGAAAATCACTTGAAAAAGTATCATCAGAAGCAACAAGGAAATGCTTACCAACTGATCGACCAACTAACAGAAGATCCAATCAACTGACGAAGGCTAAAAAGGACCTGGTCAAGCAACCTCACTGGCTGACCATAATAATGAATATATTTATTTATTTATTTAATTGATCGCGTTGCCTGCATTACAATATCATGCAGTGCAACAATACAAAAATATTTTTTGTATCTGCAGAGATGTACAACATATATACGCAGCACAATCTTAAACCTATTATAAATCCTAAAAACAAAAATATATCTATTGTACCAAAAGTTGGCCACATTCTCCCACATTCCCCGCTTTCACCCCTCTGATCACATTTTACCTGCCTGTTTTCTTTTTTCCCTTCCTTTCATTTAATATACATATATATACCCTCTCATCAGTTATCCCCTCCCGTAAACCTAACTAATCCATTTTTCTTTTCATTTATGTAAATTCTGAACTTTATTTTTAATTGCTTTTTACTCAATATTTTGTATTCATTCCGGAGAAAATTGAATATTTTTATAGCTACAAATTTTAGTACCTTTCTACCCACCGACAATCTAGGTTTAGGAAATGTTATAGATCTATTCCTTGTAATTGCCGCACTTTCCAAATATATATTCTTTAATTTATCATAGTGAATCATCAAAGCTTGTAAATTAGACTTTTCTGTGATGTCCAGTGGTAATACCTCATTTTCTCTATTTCCATACACTACTTTCACTTAGCATGCACTTTATTCAAAGGTAGTAGTACTGTTGGATTACCTTCAGCCCAAGCTACAGTACCATAGGTAGCTTTACTATAATACAATCCAAATATAATAGCAGTTAGTGAGCTAAAGGTTAATATATTTCTCAGTCTGGCTAGAACATAAGTCAGAGATTTTGTTTTATTTATATATTGATGTTTAATAACTTCTTTTAGTTTCTACGTACAACTCATTTACTTCATACTTTTGTTAGTAGATAATTAAATCACATTAACTCAATAAAAATATTAAAGAATATATCTTGGCAAGAAATTGACGTATTAAGGATAATAAGGGAATCAATCAAACGAGAATGAACAAGGTATCCGATCCTCACAGTGGTTGAGAAAAAAAAAATCTTTACGTTCGTACACCAAAATGAAACCTAAAAAATGTTGAGAATTTTTTATCGCTGGAATTTTTGACTACTGAAGCTACAACACTTCAAAGTCTCAATTCAAAAACTAAACACTTTAAGCTACAATATCCTAGTTTTGATTTTTTGTAAGACCATATTCCTCAAAATTACGGACTGTAAATTGCCCGAAAATTTTGAAATTCTTTTGATCCTTTAATTTTTTCTAGTTGAGTAGAAACATTACTGAATTATGAATATATTCCTGTTTTTATAATATCAATAGTTTCTATTGATTTTTCAAGACCTAATCTTCTGGAGATAGAAAACAAGAAATCGAACACTCCATTGATTCAAGCTGTGAAGGATGGTGATATAAAAATGGTAAATCTTCTTCTGCATTTAGGCGCCCACATTAACAATCCTGCAATGTTCACTGGAAAAACACCTTTGTTGGTCGCAGCTTCACATAACTTGCTTGATATGGTAAAATTTCTCAAAAGTAAGGGTGCGAGACTGGAAGATAAGGATATCAATGGTCTTGGTGTAATGCATCATGCCGTGAACTCAGGAAATATCGAGATGGTTAGGTATTTCGTTGACTTAGGACTGGATGTGAACGCTGAGGATAGAAATAAATTGACTCCGTTGCTGAGAGCAGGTGAGACATTACATCATGTTTATTTATACTAAAACAGAATTCGAATGTTAAAGTACGAGGGTGACTTGCTAGGAACAGGGGTTTATATACATCATGAGTTTATATACTGAGATTCTACTCTCGGTCGGTTTAAGCCGATTTATGAATTAAACTCATAGTAAAAAAAATTAAATTTATCTTACAGTTTGCGGTAAATTGTAATTTTAAATGTTAATTTTTTTGTAGTAACTGAAAAAGTCCGTAAACACGGACGAAATATAGAACATTCATTAAAAAGTACAATAATAAGACCCGTATTATTTGACTTCTCCCCGATAACCAGAAAGCCTTTACTGAAGAATTAACTTTTGTTATATAAACGCCTAGAAAAAAATTTCAGAATGGTCTCTACCATCAATGTAAAATAAGAAATAAAATAGTAACTGGCAGGCACTCTTTCAAAATTGTTAATTTCTTACTCTCACGACATCTATTGTCTCGATTGACTATTTTCATTTTCATCGAATTTACAGAATTCTATCCACCTTTAGGACCTGCCATCTAGTGCCCTAGTGAGTAAACTTTGGCGGTCTTGAAAAAATCTGAAATCGGTAAAACCTTCTCGATTCGGTGGAAAATCCGCCGATTAGCAGCACTGGTTTTGGTACGTTTACCTACATACACTCAGCTGCGCTTCCCTTTATACTCAACCCTCATTGGTTTACCATTTATTTGTTCTATTCTTTGAGAACGGGAGACGCCTAGATTTGTATTATCTTACTACCGTCTTACTACTTATTGATAGTTGACTCAGGCATAAATTCTGGCCGCGATTATGACCTTAACTTACAGCGCCATCTATTTTTGATTCCTGACATTTTTACATAATATTCCAATCTCACAATGTTCTCTCGTTTGGCGCCCGCTAGAGTTTCCACAGAAATCCAAGCAAGCGCTGGTTAAATCCCATATTTATATGGGATTCGAAAACAAATACATTCAAAATGACCACTTTTTTAATCTGCTGTAGATTCTCACAATTCACTGAAAATATGATTTGAACAGAAAATTGTGACAATTCGCAGCAGCCTGAAAAAATTATGGTCAATTCAAATAAATCTGCCTGCAAATCAAATAACACATATTAATCTTCGGGATGAAAGGAAACAATCAGAACAACAGAAAGTTCGCAGAATATAATTTATATATAACAATGATTTTTTTTTTTTTTTTTTTGTTCTCCACCATTTCGGGTAAGGCTATTGAGGACGCCGGGTCAGCGCAGACCAAAGCGTTTCTCAGTTGCTCGTCAGGAAACTACGTACGATGCGTGTAGTCCATAGGATCACCTCCTTCTGTGCGTCATTAATCACATGTTCTTCGAGGCCGAGCTTTTTAGTGTTCTCCAGCAGATGTGTTTCAACCAGGCCATTTGTGGTGATAATCAGTGGGAGAATTGTGGTACAGGTAAGTCTATTAATCTCTTTCAGTTCAAAGGCAAGATCATGGTATTTCACTATCTTCTCGGTATACGCCTTTTCGATGTTGTCATCAGCTGGAACTGTTATGTCTGCAATCGTTACTTTCCTTTGTGTCTTTTCGAAAAGTACGATGTCCGGACGATTATGTGGAATTGATCTGTCTGTTACAAGTGGATGGTCCCAGTAGAGTTTCACCTGTTCATTCTCCAGTATTTCCTTAGGTAAGTACTTATAGACCGGTAGAGTTGATTTGACTAACCCATATTTTTTGGCAATAGCTTGATGGTATGCCTTTGCCATAGCGTTGTGGCGGTCTGTGTACTCTTTGGGCGCGAGGACGGGGCAGGACGACGTTACATGCTGTATAGTCTCAGGTGATAGCGAGCATTTGCGACACTTATCTGTGGTTAATTTTTTCCCGATTATGTTTTTCTGATATGATCTTGTAGGCACAACCTGATCCTGAATTGCTGTTAATCTGCCTTCAGTCTCTGGGAAAAGGTAACCAGCCCTGAGGTACGTGAGCGATCTCTCTCTGTCGACTCTCTTATGTTTCAGTGCTGTTGGGAATCTACCATGGAGTGCTTTGCCATGCCATATGTCGGATAACTCTTGGATGTTGGATGGTTCATTGGGATAACTGTTAGATGACAGGTTGAGTGCTGTTATATGGTCATCTTCTGCTGATAGTGCTTTAAGGAGAGGTGAGTTTTTCCTCATTTCCTTCACAGTGTTATAATGGACCATTTCAATGTTCTGTAGTCCCCTTCCTCCGTCTTTTCTAGATATATAGAGCCTGTTGCAGGAAGCGTTTGGATGGTGTATTCCGTGCTTGGTTAAAAGCTTCCTTACTTGGATGTCAATGGCTCTTAGGTCGGTGGTTGACCACTTTATTATTCCAAAGGAGTATGCTAAGCATGGCACTACCCAAGTGCTGATGGATGTGAACATTGCTCTGGAATTGAGCTTACTTTGTAATATTTTCTTCAGTCTGCCAAAGAATTTGTGCTTGAAGGTAGTCTTGGCCTCGTTGGTATTTATTTCTAAGCCCTGTTGGATACCCAGGTATTTGTAAGTTTCCTCTGGGCCCAATGTTCGGATTGTTAGTTGTTCCTGTATTTCTAGCGCTTCTCCTTCTAGTATCTTCCCTCTCTTCATGTGTACCACAGCGCATTTATCCACTCCTATCTCCATTTTAATGGAGTCAGTGAAGGATGCCACTATTTTCAGTTCTCTTGTCAGTTGTTCTTCGTTGGCAGCATACAGTTTGAGATCATCGATGTATAGTTGGTGGTTGATTTTGATGTTGTTTCTTCTCTCTATTACGTAGCCATATTTGGATTGGTTCAGCAGCTTACTTAGGAGATTTATAGAGAGACAGAACCATAAGGTGCTCAATTTGTCCCCCTGGAATATTCCTCTTTGGATTCTGATTTCTTCCGTTGTATAGTTCCCTTTGTTTGTATTCACACTTAGTTTAGTTCTCCATGTTTGCATCAGATGTTCGAGTAGATTGATTACTGTTTCCGATACGCCATATAATTTTAGAACTTTTCTGAGCCAAGAATGTGGTATGGAGTCGTATGCTTTCTTGTAATCAATCCACGCCATGGACAAGTTACGCTGTTTTTTTCTCGCCTGCTTTGTTATTATTGTGTCAGCGATTAATAAGTCTTTACACCCTTTTGCATCTCGTCGACATCCGTTTTGTTCACGTGCCATGATGTTATATTTTCCCACATGCTGCCACAGTTTTTGAGTGAGAACTCCTGTTAGTATTTTGTATATCGTCGGCAGGCACGTTATTGGTCGGTAGTTTCTAGGGTCTCCATTATCTGTTCCTTTGGGAAGCATGTAGGTGACGCCAAGTGTGCAGGAATCTGGTATAATTGATGGGTTCTTTAGGGCTTCCTGAAAAAGCTTCGCCAGGGTGTTATGTGTCGAGTTGAAATATTTCCACCAGTAATTATGTATACCATCTGTTCCTGGTGCAGACCAGTTGTTTGTTTTTTTGAGTACTGTTTTTATGTCATCCTCAATTATGATAACTTGTTCCATGGTATATTTATGTGATTCGGTTTCCGCTTCCCTGATCCAGAAGGCTCTGTCGTCGTGGTCTCCTGCATGGCACCATATTTCTTTCCATGTCGCATGCATTCTTTCTGGCGTTGGGTTAGTCTTATTGTCCGTTGTTGTCCCATCCAGTGTGCGGTAGAATTGCTTGGTATTCTTGTAGTAGAGTTGGTTGTTTCGGTATCTCCTAACCCGTTCGTTGTATCGCCTTATGCGGTTTCCTAATGCCTTAATTTTCTGTTTCAGAGTATCGCTTAGTATTATAAGATGCTGCCTTAGATTCTCCTTGCGGCCTTTTATGTGATGTTCTGAGGCTATGCGCGATACTTTCTTGCATATTTTTCTTGTTGGTTGGCTGCTATTCAGGTAAGTATGTATCGTGCCTATCGTTCTTCTGATACAGTTAATTTTTCTTTCCAGGCGTGTTCTCCACGGCGGTGTTCTTTCTTCTTTCAGTTTGAATTCTTCACTGCAAAGTTGAATTCCATTTTCCTCACACACTGTAATCGCCCCCGCGTAAACACAGTCAATAAGGTCTTCAATCGCACAGTCATCTCTTATGTGCGCCTTCATCGCCTTGTTGGTTCTTTCAACGCTTTCAAGTATTTTTTTTGAGCCTTTCAGTCTGGGTATTCTGGGTCTCTTCTGTGGAGACACTCTTGAGTACATCTTCATATTCTTCTCGAAGAGTCGGGACGTTCTATCGTTCTGAGGAGTTGGTTGAATCTGAGGTTCTAGGTGGATTTCCTCATTGCTTGTGTTGTCATCATCTGCTGGAATCTGTGTGTAAGGTCTGGTGTTTTTCTTTATTGCCTCCAGTTCTACACTAGAGAATTTTTCATTCTCCAACATCTTCCTTACTCTGTTGGCAAGAAGGTTTGGGTAGGATGGTCTCCATGGGTTGATCTCATTCCACGTGGTTGTTAGAATTTCTCTGTAGGTTCTTCCTGTGTCTTGTTGTAGTTGTTGAGCAATGAAGTGAGTACGCATTAAGAGGATATTTTCCTCCTGCGACCATCGTACTCTTCCATCTCTTGCATCTGGTGCCTCAGCGGGACGGCTGCGAATTCCATCCAAGCTGATGCTCCTCCTTTCCCTTCTGTGAGGGTTCGAGTTCGGACGTACGGTGCCATCTCGGGGGGCTGCGCCGCTTGCCCCACAGCTGACCCCATCAGGCTCTACCTCCGGACGGCTCCGAAGAGGGCCAGCCCGCTGCCCTCTACCGCCCTGGTTCATGCTTCTCGTGATAGGAGCTTCTTATTCTACAGCTTCCCAGGTTGCTGGCCTGGGGGCTGGGTGACTGGGGTACGCGGGGTCGTCAGTCCCCGAAAGCATTATGCTTCCTGCGTATATATACATATACAATGAAATATATATATATATATATATATATATATATATATATAAATGAATAAAGGTAACAATTACTCATTAAATTATGAAAAATAAATTCAATGAATCAATTAGGATATTAGTGAAAAATAAATCAATTTAAGCATGAAATGGATTATATCCACACTTTTATGATGAAAACAATTTCTTATTTTTTTCTTTTAGAAAACTTTTCTAAAAATCTTCATTATCAAATCATGAGATTTTATTTTTTTCCGCTAGAATTTTATTAATAGTTCTGTCATAAACGTAGAGATTCAATTTAATGGCAAAATCAATAAATTTGTCAATAATTTTCTTGTTTTTTACAGAAAAGAGGTCTTATTTCTTCTACCTCTACATCATATATCATTTTTTTCTGATCCCTATCTGATTTACCCGCTCTGGTATATGTAGCAGTTCCTGAAAATTTCATCTTTTTGGCGTGAAGGGAAAAGAAATAGCTGAAAATTCAAGACGAAAAACAGTTTTTTGTGAATAACTCAGAAAATATCCACTTTAGGGCAAGGGTGTGATGCATACACTCACATTATTTTTTAACGTAGATTCAAAATTTGCCATAAAAAAATGGGGTTCTAATTTGAAAAAATTGATTTTTCACGATTTTGTCATCCCTAACTTTGAAAGCGATTTTTTCACCCCCTGTATCATGAATCGCGATTTCGATTTTCAAAGAGGATACATCAATCTTACATCTTGAAGAATCCTAAAAATGAAAATTTTCCATCTAAAAAGCTCGAAGTTATTCTTGTTTCAGCGGAGCTCTATTTTCGATTTTTTTTCGAATTTTCCCGCTCAGAGAGAATTTTCCGACCAAAACTGAAAAATATTACATCAAAATAACTTGAAATTTTCTAAGGAATCTTTTTCTACAATATAAAAATGGTGTTGTAATTTGAAAAACGGAAGTTGACGTCATTTCCGGAAAAACCGGAGGTGCTCATGCCTTGAAAATATTTTAAATTTCATCAGCATCGTGAAATACTTATAAGTGCTCAATTTCATGAAAATACGTTCAGTAGTTTCCCGTATAAATATGGGTGAGGTTCCTCGTGAAAGACCCTGTATAGGCCTCAATGACTCCCAAGCACTCTGAACATTTCTTTAGATCTTTCATTATTTGTTATGGTAAATATCCTGCTACATAGAGTGTTCCCACTATTAGTGTAATATCCATGAAAGAAGAAAAACTATAATCAATGACCATGAGTAATTCACATTTATTTATAAATACCTTGTTGACTCAAAGTTTCTTGAAGAAAGAAAAAATATGTCATCATTCTGAGGGCCGCATACATAATCTGAAAGATAATTGAAATTATCGAAATGATAATCAAACAGAGTAGAATGAATTACTTGGCATATAAACTGTTGTAGAGCAATATTTTCAGCCTTCCATATGGGTCTTTATAATCCGTATGAAAATTTTTCGTACAAATAACATATCTCTTGGATGAATATAGATCTTCTTTCCAACCAAATATCTTTTACACCCTTTTGTAATGAAATATCTAGAAAGAAATCAGTATTTTTATTAATCAGAAATCACTACAGGAATATAAAATTACTACAGAAAATGAAGAATTAGTTGGAAAGAAGCCTGAATACCTCTCTAGCTGAATTGAGGAATTTTTTGAATAAGCTTGAACGACAAAGGAGAAAAGAAAGGTGAAAATGCATGCGCGTCATACAATAGGAATTGTTTCTTCTTCTTCTCTTCTTCATCAGCCCTCCTCCGTCCACTTCTGAACATAGGCCTCTCCGAGTCTCCTCCATTTCTGTCGATTTTGGGCTTGTTGTGCCCAGTTTTTGCCGGTGATCTCTCGTATGTCATCTACCCAGCGTCTTTGTGGTCTTCCTCTATCCCTCTTTGTCTCTCTGGGACGCCAGTTGACTATCTTATTGGTCCACCTGTCGTCGCTCTGTCTTGCGACATGTCCTGCCCATCCCCATTTCAGCTCCGCTATGCGTCTGATTACATCGGTCACCCTTGTTCGTCTTCTTATCTCTTCATTTCGGATTTTGTCCCTCAAAGAAATTCCGAGCATTGCACGTTCCATGGCCCTCTGAGCTGTTTTTAGACGATTTGCGCTGTGTTTTGTGAGCGTCATCGTTTCGAGGCCGTACGTTGCCACTGGTAGGATGCACGTGTCGTAGACTTTACGCTTCAAATTTATTGGTATACCGGGGTTTTTGAGGACATGTTTTAGTTTACCAAAGGCGGCCCAGGTAAGACCAATTCGTCGGGTTATTTCTAACCTTTGATTATCTTTTCCCAGTTTAATGGCGTGACCGAGGTATATGTACTGGTCGACGTTCTCAATAATCTCGTTATCTAGTGACAGCTGGATGTAAGTTGGTGACATAATCTTGGTTTTATTAATGTTCATTTTTAGTCCTATATTTTTTGAAGCCTCGTTCAGCTGTGTCATCATCTCCTTCAGCTCCTCTGGATCCTTTGAGATGAGGACAATATCGTCCGCAAAACGTAGATGGCTGAGACATGATCCGTCGATTTTGATGCCCTTTTGTCGCCAGTTCATCTCTTTAAAGATTTCCTCCAATGCCAAGGTAAACAATTTTGGTGATATAGTATCTCCTTGACGTACTCCCCTATTCAGTTGTATTTTATGTGTTTTTGTGCTTTCGTCTATCTTAACTTAATTGTGCATTACTGTAGATATCTTTTATAGCTGCATTATATCTTGAGTCGATTCTCGCATGGTTCATGGCATTTAAAAATGACCATGTTTCGATTGAATCGAATGCCTTGTGAAAGTCCACAAACGCCAGATATACTGGGACATTATATTCGCTTGCCTTTTCTATAAGCGTACGTAGTGTTTGCAGGTGGTCTGTTGTGCTGAATCCGCTTCGGAATCCTGCCTGTTCCACTGGCTGGTAGAAATCAAACTTTTGGTAAGTCGGTTTGTAAGGATCTTGGTGTAGAGCTTATACAGATGTGATAGCAGACTAATGGGGCGATAATTCTCGATGTCACTAGTGTCGCCTTTCTTGAACAGAAGCACAACCTCAGCGTTATACCATTCGGCTGGCAGTTTTGTTTCTTGCAGGCATCTATTCATCAGCGTTTGCAGCACTTTCGTCAGCTTATCTCCTGCCAGCTTTATCATTTCTGACGTGATATGATCTTCCCCCGGACATTTACCGTTCTTCATTTTCTTAAGGGCGTATTGTATTTCTTCACATGTTATTTCCGGCAGATCCTCTGACCCCACGTTCATTATTGTCTTGGAGTTAGTTTGTTCTTCGTTATTCTTCGATCCTGCTGACGAATAGAGGCCGGTGTAGAAGTCCTCTATTATTTGGGAGGTTTGCTCCGGTGTCGATACATTGTTTCCTTCTTTATTTTTCAGTTTATTAAGTGTGGTTGTTCCATATGAGAGTTTTGATTTTAGAACCCTCATGCTTTTATTTTGTTCTATTGTTTCGTAAATTATCTTTGTTCTATGATTTCTTAAGTCTTTCCTCACTGCTTTCTTCACCATTTTATTCACGTCCTTATGTTCCTGTGTCCCCTTCTCTAACTGCCTTCTTTGCTCCATGAGTTTAATGGTAGTATCACTTAGTTTTGAGCGATTTTGTTTCGTCGTTCTCGAACAAATCTTCTTAGTCGCCACGTGTATGGACGATTTTACTACTTCGTTCAATTTGTTTATGTCTATGTTGTCTAGGGCTTCCACCGGTGGCAGCCTTTTTGCAATTTCATCCTGGTATTCTTCTTTCCTTGCTTCTAATTCTTCGTTTGCTGGAAATCGAGGTTTCTTAATCATCTTGTTTCTTTCCCTTCTAAGGTCGACATAGAAACAAGCTCTCACCATTCTATGGTCACTTCCCGTGTCCACCCGGTTGAGGACGGATACATCGCTACACCATTTCCTGTTATTTGATAGGATGAAGTCGATCTCGTTTTTTGTCGATTTGTCGGGGCTCGCCCACGTCCATTTGCGTTGAGGAGGTTTATCGAAAAATGTATTCAAGCAATATAAAGATTCTTCACTGAGGAAGTTTTCCAACCTATCTCCTCGATTATTTCTTTCTCCTAGGCCATAGTTTCCAAGGTATTCCGAATCATCCTGCTTCTTTTTTCCAATCTTGGCATTGAAATCACCCGTGACAACTACAAAGTGTGCGTTTTCCATCCTTTTTGCTGTTGTTATGTCTTCATAAAGTTGTTCTATCATATCATCCTCTGCATTACCTGTTGGAGCGTAAAAGTTGATTATTTGTACAGTGTATCGTTTGTTTAGTTTGAGTATGATATATATGACTCGATCAGATATAGCGCAGAACTTGGTCACTCCTTGCTTTAGACTCTTGTTGATCAGGAATCCCACGCCGCCGAGGTGATGGTTGCTGTCGGAGTTCTTCTGGTATAACTTGTGACCCGATTTTAGGATTGTTATTTTTTCCCCAGGCAGTCTTGTTTCAGACAATCCGAGGATGTCCCACTTTATGTTTTCCAATTCATGCTCCAGCTCTTCCAGATCTTCCTCCCTTCTCATGGTGCGTATGTTGTAGGTACCAATGAATAATTTCCTCTCTCTTTTGCGTTTAGTCGATCCTCTGCCCCCCCCAGAATCCATGGGGCTGACTGACGTATCAGTGTGAGATTCTGAGTTAGACGCTCTACTCACCTGGGGTAGTATAGTTTTGTGTCTCGACATTTCATGTTTTGTTCGGAGGTTTTGGCAGTTAAAACGCCGCGCTTGCCCTGCGTGTTGGCGAGTGTGTGGTTCAGCCGCCCATTCTGGGTGCAGACGCTGTTTGTAGCCGCCCATTGTGGGTCAGACGCTACGTGCTTTTATATTACCCCTGAAAGCAGGGCTGCCACTTGCGCCGGATCCGCCGTAAGTTTACCTCTTCGCCTTCACCGCCAGTGTGGTCTTCATCCGTAACCCTGGACAAGGGGCCCTTACAGGGTGCTATCAGCCGGAGCCAGATGAACCCTGGTTTTTTAGCGAGGTGTTACTCGTCGATCCCTCCTCCTTCCTTGCCTCTTGTGTAGCAAGGCCCCAGGCTTGGGACTGGTACAGCGGAGGAATTGTTTACTCCTCAAAATATTCATCATAAGCAGAGATTCGATAAAATCCGTTTTTACCGATCACTACTGAGAATTCCTAATTTACCGTCCCGAATGTTGGGAATACTCTAAAGATGGCTCTGCCGTTGCACTTAAAAAAGTAGGTAAAACTGTTCGCCTTGACGGAGGCATCCGATGATACCAAAGACAGAACGTTAATGTACAAGAAATGAAAATTCCTTATTTTTGGTAAAACAAATCGGCAGCTATGTTTGGTAGTACTGTCCGGCCGGAAATTATAATTACCACAGCAGCGGGAACTTTGAATTTTCTCATGCATACATGACAAATATGTCGTTCATGAGGAATTCCGGCATAGGCTAAATGATTGAGAAAACAAATTTAGAATGCACTGACGTGAGGTCAGAAGACTTTGGCACTCTTTTTGGCTACTTGTGATTAAATATTCAAACTATAACAAATCTAAAATCACTAAGTTCAGGTAAAAAAAAATTTTCCCTTACTCTGGAAGAATGTGATACAAAAACAAATCTTACGATGAATGAACAACCTATATCAAAAATTAAATATAGCTGTTGATAGTTCTCCCTAAGGTTTCTTCAAAACATAAATTCCCTTCTACTAAGAACCTTGCTTCTCTAAATTTTGACAACGTAGATTCTTTCACTGTAATGAACTTTTTCGATTAAATTTCCCCCAAGTCGGACTCATGTCAATCGAATACGTATCTATATGAAAGCATCGAGCATTATTACTTTCGACGGGCTTTTTGTCATTCCGCTTAAGTAAATACAAAAATAATAATATCCTTAGGGGGAAAGAAGCTACGACAATGAAATTTGAGAATATGTGAGATATGAATAACATCCATACATTCAAAAATTTTTGTTTAATTAAGTCCGATATAGCATAGGATATAGAGTGTAAAAAAATTTTTCTTATGAATTTTAAAAAAAATTATCTAGGCTGTCGATTCCTGCGAAATTTTACAAGTCTATTTGTTTCAACCTAATTCAGATATCTTCCAAGTAACAATTTCATCCGAAGGGTATTCTAGGAGTTGAAAAAAAAACCTATGTTTAGATACCCATAACTACTGAATCATTGGAGGAATTTGGCCCAACACCGAACTCTTTCAAAATATTCATTCCTTCTAGCTATCCAAATTTCAGGTCTCTAGCTCATTCGGTTAAGACGTAAATCGTGTCTACGGATGGACAGAATAAATTTTGACCAGGGATTCTCCATCAGTGAGTCTCTATCAAACGTTTGATATCCCGTTTACCCAAATATTCGAAAAATCCAGACATTTGGGCAAATCTATAAGCACTCTGTTAGGTGAACAAGAGCGTCATCAAAGCTGTTATAAATTTTTATCATTTTATTTTTCGTTCTGGTGTATATTTAGGAATCTAATATAGATAGTATTGTATCATATGAAATTAATTCTAAAACAGAGTCTAAAATTCATTGAATTCATATTAGGGATAATTAAATTAATCTGAATGATAGCGAGGTGATTAGATGATATGAACATAATGAACAAAATGAAAAGAAATCATCAGATGAATACTGGAAATGATGAATATTGAAACTATACAAAAATAAATAAAAGAAGAATATTTTACCACAAAATTATTCAAAATATTCTGAAAATTACAACATAACACTCAACCATGAATACAAATTATTCAGAAACAGAGCGTGAAGAATTGATAGGAAGAGTTGAGTCTTCAGCATTGCTAGCAAATAAACGATAGAAGCAATAACAATTTTCTAGAGGATTCAAGGTTTTTGATTAGCATACTTCGAAATTAAAAAGCAATGAAAAAACAGTATGAAAAATAAATAAAATTAATGTGAAATAAATAAATCTAATGAAATTTCAGACTTCATAAAACATGAATTAATAAAAATGAATTCAGGGTTACAACAAAAAATTAACGAAACAAATTGTTATTCTATATGAGAAAACTCATGCTACATATAGAACACTTATGAATAATAAAAATTACTTATCTCTATAAAAATACTTATTCTAAATAAAAAAAAAACAGCTGTAGAAAACAAAAAATATTGCCATCTCATATTCCCCTATCGAACATAATTTCTATCCTAAATACTTAGTTGAATTAGATTAATCTCTCAATTACAAGGCTCATTTAGATAATCTAAGCCTAAACCAGAAAACTGGGAATAATATTCTTTAGAAATTTGCTGGATCATCTTGGGGAGCTGATGCTTCCACTCTTCGCACAGCATCCTTTAGTCTTTTCTGCAGCCGAGAATTGTTGCTTTGTTTGGTTTGATAATGCACATACACAAAAAATCGATGCACAATTGAATACATCCATGAGAATGCTTACTGGCACCATAAGATCTACACCGGTTCATTGGTTACCAGTTTTGTCTAACATTGTCCCTCCCATATTCGCAGACAGGCTCAGGTCTGAATTCTTGGAGCAACTATCATACTTCTCCTTATTTATTTCCAACTAGCTGACCCGACAGACTTCGTCCTGTCAAAAAGATTTGTAATGTGGCAGTTTTTGTACCTACGTATTTTAAAAAATTCTCCTGAACAGAACCGTCACCCTGGTGATAGGGCGTTGTGAATAAAAAATAATTAAATAAAACATATACAAGGATTTAAAAGTAAGTAATCGCTTTATTGTTAATCATGTGAATCATAATTATTATTATTATCATTGTAGTGATTTGTGGTATACGATGTTTTTTGTTTGATTACCTGGCGCATAGATAAACAAGTCTGATGGTTTTTCAACACGGGAACAGGCAACATACAATTGACCATGTGAGAAACATGGGTTTTCTGGATTAATGCCACAAACACTTAATGACTGCCCCTGGATATTGTTTGTAGTCATAGCAAAAGCAAGCCGCACTGGAAACTGTAGTCGTTTAAACTCAAATGCCACATCAGTCGGAATCATTGGGATTCGCGGTATGAGAACATCTTCTCCTTTATACTTTCCTTTGAGTATTGCTTCTATCACATTGTTTAGTAATTTTTTAATCGCTAACCGTGTACCGTTGCAAAGACGCGGTTGGTTGATATTTCGCAACATTATAACCACCGATCCAACCTTTAATTGAAGATTGTGAGGTGGCAATCCTGGCAAATCCAGCGAGTTTAAAAATTCCGGTGGATAGTTGACTACATCATCTTGATTAGTAGCTGAATCAACTGATTTATATATCCTCAATTCGCCTGTAATTTGTTCTTGAATTTTGAAATTTAATTCATTTACATCTATTCGTCTATTTCGTCGAAACAAACAAACAACAGTTAAAATGGATGAAGACCGTCGCTAAATCTGACCTTTGCGTCAATCCAAGCCTGAAAATAATACAAGTAAACGCCCAAAGCATTGCTAATAAGGTGGCTCGTCTTGAGATCTTTGTTGACTCAATTCAGCCAGATTGTGTAAGTTTGGCGGAACATTGGTGTTCGACTGAGAGGATTGGTTTTATGGCCCCAGTTGGTTATCGAGTTGCTGCCCATTACTGCAGACCCAAACGAGAGCATGGTGGAAGTGCTTTGTTTGTGCGATCCAGTCTCCAGATACGACCTCTAAATGTGGACAGGTTTTCCATCGAGATGCATTGCGAAATATGCGGAATCAAGATCAAATCTGGTGAGCTCCTTTTCATTGTGCTCTGTGTATATAGACCACCTTTAGGTGATTACCATTTATTTCTCAAAACTATAGAGTATGTCCTGAATTACTGCGCTTCTATCTCCGATGTTATTTTTTTGTGGTGATCTTAATGTAGATTATCTTGTAGATGATGCCAGAAAGAGGCTCCTGAAGGATTTATTCTCGAGCTATAATTTACATGTGGAATCTCTTGAGCCCACCCGCGTTTTACAGATAGGAGGGGTTATACATCGTCCACTAAGGTGGACTACATTGTTAACAATTCTTTAAGGGAAATGTCCGTGTGGATGTCAGGGAATCGTTCATCAGTGACCACAGAGCTGTGATCCTCGAATATTACTCACAGAGCGGATTTGACCTTAACAATGATTATAAGAGGGTCTCAAGATGTGTTTCACCGGACAACCTTGGGCGCCTCTCTTTGCTTGTTGAACGGGCGGACTTTGGGATGATATATGGCGACCAATCGATTGACGCTAAATTTGAATATTTTATATATATATTAAAAACGCTTATTGACACAGCTTGTCCTTTGAAGAAAAAACAACATTCGGTTTGTAAGAGACCCGCATGGATAAATCCCGATATTCTAGAGGCCAGAGAGTGCTAAAAAACCTCCACTGGCTCACTAAGAACTTGAGAACATCAGATTCGAGAGAGGTTTACAAAACTGCAAAAACCGAATATTCTCAGTTAATAAGAAGAACTAAATCGGATTATTACCAAAATATAATCTCCACATCCGATAATTTGAATAAAACCGTTTGGCATATGGTTAATTCTGAACTTGGAAGATATAGTGGAAGAGCGAAATCATTATCAATCATACTGAATGGTAAACATGTTTCATGCCCGAAGCTTCTAGCAGAGGCATTTGGAACATATTTTACTGAGGTTAACGAACAGTTCATTTTGGACTTCTTCGGAAACTACATCTCGAGAATTTGTACCACTCAGAAATTGTTGAACTACAGTTTTTATTTCTTTCCGGTAACAGCAGATGAGGTCCTGTCGATTATAAGTGGTCTGGAGAATAGCAAAAGCCCAGGGCTGGATTACATCTCTGCGAGAATTCTCAAGTCAGTGGCGCATTCCATCTCAGAACATGTGGCCCATCTTATAAATTCGTCTGTGTCGGCTGGAATATTTCCATCTATATTGAAACAGGCCAAGGTCATTCCTGTACACAAAAAAAAACGCCGAGGACAATATTGCCAACTATCGTCCGATATCAATTCTGAGCCAATTATCAAAAGTCTACGAGAAAATAATGTACCATCGTATGGGCGATTTCCTGAACAGGTTTACACTGCTTTCCAAGCATCAACATGGTTTTAGAGCTAGCAGATCCACTCAGACCGCATGCACCGAACTGATAGAGTTTGTGTACGATAGTCTGGATAAGGGTGCTCATGTTGCAGGGATGTTTTTTGATCTTTCGCGAGCATTCGACAGTATTCAGCATAAATTCATCGCTGACAAGCTGTACCAGATAGGTTTTAGAGGCATAATTCTGGAATGGATTATGAGTTACCTCTCGAACCGTTCCATATTTGTCCACTTAGAGGAGTACGTTTCCACCGAATATCAAAATAATATTGGTGTCCCTCAGGGATCGGTTCTTGGACCACTTATATTTATTTTATTTATGAATGACTTACCTGATTATCTTGTGGAGTGCATTCTGATTCTATTCGCAGATGACACCTCTTTGGCTATTAAGGCCAAGAGCCAAATCGAATTAATATCTAAATGTGAGATGGTGATCAATCTCTTCAATAAGTGGTGCAGAACTAATTCACTCATCGCGAATGTGGATAAGACTCAGATCATCAGATTCCGCCAGCGGGATTCGTTATTGGTTTCACCATTGATTCTCAGTACCCAAGAGGGTGTTCTGAGGTCTCTTAAATGCATCAGGTTCCTTGGGTTGTATGTAGACGAGTTTCTGAGGTGGAATTTGCATATTGAACACCTAGCAAAAAAATTGAATCGGGCTTTTTACGCCATTCATCGTCTGAAGCACTCACTGCCCATTGATGCATTAATGAATATATACTACGGTATGGTAAACTGTCACCTCTGCTATAATATAGTTTTATGGGGCGGGTCTTCTGGTAGCGACCGAATTTTCATTGCCCAGAAGAAGATCATTAGATTGATTTTCAATCTGAACCCACGAGAGTCCTGTAGGCCGACATTCAGGAAGTTTAGAATTCTGACATTTCCATGTCTCTACATCTTAAACTGTCTCCTGCATATTAAATATAATGCCCATAACCTTATGAAGTGTTCTGACTATCACCATCATCAGACCAGACATAGTAGTACTATCTGCATACCCAAACATAGCACAAGCAGATATGAGGCATCGCCTACCTTCACCAGAATCAAGTTGTTCAATCATCTTCCAAACGAGCTGAAATCGCTAAATATTAAAGTTTTCAAAAAAAAAATTAGATCTATATTGATTGAGAAATGCTTCTATAGTACTCAGGGATTCTTTCTGACTAATTAAGTTGATCCATGTAATGTTGCTTGGTGATGTTATTTCTTTGATCTCAGAGTTTGAATCTATGCTTTTTTTCCTAATGTTGACTTGTCCTATACATTATTCTGTGTCTTGAGGATCAATAAAGAATTATTATTATTATTATTATTATTTTTTTTTTTTTGCAGCCAGTATAGCTCGTTCGCTCAACCAATCATGGTCTTCATTTTCCCGAATCATAAGGCGGTATGAATAATAGTCATTGAACTGACTTTTTTGTTGGTTTCAGAACCTGTAAATAGATTTTGTTTTAATAACATTCAAACATAAAATTAAAATACATAATATAATGACTGAGATATTATCGCCATAGCTAAACTAATATTTTAGTTACCTGTAATGGGAATTTTATTTTTATTGAAAAATCGTAGCCATCTTCACCTTGCCAAAATATAATGGGATATTGCAGTGCATCATATGAGCGGTGTGTTTCCTTTATACGTTGTAATTGATCATTCAGACGATGTAAAACAATATCACGGGATTCCAAGTTTTCTCCAACTACAACGATAGCAACTTCATCAATAGTTGGTGCATTAAAACATCTTGTATGTTGACCTTCAGGTGTTTTATCAGCTCTGATTACAATTTTGTGATTATCGGATGGCATCAGATCCAGGGCAGTTTTAAACAATATAATCAATTGATTGTGTTGATGAAATAAATAGTGTAATTGTTCTACAATAGACCTCTTTACTAAATTGTTATGTGCACAACGCAGATCAATTTCTTGTGGTGAATTGCCCATAAAATAAATTTGGAGGAATTTGTTGTCGCTATCTGACACTGGTAACAGTGAACCTGCTCTGTGATATATTTGCCCTTGTATCTGTAAATAAAAAAAAAATATTATGGTGTGGTATAAATTAATGGATTGTCAGTGATCAAACTTAAATAATATTTGATCTTAAAAAGTATATATTTAGTTTTAACTAATATCTATTAAATATAAAATATAATAAAAGTGTCACTGAAACTGAATCACCATATAATATGATGACTAAGTGATATATAAGTGATTAAGAAATTGAAGATTAGTGACACATCTTAACTTTGGTGACAGAAAATTTTGTTCCCTAAAATAATTATGAGTAACTGCTATAATACATACCTTGTAAGTTGGCATAAAATTTTCCCGAACTACATTTGTTGCCCCAAATGAAGTCATTTGAAAGCAATTGTTATATTGTTGGATATGTGTCAAAAAGTGTATAGAATCTGTTCCTATTCCTGAAACCAATGAGTACAATGGTTCTGGTGGTGGATCAAATGGTATCAATTTCACTTTACCATTTGCGCAACATAATCCATTGGCTTCGTTTCTGTATTTTAATGCCTTACAGTGTGAGCAAACCGCGTTCATAGAACCAATAACAACTTATTGGTAGTTACTGTAGTCAATTGACACATCGTAACTGAAAGCAGCTCGATTCAAACTTGCGCGATTATTAGTTGAATGTCGTGCTCGCGCTTTACGCGTTTGTGATATCCGAATTCTTTCACGTTCATTTCCGTCGTAACGTTCTTGTGCAGTACGATTAGATCGGTAATTAGCTTGGTTTGAAGCATTTCTGGTTCTTCTACCTAAATTGCTTCGTCTTATAGGAGGCATATCAAATATAAATTATTTTTTCACTAATCACGAACTAAACAAACACTAACTAACTAAACACTCTGCACAAAACACGATATACGTATTTGTTTCGTGTATCAGTTGACAAAAGCAAACTCAGTAGATTAGGTAACAGACAACTTTTATTTTGTTTGACTGATGTAATGACGTGGAAACTGATGCATTTTATCTCGCTTGCCGTAACTAATACAAAAGAAACGCGAGTTTCGGAACGCGACATTGAACTCCTCCAACTATGTATTCTGTACTCCAACGCACACACGCACATTGTTTTAATAGATATGATCTTTGACCTACATTGCTTAGACAACAGTGAGTGCTTGTAATTTAATATGATCTTTATACCATAGCAATAAAGCTCGAATTGACTACGTTTTAGTTACAAATTATTTGTATGGGAAAAAGAAAAGGGCTATTTTTAGGGTTTTTACAGCAATAATTCTAATTCTTCTCGCCGTAAAAACCATCCTTGAACTTCAACGACATTTTAAAAAAAGATTTGGCCAAATTGGTCCCGGCGTTGTTGAGTTATGCGCTTACTAACACATTTTGCGATTCATTTTTATATTATAGATGTGGAGAGCTAACCTATTCTCAAAATAGAAGAGCTCTGGCTCATCTTTTTTGGAAGATAGAGAATAAACGGTCGGTCGGTCTAACATAGTCAATTTTAACCACGGATTCTCGATCAGGAAGTTGAACACGATCGATTGGGATCATTAAGACATTAGACCATATTCTGAAGTTATAGATATCTGGCCAAAACGATAGATACTAAAACCTGTCACAATTGGTTTGTATCAATATGTTAGAAATTTTAAGATGAAGTAGTTAATTTTGTCGCCTCCGCTTCTTATTATTGTTATGATTTCTATCTTTATTATCATGGAAATAATTGTCTTCTACGAAAAGATCTCCTAACTTCAAAGGTTGTTTCAAGTCTATATATTTATTTTGCAGGTATTTTTGAAAACGATGAAATCATAAAATTCTTGATCGAAAATGGAGCTGATCCACACGCAAAGGATGAAAAAGGTTTTGACATCAACATGCATCAAAGTATGAATAAGAAAGAGATCATTACAGCTGTTCAAATTCCAAAGTTTATTTTTTTCTGAATACACAACGCTTGAAATGATTCAGAATATTTATTTATTATTAATAACGAAATTTTAACATATTTAACATATTGTACAACATGAATCGAAACTTAATTATCAAGTAATGTAACATTGTAATTTGAACTTGATTGGAAGACTTCGGACGTATGCCACTAAAGTTAATTTTCTTTCTCTCAATTCTAGGACTTAATATGTTGAAATTTCGAGATGATTTTTTCTTCTTTTGTTCATTTAATTTAAAGAACTAAGTCTCCCAGGGCAATTAATTCTTTCCGAGGTGATCTCTTGTCCATATGGTGAAGACCGCTCCTAATATCTGAAAATGAAATAGATTAGCAAGAATAAAATAAATCACAAAAACTAAATTTTGATGAGTTCAATTCCTTATTTATATAAATATATACAGAAACAAGCTTTAAGGACATTTCCTCTGTATTTTAACCGCAAGCACGTGTTTCGGGCTATTGGTCCTCATCAGAGCGGTGTAAAAGTGTTGGAATGGAAAACAATAGGAAGAAATTAATATAAACAATCCAAAAGAATCAACCAACAGGAGGCAGCCTCATATTCACAGTTTCAACAACTTCTAGTCTTCACCCTGAGCGACATTTAAAATTTTACCACGTCAGCTATGGCCACCTGCATCTCATCGTAAAATACTGAGAATATTACCTTGAAGCTTGTTTCTGTACATGTAATCCCCTCATGAATCCAATTGCTGGTCATTCAACTTCTTGGACTCGGATGAGACCCAGATAACCATAGCTGCCTACAGTTTAAAAATTGTTGATAAAAAAAAGTTTCATGACGAGAGTTTTTGTAAAGAGAGAGTTCACTTGAAAACCTCAACGTTCAGTAAGTGTTAATATTTAAAAAAATGTAGTAACTCCTTTGTATGTCCTTATTGTAGAAGCCCTGAAGAAGCGTTAAAGAAATTCGAATGCTAGGCATAGAATAAAGAGTAGGTACCTTTATTTCCATCCATTACGCAGAGTAGATAAACCCCCTTAAAGCTGGTTATTAATAAAATCAAGACTCTTATATTCAATGCAATATATGTATATATTATATATAATATGATACTATGATATACATAAATATTATGTCACCAACATCGATATTCACTGTATTCATTAATAAAATGAAAGTTATGCCCTAGTATATTATAAAATGTTTGTATGTTTTCTGTATTTTTTCTATCAATAGAATTTTGAAAGTGTGAAATGGAAAAAGGTCATAATATCGTGAAAACAGACCATTTACATGACCGAAATAAGTGTAGAGTAGTGTAGATCCACAACTTATGAAAGAAGATCATGAAAATGTGTTCAGTTATAAGCAAGTCCAACAGAACTCTATAATCCTATTGAATAATGCAGCGTTCTGTTCATCAAATTTTTCCCTATGGAGTTTCTGACATTCATCTCTCATTTGCCCACTGATTTTCAAGTTCACGCATTTCAATCATTTACTAATGCACTGAATATAATAATTTATATAATACGAGTATATACAATATTTGAAGGATCATTATTTTTCTTAACCTAATCTGATTACCTCCCCATTTCAAGTTATACAATTGAACAATTGTTTTTTTTTAAATTAAATGAACGAAGCATTTCCTCTAGGACTCTACTTACTCAGCTCAGAAAAATGCGTATTAACAACAATTGTTTTTGTAGAATTTGGGGTAAAAACTGGGTCGATTCGACCGAATAAAGAAATAAGTCCAGATATTTGAAACTTCAGAGCAACCCTCAGTTTTCATATCAGTCCGCTCAGGAGTCATCGATTTAAGCTAATTTTTGTCCAAAAATTCAAGAATTAAATATATTCGGGCACATTTTAGAGAATTCCTTTTAGGTGAAAGGGAGAGTCTATTTTTTCTTTGACAAGCTTTATTTTTTGTACCCTATCTCACTGGAGGTGTCAGGCGTCGAGAATATTTTAGCTCTGTAGAGTTTAGCGGACAAAACGATATTCTCAATTTTCAGATTTCAAATAGATCTAGTTTTCCATAAAGGTCTAATTGACACTTTCATTTGACACACCCTGTATAACATATTATTACGCATTCCTACATGCAGACAACCTATTGTATTACACATTCCTACATGCAGACGACCTATTGTAATAGGAGATAGCCTTCCGCTAGTTTTGCATGTCAGCATATTCGTACCCGGCTCGTCTTGACGACGAATAGATTTATTAATTAGATGTTATTCATTATTATTTTGATCGCTAACAAGTAAACCTGTTTCCAGCTCATAAACCTGTGTTTTTTAAAAACGTGATTTTTGTGTGCAATTCCAAAATTGGCGACGAGGCTGAGATATCACTAGTGATTTACCAAAAGAATAAATAGAACGACGTTAAATTCGAAAAGAAATATAGAAAAACACCGAATTCCAGATTCAGACAATCACGTGGAAGTCATTCCTTTAAGTGGTATTCGAACAAGATAGAATCGACAGTACGACGTTAAATCCTACGAAAACACCGAGTACGAGATTCCATTGAAAGTGAATGCGGTTGACCAGATAAGAAGAGTTGCTGAATCCAGACAAATAAAGAGGCAGCGAACCAACTCATTGACCTGATCAACGCAGCACCCACACAACCATCATTCCCGGGAGTTTGGACTTAGCACCCCAAGCACCAGGTTGAAAACATAAAAGCAGAAAATAAGTAAGTGGAGCACGATAATAATCCCAGTTCACCTATCCCTGGCCCAAAAGATAGAGAACAATTGTATTATTTATTTGATTATTTATTAATCGATTTTAGTCGATATTTTACAATTTCTTTTCGTCCTTTCACGGAAATTAGTAAAAATTGATTCATTAATAAATCAATTCGAATCGTTGAAGCTCGATCTGAAAAAAAAAAAAGAATTAAACATGACAACGCAGAGTTCGGCAAATATACGCATGAGATAGATCTTAGTACCGCAAAATATTTTGGAGAACTTTTACCAAAATTTAATGGAAATCCTCATGAATTACAAACGTTTCTAATTGAAGTTGATACTTTCATAAGACAATTTGGAAATACGAATAATAATTTAGTAAACCAATATTGCTTTGCTACAGTGAAAGCAAAATTGATAGACCAAGCTGAAACTATTGTATATTCCGGTCCAAACTGCAATAATTGGCCTGAATTAAGAAGATTATTGAATAACAAATTTGGACTTAAAATTAACTTCGATGTTCTACAAAGCGAATTCCAATACATGAGGAAACGCCTAAAGAATCCATAAGTGAATTCATCGATAGGGTCAAACAAATTAAATTACAATATGATTATCAAATACAACTTAATGGATTGAATCCTGTGGAAATGAATGTTTACAGAGATTTGTCGGATAAAATTGGAAATACCGTATTATATAATAATTTAGATGAGAATTCAAGGAATCTTCTAGACTTAAGACCACAACCATTTGATGAAACATGCAAATTATTAGAAAATAGGAAAATTAAGAGGCAACAATTATATTGGCAACCTTTTCAAAAACATATTAACCCAATACAAAATATTTCACCTCAACAAAATTTAGTTAATCAAGAAATTCCTTCAACGAGTTACAAAATGAATTTTCCATCACAACCGATTTGTGATAATCTCACTTGTTGGCACTTAAAGTTAATCTCATATTTCGGATATTAGGGTTGGAAAGGAAAACACCATGGTAGTTGTTCTACGTCTATTCGGTCATTGATATCAACGCTTGCATAAATATATTACAAAGGAAGTTGACCTACTTGCAAATGCATGGTCATCAATAGCATCAATTGGTATTTGCGAGTAATACAATTTAGGAATTTCATAATGCCTTGAGAAAAAACAATTTATTGACCTACTTAATTATAATATTGCGATGAGGTAAATTGGATATTTTATTTGATTTATAAGAATATTTATGAGTCCCTTACACCTCCCCTGGCTAGCTAAAAAAAAATTTTTTTCGACGAAACAACTTTTTTTTTTTTTCATCAACTACAAATGTAAGTGATAAATTTCGTAAATACAAATAACCCAATGAAATATCTTACTCTAATTCATTGAGAAAAAACACATATGTTTATATATTACATTTTCTTCTTATATTACTAAATAGCTTAACCCTATTCTTATGAATCTCCTTAATCTTATCACCTATTTTAATAATTACATTAGGACCTTTTTCTTCTAACACATTGAAGGGTCCCTTAAAAAGTTCATCATTTTTGCTACATGCAGCATCATTTTTTATTAAAACTTTATCGCCTATTTTGAAATTTATTTCCTTCCTAACTGAATCTAGTTTTGCTTTTCTTATTATTTTTGAATTAATCAGGTTACTTGACGCGTCATTCCATGCCCTTTGCAATCTATATTTCAATTCAAGTGGGTAGTTCTCAAATGTGCATATTGGATCAATTTTGTTAATTAGATTTGAAGGGAGTTTGCAACTTCTTCCAAAAACGAGTTCAAAAGGGGTGTACTTTGTATGAGTGTGAACAGTGTTATTATAAGCGAAACACCATTATTTAATCCAAGAACTCCAGGAATCTGGATGGTTTTGGCAATGCATTCTTAAGTATGCTCCTAAATGTTTATGTGTATTTTCGATAGAACCTAATGATTCGTGATGATATGCTGTTGAATTAATTTGTTTCACCTTGAGTAATTGACAAATGTCTTTAAAAATACTTGACATGAATTCAGTTCCCTGGTCCGTGGCAATGACCTCTGGAACACCATACTCTAGAATAAAATTTTCTATAAATGCCTTAGCTACACTTTCAGATTCCTTGTTTGGTAACGCATAGCACCCTACAAATTTTGTTAATTCACATTGAGTAGTAAGAATATATTTATTTTCAGATATATCAGTATTGAGTGGACCCACAAGATCAAGAAATATTTTTTGAAAGGCCGAACTGGCAGTCGTAGTGATTTGAAGTGGCTGTTTTGTTATTATTGAATGTTTATATTTCTGGCACATATGACACCTTATGACGAAGACTGCGACGTCATTTTTTATGCCTGGCCAAAAGTAATAGCGTCTGATGTTGTTGAACATTCTGTTAACACCAGCATGTCCTCCGGTGGGTAGAATGTGAAAGTCGTTTAGTATTGATTGTCTAGTCTCGTTGTCATCAATTTTCTGGACGTCCTTAATGACGCAAATTTTTAAATCATTTTCTTCAATATATTTCTTTGCGTTAGCTAACTCTTTTATTAATTTTTCGGTACCTTCATTTTTCATTATAAATATCTCTGTGATTCCGTATTTCTTCATAAGTAATTTCAAGTCTGTCAACGAAGTCCCTAAGGCTTTCAGCGTCGATCCAGATCCTTGCTTTATGTATAATTTATTTTGGCCAATATCATATACGAAATCGTTAAGTTTAAAATATTTATTATATATATTGGTATTAATTCTAAAGATTCTAGCGGTTTTTTCAATAATTCCACAATTCCAGGGTGATCAAGCCTGTTGTCATGGGTTAGTGTACTAGAATTTTCTGCAACGTATTTGCTGGTACTGTCGCCAGTTTTCGACTTTGCTCGTGTCATGACTAATACTCTGTCATGGATTGCTAATTCCTTCAAATTCTGTGAATCTAAGCTAATCCTTGATAATGAATCTGCTAAAATATTGTTTTGTCCTTTAATATATTCAACAGTGAAGTCGTATTCTTCTAATATTAAACGGAATTTTGTTAACCGACTAGATGGGTTTTTCATACCAAATAAGTAAATAAGAGGGCGGTGGTCTGTTAAAATTCTGAATTTTCTACCATAAAGATAAGGGCGAAATTTTTTGACAGCCCATATTATCGCCAACAATTCGCGTTCTATTGTGCTATAATTTTTCTCAGCTTGATTTAGGGATCTGCTTGTGTAGGAAACCGGTCTGTCATTATCATTACATAATACTGCTCCTAATCTCCTGATGCATCACACTTCAAAACGAATTGATTGTTGTCTGAAAAATCTGGAAATTGCAGAATTGGAGGAGATGTGAGGCATCGTTTCAAGGTCTCAAATGAATTTTGACATTCAGTTGTCCATTGAAAAACAACTCCTTTTCGCGTTAAGAAATTTAATGGTGAAGCAATATTGGCGAAATTTGGAATGAATTTTCGATAGTAATTAGCGAAAGCAATAAACCTTTTGACTTCTTTACCGTCTTTAGGAACCGGATAATTTTGCATGGCCTGAATTTTTTCTAGATCTGGAGAAATGCCTGTCGAAGTGATCACGTGGCCCAAGTAAACAATTTCTTCAAAAATTCGCATTTGATTGGATTTAGTTTTAAATTTGCTGTTCGAAGTCTTTGCAATACTTTTATTAAATTTTGATTATGGTTTTCCAAGCTATTTCCAAAAACTATCAAATCATCCAGATAAATGAAGCAGATATCATAATTTAGACCTGACATAGCAATAGTCATTGCTCTCGAAAAAGAACTAGGGCTTGTTTTAAGACCCATCGGTGCTCTGGTCATCTGAAATTGACCCCGATCCGTCGTAAAAGAAGTATAAGGTCTAGAGGCATGCTCCAATTCTAATTGATAATATCCTTGGTACAAATCCAAATGAGTGAAATAAATGGCTCCTGCAAGGGAATCTAAAATTTCTTCTATACATGGGAGAGGAAACTTGTCATCTTCTATGCGTTTATTAAGTTCTCGGTAATCGATAACAATTCTCCATTTTCTATTTCCGTCAGGCCCAGTCTTTTTTGGAACAATTAGTAATGGGGCCGACCATTGCGAATTTGATGGTTCGATGATATTTTCCGCTAGTAGTTTATCTATTTGTTTGTTTATTTCCGACTTCTGAGCGTGAGGTAACCTGTACGGTTTAACGTAAGATGGTGATACACCTGGTTGTAATTTAATATGTTGTTTACAAACATTCGTGAATGTTAGCGTATCATTTTCAAGATGGAATGTATCTGCGAATTTTGCACAGATTTTATGAATGGATGTTTTCTCTTCTTCATTTAGATTAGAAACATTTATTGAATGAAGCAATTCTTCAATACGTTTTACGCTCATTTGTTTTGGATCGAAATTGCAAATTGAATAAAAGTTCAAAGGTTCGACAGTTGGCTTGAAATTTCTTATTTCAATTTCCGTTTCATTTATATTCAAAAACCTGATGGGAATATAATTTTCTTTGGGTCTGCTTATACCTCCTGCAACAAAAACTCCTTCGCAGATTTGGTCCGGTAAAACCAACAATCTTCGTTACTATCACATTTTAAGTATTTTATTATTTCGCATCTAGCAGGTATCGAAGTTGTTATATCATAGTCCGATTGAAGTTGTAAACAAAGTATCTCATTGCTAACACACAAAGTCATTTTGAAACTTTTATAATCAATTACAGCTGAAAATTTTGTAAAAAAGTCAGCTCCTAGCACTCCATCTACATTCGCTATGAAATTTTTCATCACTATGAACTCATGGGATATCTTTATGTGATTCATTTCAAGATTCATACCAATATTACCTAAAGAATATACATATCCAGCAACACCTTGTACTTTAACTTTCTTTCTTCCATTCATTCTAAAGTTGCCGTCTAAGCTTGATTCGAAAATCACACTAGCAGTAGCGCCCGTATCTAATAATAATTTCAAAACTTTCATCCCGTTTCTCATACATACATAATTCAAACCATTCATACTCAAAATAGTAACATGTTCGTTGCTAATTTGTTCTACAGTCTCGAAAAAACAAATCGTTATTTTCATGAGCAATGGTTGCTGCGTTTTGCGTTTCTGGATGCGTTTGAGTTTCTAGAAAAAACGATCTTTGATTGTTATTATTTCTAAAAAATCTCGATCCTCGATTAGTATTTCGTCCCCTATTATTCGTTCTACCGCGATTATTTTGATTGTGAGAATGGGTTGCGTTAAATTGGTTAGTGAATGAATTATTGTTATAGGCTCCTCGAGGATATTTTCCGCGTTGACTGAAATGCTGTGAACCGCGAAAGTGTCTCATACCGCGTTTGTTTATAGTCGAATATCTAAAAATTTGTTCTGGAGTACTGGAACAAGCTGTATTTGAAATTTCTTCATCCCTGGCGCCGCTAATAGCATCTTTCAAAGAGAAATAGTTTCGAGCTTTTATTATTGTTCTCAAATTAGGGTCTCGTAATCCGTTTGCAAATGACGTTATTGCCAATTTCTCATTGATTTGCGGAAGAAATGTCAGTGCATTTTTATCGCCGTTAGCTTGTGATATTGTTAGATTCAACATCAATTCTTCAATCTCCTTACCAAAAGCATCTAAGGATTTTTGTTTTTGTCGCGCTGCATGTAAGGATGCAGAAAGTGCGGATGCGGATTTTTGTGGGATTAAATGACGAGAAATATCATTGAGAAGCTCTGGAATACTAAGATAATCGCTATTCAATCGGATTTTGGCTGATTCGGAAAGTTTAGTTTTCAGAACAAATTTGATAAGAAATGCTTTTCCTGCATCGTTTAATAGAGAATCGTACAATTCGACTGCGTCTATTAATCGACGAGTCCCACTTTCTGTACCGTCCATTGATGGAATTAAGCTAGTAGCAATCCTTGAATCGAAATTTTCACCCATTGTGGCACCTTCTGTCGCCATACCTGTATCCTGACTTGAATTACCAGAACTAGGGGCGTCGGAATGATGCATCAAATTAACTGATTTCAACCTATCGTTCAAAATAACTGCTATTTTATCCAGAAGTTTTTCTATTTTTATCAGCACAATATATACCTTCTCTTTGGCATCTGGTTCAATGTAGATAACAATTACTTTTTCGCGAACTTCTTCAAATTTAGTTTTTAATTTTTGCAATTTGTCTAAATATCTATTTATCAATTGGTAATTTACTCTTCTATCTTTACTGTCCTTTCCTAAATTAATATAAAATTTTGAGCAATCGTCATACACTAGTTTCAAATTTTCGAAAATGCTCATTTAACAAAATTATTTGAAAAAAATTGCTTAGAATTGCTTACATGGAGCTTTCATTTCTTGTCTTCTTGATTCATCTAGGTAGATATGGCTTCTTGGGGTGGTTAGATGATCTCCTGGCTCCGTCTGATTTCTGCTCTAATTTTCCTCTGGATTCGTCTTCTAATCCATTGAATAATTATGTAACTGAAGACGCCCAGTGCAACAATTAGTGAAATTATTGGAATACTTTCGTTTATTGCCGATTTTTGCTGTTCATTTGCTGTCTGTCCACCTGAGTTTCCTGCTTGAGCTATTATAACCTCCTCTTTAGACTGAGATTTACCCATTATTCATCCAGTTCATTGAGGTTTAGAATATTTGGAATGGCAGCACAGTTTATCGAAAGGTCACTTCAAGGCTGACAGCACAGTTGTTCAATTCTTCACTTCAGGGTAGTTCGAGATGGCAGTACCGTTGTTCAAATTTTCACTTCAGGTAGTTCGAGATGGCAGGACCGTTGTTCAAATTTTCACTTCAGGTAGTTCGAGATGGCAGGATCGCCATGTGATAATCTCACTTGTTGGCACTTAAAGTTAATCTCATATTTCGGAGATTAGGGTTGGAAAGGAAAACACCATGGTAGTTGTTCTACGTCTATTCGGTCATTGATATCAACGCTTGCATAAATATATTACAAAGGAAGTTGACCTAATTGCAAATGCATGGTCATCAATAGCATCAATTGGTATTTGCGAGTAATACAATTTAGGAATTTCATAATGCCTTGAGAAAAAACAATTTATTGACCTACTTAATTATAATATTGCGAAGAGAGTCAATACAAAACGGCAGGAAGTAAAATTCGCAACGAGTAAACAAGTTTTCGGAAAACCAGTGGATGTGTTCAGACCGCGAAATACGCAAACAAACTATCCAAAGCCAGAACCGATGTCAATAAGAACCAGAAATTACCAAGCGAAGAGACCAGCTAGCTCACAAATAAGACAAGAACCACCGAACAACAGGCAAATCTTTAGAAGAACGGGTCCTCCTGATTTTCGCTCAGAAGAATTAACCAATACGGAAGAACTTGACGAAACGAATGAAGAGATAAACGATGAAATCGAGTATCACTACGAAACCGAAATAGAGAACCGAGATTCAAATGATATTAACGAAACTGAAAATTTTCAATTTACGAGCCTTCTAAGTTACAAGACTTAAATTTTGATAAAAAACATTTAGCATCGTTACCATATATGCAATTAGAAGAACCACAGGTTAAATTATTAATAGATAGTGGAAGTTCGATGTGCATAATCGATCCAGCAGTAGCGTTTAATCTATTACCGGAAAACATTTATGAAGAAAGAACTGACTTTAAGACAGCTACGGGAAAAGATTTCAGTAGGTATAAGGTAGAATTCCCGCTTACATCGTTCGGAGTTGATAATAGTTATCCTTTCGTAATATATAAATTTCACACTCAATATGAGGGAGTTATAGGCGCGAATCTCTTAAGAGACCTAGAACTAAATGTTGATTGGCAAAATCAAGAAATAGGAAATGACATCAAAACTCAAAATTTTATTTTCAAGAAACTCGTCCTAATCAAAAACTTCCAGTTAAATTAGACCATCTTGACACAAATATTAAAAATCAATTAATGAAAATTTTACAAAGTAACAAAGAAGCTTTACAATTACCGAACCAACCTTTAAATTTCACGAATAAAATAAAACACTATATTAGAACCATGGACGATAATCCAATATACGTCAAACGTTATCGATATCCAGAAGTACTCAAACAAGAAGTAAAAGATCAAGTACAGGATTTACTGAACAAAAACATTATAAGACCGAGCAGTTCCCCATTTTCTTTTCCAATCGTAATGGTACCAACGAAAAAAGACCAATCAGGTAAACAAAAATGGCGAATGGCAATTGATTATCGGAAATTGAATGAAAAAACCATCGATGACAAATTTCCAATACCGAATATAGACGAATTATAAGATAACCTAAAAGATGCAAAATATTTTAGTGCGCTAGATTTAGCCAACGGTTTCCACCAAATAGAATTAGACCAAGAATCTATAGAAAAAACAGCGTTCGCAACCGATGAAGGTCATTTTGAATTTTTAAGGATGCCCTTCGGACTCAAAAACGCTCCTTCAACTTTCCAAAAATAATGAATCAAATTTTAAGACCAGTGATCAACAAAATATGTGTCGTATACATCGACGATATTTTAATTTTTTCCAAATCCCCCGAAAAACATCTCGCAGATATTCAAACGATTTTACAACTGCTAAGAAAGGAAAACTTGAAAGTACAGTTAGATAAGTCATACTTTTTCCAAAAAGTTGTGGTGTTCTTAGGCTATAAAATTTCAGAAAACGGAGTAGAACCGAATCCAGAAAAAATTGAAGTAATAAAAAACTTTCCACTTCCAAAGTCGGCGAAGGAAATCAAGTCGTATTTAGGGATGATAGGATATTAGAGAAAATTCATAGCGAACTTTTCAAAATTGACCAAACCTATGACTAGGTATTTAAAGAAGGACACCAAATTAAATATTGATGATCAAGAATACATTGATGCTTTCAATTGTAGTAAAAATATGCTGATCAATTATCCTATACTACAATATCCAGATTTCGGAAAACCGTTTGTTCTCACAACGGATGCCTCTCAGTATGCCGTGGGCGCCATATTATCGCAGGGCACACCCCCGAATGACCTACCAATAGGTTATGTAAGTAGAACTTTGTCAACAGCGGAAGAAAAATATTCCATAATAGAAAAAGAATTGCTTGCAGTAGTCTGGGCAACGAAACATTTCCGCCCATATCTATTCGGTCGAAAATTTACTATTTTTACTGATCACCGACCTCTTACATGGTTATTTTCTTTGAAAGATGCATCGTCCCGTCTAATGAGATGGAGAATCAAGTTTTCTAACTTTTATTAAACTCTTCTGAGTTTAATTTCGAAATTAAATACCGAAAAGGCGCAAACAATAATGCCGATGCCATTTCGCGAATTCGTTTAGAAGAATTAAATGTTAATGAAGATTCAGACGACGATTTACAATCAATACTACCGCAAATTTGACATGAAGAGTTAGAACTAACGCATAAGGAACTTGAAGATTTGACACTTTCTTGTATGAAAAAATATTTGAACGGAGAACCATCACAGACAATTCATAGTAACATAGAAGATCCCATCTTAGAAGTCCCTTACTCAGAACGTACTTTAAATACAAACATAAATCAAATAGTATTTCAAAAATCTAGAAACTTCAAAGTTGATCGAATAAAACTACATAATAACAGTCGTTTAAGAATAATTGTGTCAGTAAGCGACTCAGATGACTTCACGAAATTCTTGAAAGAATACATCAAACCCGGTTGCCAGTACGGAATTCATTTCAAACAGAAAGAATTAGAAACACCATTCATCAAATTAGCTCAGAATTTATTCAAAGCTAAGTCATTTACTTTCAAAATTCATAATTTACTCGTAGAAGACATAGAAACAGAAGAAGAGCAACAAGAAAAAATTCAACTCTTTCACGAAACTAAAACGACACATCGAGGCTTTCACGAAAATATTGAAAGTTTGAAAAAACGATTTTATTGGCCAAAAATGAATAAACACGTACAAGCGTACATATGAAAGACAACCAACCAAACTTTAAGAGCAATCCAGTTGGCGAAAAACCTTTTACGCATTTATACATAGATACGATAGTTATGGAAAACACACCATGTTTGACCATTGTAGATTCCTTTTCTAGACACGGTCAATGCTATATTCTAAAAAGTAAAACGGCTATTGAAATTGCAAATAAGTTAACGCAATATTTCTCGAACCACGGAATTCCCGAGAAGATCACTTTCGACAACGGTACAGAATTCAAAAATCAAATCATTCAAGATTTAGGTGAAACCCATAAAATTTCACTTCATTATATTACTAATTATAACCCAACATCTAATGCTTTAGTGGAGAGGTTCCACTCAACTTTAATTGAGCAAATCAGGGTAATCGAAGAAAAAAATATTTCTTTAGGAGAGAAGCTAAGTAGAGCCCTCCTGAGTTATAATAATTCCATTCATTCTTCAACTTCATTTACACCGTTACAAGTGATTAAAGCAGATATAAATTACAGCGTCCCAGTAGAACGTACAACTCACGAAAAAATATCAAATTACATTAAACAGTATCGTGAAAATATGATAGAAATTTCGGAATATTTAAGTGCGCAAAAGCAGAAACACGAAAGCAAATTGGACAAAATCAATCGAAATCGAGATCCTGACAAAGAATTAGATGAAACAAAACCAACCTATTTGGCTATTCCTAAAGAGGCGAAGCTAAATCCAAAGTTCAAGAAAACGAACATAGTGATAATTGATAACATCCTTATTAGAAATCCGGATACTCAGAGAGTTTATCATAAAAATAAAATAAAGCAAAGAAAGTAATGAAGTCTTATTTTCAATTGCAGGAAAAGATGAGATCCAGTCTTCTTATAATGACGATCTTATTTCTGCAATCTTCCCTTCCACTAAAAATCATGGAAATAAAAAATAACGTTCTTCTATTTTATGTAGGAAAAACTTACTTGAGTCAATCGAGACATATATTGATGTATCATAACAATTTGACGTATTTCAAGGAAATAATTAGAGTTCATTCAGTTTTAATTGATCAAATAAATGCAGTCAGCTCTAATGTAATGCTTAAAAATTATGTTGAAAATTTGAAGCATCAACTTCAGCAAAATTGTAAAATTTTGGATAACTTTTCAAATAATAGAAGTAAAAGAGGTCTAATAAATTTTGGTGGACATATAGCAAAAGTTCTGTTTGGTACACTAGATAGTGATGATGAATCACTTTATTCAAATTACTTTCAAGCAATTGAGAAAGATCTTCAAACTTTAAGAACGAGCCAGAACCGTGTAGTTAAAATCATGAGATCAATGACAGAAAAATATTCGAATATAACAAATCAGATAATCAAAAATTATAACGAATAACTATTGATTCGAAATGATATCAACAGGATTATTCTTATTCATTTCGAACAGATCACCATAAATAGAATTTTGAACGAAATTAATACTGCAGTCACTTTTGCAAGACTACACCTTTTACAAAACAATATTCTTCCTTTGAAGATTGTTACTGCAACTCATTAGTATTAGTTGCATTCATTCATTTTTATTCCAAGTTGCTTGCTCGTTTCGTGCGGCCCACGTATGTTCATTTCATTTTTCCGATAAACGCATAACATATGTTGGAGCATATGATCTATGTCGAAAAAAGAAGAGTACTGAAGCCGCTCTCGTCCGGTGCAGTGCACTTTTCTTCGCAATAAATTTCTCGTTAATTCTACAAATTCGAACTCTAGTGAAAAAGTGACTATTCTCGCTTGAGTGCTTGGACACGTTCATTCAGCCATACTGTGAAACCAGGTAGGCAGCAGTCGATACTCCAACATTCGATTTTCTTTCGAGTCATTTTTCATATTATTTCCGAATTTCATTGTTAATTTTCTATTTCGTTCTCGTTTCACTTTCAAAGGCCCTTGTCGTGCCATTTTGGTCCTTCTTGAGCCGCATATTTTCGAACCGCTTTTTCAAAATTATTGCGATCAAGCATTTTGGAATTTTTTCATTTAGTTTTTTTTTCATTTGCATTTATTTCAATCGGTCGATATTCACCTAACCTCAAAACTTGACAAGATATCGAACACATTCATAAATTCTGTAATCACGGATAAATTTCTGCGCATGTTATAGAATTTAGCTTTCATTTTCATTACATAGACAACTCTTCATTTGTTTTTCTCATCTATGCTCATAACCTTGATTCAAAACAAAGATAGACATTCTTCTTTTTGTTTATTTTCATTTCATTATTTTCAACTCTATTTTCAATTCAATAGATTCAATCTTAATTATTTACTTTATTAATTAATTTAGTTCTTTTCAATCGGTTAGTCTATTTACTCTTTTTTCAAAATTACTCAAAACAAAATTCATATTGTTTTCTGCAGTATACCTTGAATAATAATAATGACGACAAAATTGAAACAACTCAAAGCTCGTCGTCAAATTGTTATTGATGATCTCGAGGAAATTCTGAATGTAGCACAATTCGCTGTCACTGATGAAAGTCTCCACGTAAGATTCAAATTAAGATGTGAAATACTTAAGGATATTCTCGTGGAATTTCAAAATTTACACAATTGTCTCTATGATTTATCTTCCGAAGAACCGGAATTGAACACTGAGAAGGTAATTCGAACAGCCTTTATGGATAATTATTACACCATCATTAACTTATGTTAATTTATTTCCTGTAGTAATAAATCCAGTAAAAAACCAAAATAGTTGCTCTATCAGTTCGCCAAATGTGAAACTTCCAAAGATAGTATTGCCCATTTTCAATGGGAATTATAAAGAGTGGCCTACTTTTTTCGATATGTTCCAAAGTTTGGTACATGAAAATTCTAACTTGAGTCAAATAGAAAAGTTTCAATACCTCCTTAGTTCACTTTCTTCACTGCTGAAAATTATGAAAGCGCTTTTCAGACATTGGCGGAAAGATATCAAAATAAAAGACTTCTCGCTAATACGTGGTGGAAGGAAATCTGTAATGTTCCAAAGCTACAGGGTGATTCAGCTAAAGACCTTAGGCGAATTCTAGAGGTTTTTGCGGAGAACTTATCGGTATTAAGAAATTTAGGTTTACTCGTTGACCAGTGGGACTTAGTTTTATTTCACATTCTCATTCAGAAATTAGATTCAGCATCGATCAAAAGTTTTGAATTACAAGAATGTTCAACAGATATTCCGTCATTTGTCAATTTTACGAACTTTCCTGACAAATCAGTGTATAGCCTTGGAGGCAGTAGCTCTTTCTCTTCCGTCGAAAACTCATTCAGTTTCGAATTCTCAAGTTTTAAAATCCAGTTCTCTCTCAATGAATAAAAGAAATTCGACTCTTCTCGTTCAAACGGAAACTAAATCATTCAAGAAACGTATTACCTGTAATTATTGCAAGTTAGCTCATAATATTTACAAATGTCAATGATTTTTGGAACAAACTGTTCAAGATCGGTTCAAGACTATGAAGAACAAAAATTGGTGTATCAATTGCCTCCATTCTGGACATAAGATTAACAATTGTTCTTCAAAGTCAAATTGTCGTGTTTGCAACGGAAAGCATCATACCCTGTTACACATGCGCAATAATGCGGATAATGATTCTTCAACAGAGACGTTTCATTTCAATGCTGCAAATTCATCGGATTCAGGCTCAGCTCAGGTTTTAACGAATGTTTCTTCAAATTCTACCGTTCTCTTAGCAATCGCTGAGGTCGAAATTCGTGATGCTTGGGGTAGATATCAGAAGGTCCGACTTCTGTTAGATGGAGGCTCTCAAATAAATATTATAACTCAATCGTGTGTAAATAGATTAGGCTTGAAAATTTGTGATGCTTCATTTTCGATAAATGGAATTTGTGAAAGCTCATCTTCAAATTAATTAAGTCTTATTTGGAGAACAGATACCAACAGGTTAATTGGAGGGGTAAGACATCTTCTCGGAAGAAGATCGACTGTGGTGTTCCCCAGGGGTCAATTTTGGGACCCGTACTTTTTTTGATTTACATAAATGATATAGGATTTCGGCATTGCGACGGTTTATGTATTTATTGTGATGACACTTCTGTAATCATTGTATCAAAATGTATGGAGGCCCTTCTACGAAAGAAGGAACTGGTTCTAACAGAGGTAGAAGAATGGTTTTCGGGAAATCTTTTGAAGTTGAACACGAAAAAAACAACAAGTTTGGTATTTGGCACTAGACAATGTCGAGAGTATGAGAATTTTTTGGGTATGGTTCTGGACAACAGATTGGATTGGACCTCCCATGTAGAACTTGTATGTTCCAGGTTATCAAAGATTCTCTATTTATTGAGAAGACTGAAAAAATGTGGCACCTATGAGATGGTGAGAACTGCCTATTTTGCAAACTTCCAAAATGTATTGCAGTATGGGATACTTTTATGGGGCAAAGCCTCTGAGACCTCAGTACACATCCTGCAGAAGAAGGCTATTAGAATCATGCATGATATCAAAAGAAGAGAATCATGTAGACCAGTCTATGTTAAATATGGAATACTCACCTTTCCATCACTCTATATAAAAGAGTGTTTGACATATATCCATTCCAGAAAAACCATCTTGATGCAGAATGGATCATGGCATTCGTTTAACACCAGGTATAAAAACGACCTATTAACTCCTTTGCATAAACGGAAGTACACACAGAATTTCTCGACTTACTGGGGAATCAAGATGTACAATAGTTTGCCTATGGATGTGAGGAATCTCCCAGAAAAGCAATTCATGAAAAAAATTAAAGAAACATTGATGAAAAATGCTTTCTATTCAGTAGAAGAGTTTTTAAGTTATAATTGGTCTTGTTAGAATTTAAGTTTGACTATCCATGTAAATTATTGATGGAAATAAATTACTCATTACTCATTACTCATTACTCATTACTCTGCTAATTTCAGCACTGAATGTACTATTCGTCCATCAGGTCAAATAAATCCATCTTTTACATTCGATGCCTTCGTGATTCCGAAGATTTGTGCGGAAATGCCGAGTTCTTTCGTAAATCATTCGTTTTGGAATTGTATCTATAACAAGAAGTTAGCAGATCCGAACTTTTCTATTCCGAAATCAATAGACCTTCTTCTGGGAGCGGATATATTCTCTTTAATAATTCGACCGGGTCGTATCGAGGGTAACGGTTTAGAACTAACAGCACTTGAGACAGTATTTGGTTGGGTTTTCATGGGAAAGATTCAATCACCTAACATATCAGTTAACAATTTTCATTTGTCATTGTCTGAATCAGGTTTGAACTCCTCGTTGAAAAGATTCTGGGAACTTGAAGAAGTTTCAGAGAATGTCATTGTATCACCAGAAGATCAATTTTGTGAGAACTTATACACTCAGAACTATTCTAGAAATACATCTGGACGGTACACTGTGGCATTACCATTTAAACCTGATCAGTCAACACTTTCATTCGGTGACACATATTCTCTCGCACTACGTCGTTTTTTGTCCCTTGAACGTGAACTTATTAAAAACCAGAATATATACAGGGAATACTCTACTTTCATGAGGGAATATTTAGAAAAAGATCATATGTCATTGATTTCTACGAGTTCGGATTATGAAAATACTTTCTATATCCCTCACCATTGTATAATCAAACCAAACAGTCCATCTACAAAGTTGAGGGTTGTTTTCGATGCGTCAGCTCATGTACCCGGTCATTTATCTTTAAATGATGCTCTATTGATAGGTCCTAAATTACAAAAGGATATTATTGTCATTTTGATGAACTTTCGTGTTCATCGGTTCGTTTTCACAGCTGATATCAAACAAATGTATCCTCAAATATTAGTTCAAAATTCACATCGAAACTTTCAAAGAATATTGTGGCGGTTTTCTCCATCGGAACCCATAAAAACTTATCAGCTGAATACCGTTACGTACGGAGTCGCACCAGCATTTTTTCTTGCCCTTCGAACTTTGACACAGTTGGCCGAGGATGAGGGAGCTCGTTTTGCAAAGGCATCCAAAATTCTGCTCACAGACATTTATGTCGATGATGTCGTTACTGGTTGTGATGATTTGGAAGAGGCAAAGACGTTACAAGAGGAACTGATTTCCCTATTGAATTGCGGTGGTTTTGAGCTCCGAAAATGGAGTAGTAACAGTTCTCAATTACTCTCAACCATACCTCTGGATCATCAATATCACCATTCTTTGGATTTTGATATAGATCCGATAGTCAAAATTCTCGGTTTGAGGTGGTTTCCTTCGTCGGACGAATTTTCTTATCTTGCAGAAACTACTGTGCAGGTATGTACCAAACGTACCATACTTTCCGAACTTTTTCGAATTTTCGACCCTTTGGGGTTCCTTTCTCCATTTACTTTTCTTGCTAAACATTTGATCCAGCATCTTTGGACATTAGGTTTGCAGTGGGATGATACACTTCCGGACGATGTTAGCCGTCGCTGGAATCAGTGTAAATCCGAATTAACCGAATTGGGTAAATTAAAGATACCTCGAAAACTTGCATCGAAACCATTTTATCGTTGCTTACTTCATGGTTTCGGAGATAGTAGTGAGCGTGGTTACGCAGCCGTGGTCTATTTCAGGTTTTTCAATTCTGACGGCTCCATTGACATCTCTTTCGTATGTGGTAAATCAAAGGTCTCCCCATTGAAGAGAATTTCACTTCCACGACTGGAATTGTGTGCTTGTCTCTTATTATCAAAACTCATTAATGTGGTTTCCTCTGTTTACCAATCAGCCTTTACAATAGATGACATTTTTGCTTGGTCTGATTCAATGGTAGCTCTAACATGGATTAAGTCTTCTCCTCATCGATGGAAGACATTTGTAAGCAATCGTACAACTCAAATTCAGGACTTAGTTTCAACAGAGAATTGGTATCATGTTCAATCGAAAGACAATCCAGCTGATTGTGCTTCACGCGGCTTAACGCCAACCGAACTGTTGAACTGCTCTTTGTGGTGGACAGGCTCTGACTGGCTTCGTTCCAAACATCTCACCTTCGCAAATGATGAAATAGAGAATTCTCTTCATCTTGTACAAACAGAAGAGCGTCACCTCTCTTTGTCAGCTTTCATTTCTCCGTCGTTTGTTGATGATTCGCTCTCCAGGTATTCATCTCTGTCCAAGGTTCAAAGGGTGGTAGCTTACATTTTCAGATTTGTTCACTTCATGAAAAACTCTAAAGCTCCTAGGATATATAGATTTTCCGCAGTTCATCTCAAAGATGCACTTTTCTTCATTATAAAACAGGTTCAACGGGTTGTGTTCAAGGAACAGATCGATAATCTCATCTCGGGAAATCCCATATCTAAATCACTTCGAAAATTGAATCCATTTATTGGAGAAGATGGTGTTCTCAGGGTGGGCGGTCGTCTGTCTTTTTCTGGTCTGGCCTATGATCACAAACACCCAGCTTTGCTTCCTTCATCTCATCGTCTTACTGAGCTCCTTATTCAGCATTTCCATAAAATATATCTGCATCCAGGTGCTCAGACTTTACAGTTCCTTCTATCTCAACAGGTCTGGATATTATCAGCCAGACGAGCTATAAACAAAGTTATTTCTCGCTGTAACACGTGTTTCAAAGTCAATCCCAAAATGTCTCAACCTCTCATGGGTATTTTGCCACCCTTGAGAATTAATCAGCTTAAACCCTTTCAATGCGTCGGAGTAGATTATGGTGGCCCATACTTCATAACTATGTCTAGGTCTCGTGGCTCCAAATCGTTAAAGGCGTATATATGTCTCTTTGTATGTTTCACAACGAAGGCATTGCATTTGGAGTTAGTGTCAGATTTAACTTCCGATGCTTTTCTTGCTGCATTGCGTCGTTTTATTGCTCGAAGGGGTAGATGTAACCACATCTTTAGTGATGGTGGAACAAATTTCAGGGAGCTTATCAGGGAGCTTTCGAGATATATGCAGGGCGCTGTGTTGGAAGAGAAAATTGAGTGGGGTTTCAATCCGCCTTCTAGTCCTCATTTTGGGGGTCTTTGGGAGTCTGGTATAAAATCTGTCAAATCCCATTTATTGAGAGTGATCGGTCATCAAGTGATCGGTCATTGTGGAGGGTGAAAACTCTTTGGTTCCCGCTAATATTAATAGTGATAATAATAGTCTGATTGATTTACTATCGTTTGCAGAATTCGGACAGTTCAATTTTGTTAAAAATGGGGATGGGAAAATCTTAGATTTGGTTTTTTGCTCTAGAATCGAATTGAAAGGCTTAAGCCAAAGTGACATTTCTTTGGTGGACCCTGATTACTATCATCCCCCCATAGAATTTTATATCAAAAACTCCTTGAGTAAAAACCTACGGGAATCTATTGGAAGCTTTTATAATTTTAGGAGGGGATATTATGAAGAACTCATTAAATTTTATGATAGGCAAGACTGGGTTAATATTTTCAATAATCATTCTATCGATGATGATGTATCTCTATTTTATAAAATACTGGAAAAAGGAACAATTCAGCATATTCCTAGAGTAAGAATTAGGCACAGGAGATTTCCGTGCTATTTTGGCGTTGATACAATAAAGTTAATTAAGAGGAAAAATTGTTTGCATAAAAAATGGAAAATTTATGGATCAGGGTACTATTTCGAAAAATTTAGAATATTGAGAAGAAAAACCAAAATCAATATTTTTAGAGATTACCAAAATTATATTAGGGATTATGAAGATGACATAACAGTTCATCCGAAGAATTTTTGGAAATATGTAAGGAATTGTAAGGATGAGGGAGGTGTACCAAGCAGAATGCACTATGGTGATGAGTCTGCTGAGAATGGTCAAGATACATGTGATTTATTTGCGTCATTTTTCAGAAGTGTTTATAAACCATACTCTCAGAGATCTCACCATCATAACGATTTAGGTTATAATAATCAATTAAGTACAGTTGAATTCACTCCGGAAATGCTTTTGAATAAGATAAATTCTCTGGATGCTAATAAGGGAGCAGGATTTGACGGATATCCCTCATATTTTTTAAAAAACTGTGGTTCTAGCTTGTGCTTATCCATTGTCGATCCTGTTTAACAAATCGGTGCGTGCGGGTACATTTCCTGATTCTTGGAAGACTTCCCTTCTTGTTCCTATTTACAAGAACTCTGGTAGTAAACATCTTGTTGACAACTATCGTGGAGTTAGCAAATTGTCGGTCTTCGCGAAGTTGTTCGAGTGTCTTATTTTGGATGTGTTATTTTACTCTCTGAAATCGTCGATACTGGAAAATCAGCATGGCTTTGTTGCTGGTCGTGGTATTGAGACGAATTTGTTGATTTACACTGAATTTATCTCGGGCGCCTTAGATGGTCGGTGTCAGGTAGATTCGGTGTACACTGATTTCAGTAAGGCTTTTGATAGAGTTGATTACAATTTACTTTTGTCCAAGCTTGCTGGGGTCGGTGTGCATGGGGATCTCCTCAGGTGGTTCTCCTCTTATCTTTATAAACGAACCCAGCTGGTGAGTGTCAGTGGATTTAGGTCAGCGCCGTTCATAGTAACATCTGGGGTACCCCAGGGGTCTCATTTGGGACCGATACTATTTTTAATATTCCTGAACGATATAGGAGATTGTTTCAAATTTGTGCACTTTTTACTGTTCGCAGATGATTTGAAGATGTTTGGGGTGATCAAGTCGGTGAGGGACTGTGTGGAGTTTCAGAGGGATATTGACGCGTTTACAGATTATTGCGGTCAGAATGAATTAGATCTGAATATAAATAAATGCATATGCATATCATTTTCTAGAAGCCATGCTAGTATTCAATTTCAGTATCGATTGGTTGGTTGTGAAGTAAAGAGGGTGAATCAGGTTAGAGATTTGGGAGTGATTTTCGACTCAAAGTTGTCATTCGCCGCTCACGTTGATACACTCATCGCTTCAGCCGGTAGATATTTGGGTTTCCTTTGTAGGATATGTAGGAATTTTAAGAACGAGGCAGCAATAAAAGCCATATATTTCGCATTTATACACAGCAGAGTTAATTTTGCCTCTATTATATGGAATCCATTTTATACCGTGCATAAGCAAAGGTTGGAGAGATTGCAGAATAGATTTATCAGATTTTTACACTTCAAAATAACCGGTAATTATATCACTTCAGGTATAACACAAATAAGATCTCAATATCATATGGAATCCTTAGAGAACCGAAGAATTAAATTAGATTTGATTTTCATATATAAAATCATGAATAATTTCTACAATTCACCTGAATTGACTTCCATGGTCCTGTATCACGTTCCTACGAGAACGTTTAGAAATAGGAAATTACTTTTTCAAGGTAGATTCAATACGAATCTTGGCAGAAATTCGCCTATCATGAGAATGTCTAACTTATTTAATCAATTTTGTAATGATTTAGATCCATTTAATGTTAATTTAAGATCATTTAAGCGGAGTATCAGGGGTGTTTTCTTTCACTGATTATTTTTGTTGTTTCATGTTGTATTGTGACTTTGTACACCATAGGAATTAAAATTATGTGTTTTAGTGTATTAGAGGATACTTTTTTGGGAGTATTCCTGTTTGTATCCCGAAATTGAATAAATAAATAAATAAATCAGATCCTGACATATGAGGAGTTTTATACAGTCCTCACACAGATTGAATCTGTGCTCAATTCTCGCCCTTTATGTCCGCTTAGTAATGATCCGAATGACATATCTGCACTGACACCAGGACATTTTCTTACTTTGGCTCCATTAACTGCTATTCCTGAACCAGATTTATCTCACCTATCTATCGGTCGATTATCGCGTTGGCAGCTTTTAACTCGTATCCATCAGGATTTTTGGAAAAGATGGAATTTAGAATACCTGAACACACTGCAACAACGAAAAAAGTGGTTCAATAGTGACTCGCCACCTTATTCAATAGGTGCACTAGTCTTGATAAAAGATGATCAACTCCCTCCATTGCGCTGGTGACTTGGACGCATTGAGAAATTGCATCCTGGTGCTGATAAAATAGCTAGAATAGCTACTATTCGGACTACTCAAGGTGTACTGCAGAGATCAGTGGTTAAATTATGTCCATTACCTCTCCAATAATTATGACGTATGTTGATGTATATATGTATATATTTTTTGCTTTATGTTCGATATCTTTTCAATTTTATATTTGCTTTGTTTCATAAAATATTCTATTTTAGGTGGGCGGTTATGTTACTGCAACTCATTAGTATTAGTTGCATTCATTCATTTTTATTCCAAGTTGCTTGCACGTTTCGTGCGGCCCACGTATGTTCATTTCATTTTTCCGATAAACGCGTAACATATGTTGGAGCATATGACCTATGTCGAAAAAAGAAGAGTACTTAAGCCGCTCTTGTCCGGTGCAGTGCACTTTTCTTCGCAATAAATTTCTCGTTAATTCTACAAATTCGAACTCTAGTGAAAAAGTGACTATTCTCGCTTGAGTGCTTGGACACGTTCATCCAGCCGTACTGTGAAACCAGGTAGGCAGCAGTCGATACTCCAACATTCGATTTTCTTTCGAGTCATTTTTCATATTATTTCCGAATTTCATTGTTAATTTTCTATTTCGTTTTCGTTTCACTTTCAAAGGCCCTTGTCGTGCCAAAGATATTCCAGGAAACTGTTAAATCCACAAATATAATGAAACATTTACACCATTTGAAAAATTTCTATTCAATTTGTTATACTTCAGTTCAATTTAATTATGAAAATGTAGTTTTCGTAATTGAGGTACCTATCACTTCTCCAAACCCTTTAGATACGTACCACCTCCACTATATTCCTTACAAAAATGTTACCCTTATCGAAAAGTCTCCATATCTGTTGACCGAAAAAGAGGAAGCCAAATGGACTATACCACAAGAGTGTCCAAAAATAGAGGATTGGTGGATCTGCCCACAAAATGCTTTACGGCCCGTACCTGTTTGCATGGAAAAACTAATTTCCCATAAATACGAGCAATGCCCGAGAAGAATTACCCAAACCAGAGACGATCTCCTAAGATTATCATCGGGAAAGTTCCTATCAGTGAACAATGTGAAAATAAGTGAAATGTGTAATGAACATACGGAGTACTACAAACTAACAGGGATTTACTATATTGAGACACCCTGTAATATTATTAATAGTTTTAAATATTTCTTTAATGATAAAGTTTCCCCAATATTTTATCATATAATTTAACAATACCTTATATTAGCATAGAAAATTCAACTGCAGAAGAAATTATTTTTGGCGCTCTTGTTCACCCGAACAGAGTGCCTATCATTTTGCCCGAATGTCTGTAATTTTGGAACATCGAGCCGAAAATGGTCTCAATCGATTGGGTTCGACTCCCTGATGAAGAATTCGTGGCGAAAGTTGAGTCTGTCCGGCCGGCCGGCCGTATCCCCTCTAGCATCCAAAAGGAATCAGCTAGAGTTTTCATATTTTGAGAATAGGTTGATTGTCCAAATATCTCGGTCAAGTTCGTTATTGGGCCAAATCCGTCGGATGGTTCAGTAGTTATGAGCATCTGAAATTTTGTTTCCTCAATAACTACTAGAATATCCATCCGATCGAGTTGATACTTGGAATGTTATTGAGGGAGGCTGAAATGAAACGGATTGAAAATTTCGCAGAAATCGTCACGCTAGAAAATTTCTAAAAAATTTTCGAGAAAAAAATTTTCAATACTCAATATCTCCTAAGACTTCATTTAGATTTGAATAAAAATCCGTATATATATTGAGGTTACCGATATCTTACTCATCCTCAAATTTCATCGTCGTAGCTCTCCCCCTTCTGAATATATGATCATTTTTTTCATTTACTCAAGAGAAAAATAGAAATGTCATGAAGTCCGAGCTTTGTCATTGAAAGATTTGCCATCACAGATCGATAATCGTTTGACAACTTGCGGACCTAGATATCAGTGTCAGTTGACGTAATATCAATCAAAATTTTCATAGAATTCATAGAGGTAGAATTCGATGTCGATGACGTTGTCAAAATTCAGAAAAGCACAGACGTAATATTAATCAAAAAATTTTTTATCATAGAGAAAGAATTTGATGGCGTCAAAACTCAGAAAAGCAATGACGTACGGTTTTAGGAGAAGCATAGAACAAAATTTGGTGAAAATTATGAGTAGTTATTTTCAAATTGAGATAAAGGTTTGTTTATTCATTAGGCTTGGATATTTGCATCATATTGTCCCATAGTACGGAAAAAGACTATTGTTCACCCGATCAGAGAGCTCATAGATTTGTTAAGGTTTGAATATTTACTCGCAAGTAGCTCAACAAGAGCGCCAAAGCAATCTGACCTCACGTCAGTGCTTTCTTAATTTTTTTAATTGGAGGATTCATCCAAATCATATTTCTTCAATGTATTTTATAATAACCATTGCAATTATCTTTATAATAGTATTTGCATTATATAAGATTTTCATTTTAAAATTTTCTGAGAATATTGAAAAACAAAAAAATAATTCAGCCCCTTAAGCTGAACTTATTTCCTTTTAAGGGGGAGGTATTACGCATTCCTACATGCAGACAACCTATTGTATTACACACTCCTCTACATGCAGACGACCTATTGTAATAGGAGATAGCCTTCCGCTAGTTCTGCATGTCAGCATGTCAGCACCAGGCTCGTCTTGACGACGAATAGATTTATTAATTAGATGTTATTCATTATTATTTTGATCGCTAACAAGTAAATCTGTTTCCAGCTTATAAACCTGTGTTTCTTTAAAAACGTGATTTTTGTGTGCAATTCCAAAATTATATATATAATTTTGTAAATTCTTTTCTACTTATTTGGAATCCAATAAAACTTATCTAGATGCATTGATAAAGTTTTTTAATTAATCTCAAATACAAAAACAACAAACAATTAATATTACCTGAGAGTAAATCGAAAGAATAAGTTATTATTCGACTCGATTTTTATCAAACTGATCTGCACAACTTGTCAATATTACAATTATCTTAAAACTGAACTTCTTTCTTACATCAACCAAAATTTGATCATGCGTAAATAAAATAATGATTCAAATTATTTTTTTACACATATAGCAAAAAAGTTTCTTTATTTTATGTTCAAGCCGTTATAGTCAAAATAGTAAGTATTCAGTAGACCGAATGTGTAAGGAAAATGGTCGTACATAAGAGGTATAATTTTATAATTTCAATAAAACTCTTTCTTCTGGGGCGAACCGTAAAAAGAATTCATCTCTTTTAAGTTTTTCATAAAGAGAGAGAAATATCTTTGCGTGTGTGCATCAAGGGTAACAGTTCTAGAATCGTATTTTGGGAATCTAGAGTAGAGATGTAAATCATGCGCAGCGCACATGTACAGCGTGATAATTTGAATGAACGGAAGGAATTCAAACATCTTTCCCCGCTGGTTCTGAATGAAGAATCAACTTAAAAACAAATTATTTCATTACATTATGGTTGAAATAGAAGGAAAAACAAAATTAACTTTTTGATGGTGATGGTAGAGAACAAATTTTTTGAATACTCAATTCATCCTTTTCAGATCAACTTCCCTAACCTTGTTGTCAAGACCTGGGTAAACATTCATATTCCGTGGTTTACGCCAATTCAATTGCAAAGAATTATTTACTATCCATGATAAGGACTAAATAATCGATTTTCAAGTCTGAATTTGACTTCAACCATCTAGGTATATTTTGCCAAGTATTTGAGTATTCAACTGACCATCTCTTCCAGAAATCTTGGTGAAGCTCTGAACAAAGTTGCCGACTTGACCATGGATTGGTGGTGCTGATAGGTCTTTATCTGGAATTGCAGTGAGGGGTGCTCCAATTAGAAAATGACCAGGTGTTAGACAATTCAAATCAGTAGGGTCGCTTGAAAGTGGACACAAAAGTCTAGAATTCAATGCAACCTTAATTTGCGTGATTACTGAGTACAACTCATCAAACGTGAGAGATGCATTGCCCACTATGCGATACATATGATGTTTGCCGCTTTTTACTGCGGCCTCCCATAGACCCCTCTCTATGAGGGTTACGTGGAGCTATGAATTTCCACTGGATATAGTTCTCGAATAATCTTCTAATGCGTTCATGTTATCCTTTACCTTGGAACAGTCATATAGTCCCTTTAAAATGTTACTAGCACCAAGAAAGTTTGTCGCGTTGTCGCTATAAATGGATATCCCCTTCGTGAAATGAACCTTTTAAGAGCAGAGATGAAAGCGTCAGTTTTGAGATCACTCACTAATTCAATATGTATTGCCTCTGTGGCCATACAAACAAAAATACATATGTAATATCGAATTTGGGGAGCCTTTCGTAGGTTCGAGCTTCTCCACAATAATGGGCCACCGTAGTCTTAACCAACTTGAGAAAATACTCTTGTGGCGGAAATCTTAACTTTTGATAAATCTGCCATTATCTGTTGTGCATTTTTTGCTCTGAACCTATAGCAAACCATTCATTTATTAACGATTCGTTTTATTGCTTTGAGACCGTTCAATGGCCAGAAGTGTAATCTAGAATATGAGAGGATAGCCTGAGGACCAGTTTTTCATGTTCTAACTTCAGCATCAGTTGAAACTTTGAATAAACGCACTGTTCTTTCCTGCAACACACAGTTATTGTGAAATCTGAAACAATATGTCAAAGTGCGGTGCAACTTAGAGAATTAAGAAAAGGCCGATGAAAAATATTCTAAATCCGGTTTTGTTGTATTCTTGAAATCATTCATTGTAATTTTTCTTTCTGGAGGATTTTTAAGAAGAGGAGTTAACTTAAATTCGGATAAATTCGTACTCATATGGGAGAGATAACACGGACCGGTCCACCAAGTAGAATTATATTTCAAATTTTCAGGGGATTATCCATGTGAAATAAATAAGCTGGATTTTGAAAAGATCTCACGTGAGACCAGCGGCAATTAGAAGTCAACTGTTGTATGATTGCTACTTGATTTGAAACATTAACACACCAGAGCGATGGATGAGATGCTATCCATGCTAACATGATCTCTGAATCTGATAATAAGTAAACCAAAAGTTCAAAAGAATATATACAGGATCTTTCACGAGGAACCTCACCCATATTTATACGGGACACTACTGAACGTATTTTCATGAAATTCAGCACTTATGAGTATTTCACGATGCTGATGAAATCTAAAATATTTTCAAGGCATGAGCACCTCCGGTTTTTCCGGAAATGACGTCAACTTCCGTTTTTCAAATTACAACACCATTTTTTTATTGCAGAAATAGATTCCTTAGAAAATTTCAAGTTATTTTGATGTAATATTTTTCAGTTTTGGTTGGAAAATCGTGAAATCGCTATTCATGATACAGGGGGTGAAAAAATCACTTTCAAAGTTAGGGATGACAAAATCGTGAAAAATCAATTTTTTCAGTATAGAACCCCATTTTTTTATGGCAGATATTGAATCTACGTTAAAAAATAATGTTAGTGTATGCATCACACCCTTGCCCTAAAGTGGATATTTTCTGAGTTATTCACAAAAACTGTTTTTCGTCTTGAATTTTCAGCTATTTCTTTTCCCTTCACGCCAAAAAGATGAAATTTTCAGGAACTGTTACTTAAACCATGTTTTAGATTTTACTACCCTAATATGCAAGAGAAAAAAGTTACAGGTTGTTCCTAAATAGTTGGCGAATTTGGATTCGAATTTGTATCGGAAACCTCTTTATTTCAACTAATCGGCCATCGGTTTTCTCTCCAGTGATAAATAAATAATTCCTTATGAACCATATGCAAAAACTTACCATGTTTCACATTCTTTTTTTTCAATGATAGATATCATTAATTACATCTGCCAAATTCCTCTTTATTCAGTAGCATTTTGTGTTTACTATTGATTTGGTGATAATTCGTATCACTATGCCTAATTTTACCAATGAAGATTGTTTAAATCTCATTCTACTTCATGGAGAATGTAATAAAGTTGTAGATAGAACGATTCGACTGTTCATTGAGAGGTTTCCTGACCGACCCAGACCAACGAAAGATACCATTAACAGAACCATGACAAACTTGAGAAATGTCGGATCTTTCGTTAAGAAAACTATACACAGAGAAAAAAGTGTAGTAGAAGATGAGAACAACGAAATTACAGTTCTTGCATATTTTCGTGTGAATCCTCAAAATTCTCTCAAAGATGCCGAGATTGCTCTGGGATTATCTCAATCGAGTGTTTGGACAATATTGAAAAAACATAAAATGCACCCATATAAATTCAATAGGGTACAGCATTTGAAGGCAACTGATTTCGTGAGGAGAATAGAGTTTTGCGAAGCTATGATGATTCGATTTCAAGAGAATGAAAACTTTTTGGACGGTAAAATTTGGACAGATGAATCTAAATTCACAAAGTATGGTTCTTTCAATAGGCATAACAGTCATTATTGGAATGAAGAGAACAACCACCACTTCAGACAATGGAACTTTCAAGAGACCTGGAGTTTCAATGTTTTTTGCGCCATCAAAAATAATGCAATTCTTGATGTTCACATTTATGATGGGACTTTAACTGGTAAGATAGAACACTACACATGTCTGCATTATTTAAAGAATGTTCTCCCTTAGGAGATAGATATTCTGACATATTGACTCAAATAATCGAACCAATAATACAGAACCATAATGACTTATGGTATCAACAAGATGGCGCGCCTCCACACAACTCACTCAATGTGTCAAATATCCTATACAGGCTCTTTGAAGATCGATGGTTGGCGAACAATGGTCCACATCTTTGGCCACCACGTTCTCCCGATTTAACTCCTTTAGACTATTATGTTTGGGGTAGGATAAAAAATATTGTCTACTCAACTCAGACTGATAAAGAGGACTGCATAGAACGAGTCAGAAATGCGTTCAGGTTTGTTTAGATTTTTAGATTCATGGTTTTGAAGCTCAATTTGGTTTTTAAACACTTTTGCAGATCTCTTCCTCCCGATGAAATAAGAAGAGCAACGCACGAAGCATTCCTGAGACGTATAAATAAATGTCTAGAGATTAACGGTCAAAACTTTGTGCTTCTTCTCTAGTTATAACTGCGAGAGTTTGCCATGGTTCTCCTAATAGTAACTTGAAATCGGTTTCAAGAAGGGGTGAAAAATCTACAGCATGGTTCAAATAACAGTTCCTGAAAGTTTCATCATTTTGGCGTGAAGGGAAAAGAAATAGCTGAAAATTCAAGACGAAAAACAGTTTTTTGTGAAAAACCCAGAAAATATAAACTTTAGAGCAAGGGTGTGATGCATACACTCACATTAATTTTTAACGTAGATTCAATATCTGCCATAAAAAAATGGAATTCTAATTTGAAAAAAATTGATTTTTCACGATTTTGTCATCCCTAACTTTGAAAGCGATTTTTTCACCCCCTGTATCATGAATCGCAATTTCGATTTTTAAAGTGGATACATCAAACTTATATCTTGAAAAATACCAAAAATGAAAATTTTCCATCCAAAAACCTCGAGGTTATTCTTGTTTCAGTGGAGCTCTATTTTCAATTTGTTTTTGTATTTTCCCGCTCAGAGAGAGATATTTCCAACCAATACTGAAAAATGTTACATCAAAATAACTTGAAATTTTCTAAGGAATCTATTTCTGCAATAAAAAAATGGTGTTGTAATTTGAAAAACCGAAGTTGACGTCATTTCCGGAAAAACCGGAAGTGCTCATGCCTTGAAAATATTTTAGATTTCATCAGCATCATGAAATACTTATAAGTGCTGAATTTAATGAAAATACGTTCAGTAGTTTCCCGTATAAATATGGGTGAGATTCCTCGTGAAAGACCCTGAATATACAGTATGGAACAGCTAAATTGAATAAATTCGATAAAGAATAAATGAGAGCGTGTTTGGAAAAACTTTTGGACACGGCGAATTGTATTTTAAACTGAGAATTTTTTTCAAAAAAAAATTATATAGGGTGCGTCATGTGACAGTGGCCAATACCCACTTTCTTATTTTAAATGCAAGTTCGACGTATTTTGGCCAGATTCACCGACCTACTGGATAGCAAACAGAAACAAGATTCATGATGTCTTGGACTTTTTTAGGACACGAATGGAATTAACAGGAGCCACATAGAAGCGACTTCCCATCTTCCAAACGTTTCATCTGACCATTCACCCGTCCTGCTAACCCTCCACACAATACCCAAATAGTATGAAATGAAATATTAATAATTAATAAAGACGAAGTAAACCAATTGGCCTAAGTTCCAGCAAATACTCGAGGAAAAAGAAGTTATGAATATAATTTTAGGAACGCCTAATGGTATAGGAATATCTGCAAACAACAAAACAAAAAGATACATAAAGTAGCATGGGAAAGTACTCCAACACATTCAAGGGCGGAAGAAACAAACTTAAGGACAGGAGAAATTCATATGAAATTACGTCTCCAATTATGGGAACTGCGGGTTGATAAACGAAGGGCAAGAGGGAAATGGCAAAGATCACGGAATCTGCTTGATGAGACAATACTGAATCGACTCATCAGAAAACTACGTGAAATCCTGTAACTATATAAAAATTCTCAATACCAACACTACATAGAGAATATAAATGATGAAAATGAGCACAGTATTTGGAAAGCTACAAAAACCTTCAAAAGACCTACATTGAGGAAATCTCCTATTGAAATAACCATGGAATGATGGGCTGCCACAGATGAAGAAAAATGCATTACATTTGCCAACAATTTGTACATGTCTTCACACCAACTGACCTCTATTTTGCTATCAGAGATGCAGATGTTCCATGTCAGATGCCCTCACCAATCAAAACTTTCCCATCTACAGACGTAGCCAATTAGATAAGTAAAATGAAAAACAAGAAGGCTCCTGAATGCGACCTCGTAACAGCGGAAACTCTAAAAAACTACCCAAGAAAATTGTTGTTCTGCTCACAACATTATTAGAAAGAATGATGAGTATATCTTATTTCCCCATCATATGGAAGTATGCTGAGGTTATAATGATCACCAAATCTGTTAAACCAGAACACAATGTGGAATTATATACGCCCATAGGGCTTCTGCCAATCCTGCCAAACTAGCAGACCATTATTTTGTCGTGGGAAGCAATCACCACTCTTGCCAAAATCAAATCAGGAGTTCCAATAGGGAAGTATTTTGGGACCACTTTCATATATCATCTACACTTAGGACATATCAGAAAATGAAAACACCGCCATAGCATCTTATGCAGATGATATAGCCTTACTTGCATCTGATGAAAACGCTGAAATTCCAAACAGTTACAAGAACTCCTGGATTACCTTGGACAACGAAAATAGCAACTCAACATCAATGAGGCTAACTCAGTTCAAGTTATATTCACTACAAGGATTAATATATGCCCCTCTGTTGAAATATTCGAAAAGGACATACCAGTCGACACCAAAGCTGAGTATCTCGGCATACATTTGGAGCAGCGCCTCAACAGGAGACAACACATTAATGCCAAAAAGAATGAAATGAATCTGAAATTCCAAAAAATGTATTGGCTTATAGGCAGAAAGCCAAAATCGAGTCTTCAAAGTAAATTGCTAATTTACAGAGCGATATCAAGCCAATATAGAAGTACGGCCTTCAATTATGGGGTTGCGCTTAGCCATCAAATGTTCAAAAGGTTCAAAGAATGCAATAGAATAGAATAAAATAGAATAGAATTTTATTGATCCTCTAAGACATACAAATATGTATAGGACAAGTCAATATTGAGAAATGAACAAAAAATAAATTGTTCCGCACAAAGGTTAGCATCCCCTAGGAATTCACCCACAGAATAATAGCCTTTACAAGCAAGATTGATTTTTATCACTTTCTTAAACTTGTTTATTTCTAATATTTCAATACTAGGTGGAAGGTGATTATACAATATAATTGCCTGATAGACAGGGCTTGCTTCATATTTCGTTGTTTTATGAAGAGGAACTGTAAGTGTGGTAACATTCCTTGTAAAGTAGGTGTGGAAGCTAGAGAGCTTTACCATCAAATAATCATTTTCACGTAAGTATACCAAGCACCTGAGTATGAACAGAGAAGGCAAAGTGAGTATACTATGTTCCTTGAATACATTTCTGACGGTATCCATCGGTTTTAAATTAAAAATTAACTTTGAAATTCTTTTTTGCATAACAAACACCCTATGAGTATCAATAGTGTTACCCCACAGTATAACATTGTAATTCAGTAAACTATAAACTAACCCATAACAAACATCCATCATAGCCTGGAAAGGCAGTGAATTCTTTATCCTGCTTATAGCATAGTAAGAGCTTGCTAATTTCCCACAAACATAATCACAGTGATCGCTCCATCTTAGTGAGGTATCCAAGTAAATACCTAAAAATTTAACATTGTCTACCGATAAAATAGGATGTTCCATGCATTTGACAACTATAGGTTCACAATCTATTCTTAAATCCAATGCACTCAGTTTTCTCCAAGTTCAGAACTGAATCATTAGATCTGCACCAATTCAGGAACTTAACTACTAGCGAAGTACAGATATCAGATAGATCGCACAGGTCTCTGGCCGAGACCGCCATCGATGTATCGTCAACGAAAAGAATCATAATTTCAGGGTCTATATACCCCGGTAGATCATTTACAAAAAGGAGAAACAGCAGTGGTCCCAACACCGAACCCTGAGGTACTCCATGATGAAGATCATATTTCTCAGACCAGCAATTCTCTATCTTCACAAATATGGATCGATTCTTCAAAAATGACATCAGCCATTGGAGAAAAATACCGCGAAAACCTATATTGTATAGTTTGCTCTCCAAAAACTGCAAATTTATAACATCGAAAGCTCTGGACAAATAAAAAAATATGCCAGCCACAAACATTCCTGCATCCAATTTTTTATAAATAAAATCAACCAGCGAAAATGCTGCTGTTTGCGTAGATCTTTTTTCCCTAAAGCCAAGTTGGCAGTCAGTAATAATTCGAAAGCGTGTCAGAAATGCGATTAAGTACAATTTTTTCAAAAAGTTTGAAGAATACACTTAAAACCAAGATGGGTCTATAATTATCAATGCAACAAGGATCATGTTTTTTAAAAACAGGAAGCACAGACGCTACCTTCAATAGATCAGGGAATTTACCAATTGTGACCGATAAATTAATAATATAAACAAGATGATCATCGATATTATCCACTATTGATTTCAATACAGAGACAGATGCTCCATCAATACTAGTACTCTTTTTATTCTTCAAGCTTCTAACAGTACTCACAACTGGATGAAAGAAGAAAGTGTTTCCCGACAAAGCTGAGGTCGTACATAAAGATGACAAAATATTCCCATAATAATCCTGGATAATTTTTTCAGCAACTGATGCAAAATGATTAGCAAAAACATTAGCAATATCTCTTGACCTCGTATATTTTTCCCCTGAATAATTTATTTGGAATGCTATTTTCTTTGTGCTTTTTCTTCCCGTAATACTATTTACTATATTCCATACTGCTTTATTACTATTGCTGGAGGAGTTTATGATGTCCGAGTTTGCTTTTTTATAGACTTCGTAAGAATCAATAGTCTTCATATTTTTATTCAACCAATCTAAATTTTTCAAATTATTGCTTGCTTTCTTCACTTCCTCATTTATCCAATTTTTCCCAGTTTGATTTGAATTCCTAGATCTCACCAATGTACAACCTATTTCCAGAGAATACTGTATTAACAAAGGCATCGTCAATATTGGTGCATTTATATTTATCCATAAAATTTAAAGTTAAAATGAATTCGGTTAAAGCTGATAATGTTTTATAATTAATTTTCCTAACTAGAATTGGATTATCAACAGATTTCTTGTTTCCAGATGGTATTTGCATTATATAATTGAGTGAAAAAACCTTATGATCTCCTAAAAAACCTTCGAAAATGTCAGTATTAAAATTCACAGATGGAGCATTTGTTAAAATGTAATCTAATTTAGTTGAAGATGTGATTCCCCTGGAATTAGTAAAAACTCTAGTGGCGGCCATAGAAGTAACTTTCAGATCTAAACAACGCAATAGATCATTAAATAGATGTTTCTGTGAGCAATTTGTCTGGAGATAATCGATATTGATATCCCCACAAAGGAAGATAATATCAGCAATTTTATTACAATGTGCAATAACAAACTCAAGTCGTCAAGAACCCTTGTTCTTGACATCCTTTCCATGTTGCACCAGTACTCTGCAATACTCATTACTAAAGGACGTTGATTATACAATAATAATTCTAAACAATCAATCTTATTGTTGAGAGATTGAACATTAATTTGAAAAATCAATCTTGAATTTTTTGAATTGATCCGATGTTTTTCTTTCCATCCTCATCGTTCTCCCAAAAAATGATGAACACTAGCATTAATAGGCCAATTGGCTGGATCGCAAACTTTCTCTGATTCACTACATGCAATTAAGACTTTGAATGATGCATATACTTCAGGATACCTAGACTGCAGTGGCTCGCATTTGTCACGGTTTCAAAATTCCCGCTCCAGTTAGTACCTGCAAACCGAACTGGTGGCGTTAGTCGCAGTAGTTTGCCAGCTTATCTCGTACGTTTCGATGGACGCCGTTGTCGTTGGTCCTTTTCTGTCATCATGTGACGTAGGTTGTCAATTACATCGTTCTTCCCGCATATTTGGTTGAAATGTCCTGAAGTAATTAATCGCAATTTTGCGGATCTGAACAGGATTTTAACTGAAGCCCTGAGAGAAATCTTATCATGTTGGTTTGGTTTGTTCGTTGGTGAGATTTTTGCGCTTTAGCGGAGTGGCGTATTTGTTTGGAAAAACGAAGTGGGATTGGTGAGTTAACCCATGTTTGTCACGAGGTATTTTAGATTTTTGTTCGTATTTTAGCATCATTCTGCTTCAAATTGGGAATTATTATTGTACCGTTGCGGGTACCGCAGATTCTGAACTGTCTTTGAAGTCTTCGAGCTGTTTGTCTAGGCTGTCTTTGAATTACCGTCGAGCTGCCGTGGGAGCTGTCTTTGGGGACCTCCACCAGATTTCGCCATCTAAGATACCACACCTGTCGTCTACCCTGGGCGCATTACTGTGAGAAATTGTACTACGTTGGCCCAGGAATATATTTGAGCCCAGTTTCCATCTACGAGACTGTGAGAATAATTATGGGTTGAGAAACTATATCCTTTTGTACTTCAGTCAAGCCACGACCTAGACTGTTAAAGAAGGTTAGTCTGTAGAATTTAGTTAAGATTGATTAGTATCAAAGAGGCCCAATTCAGTGAATACTGTTTAGTACATAAAACCCGACTTATCGAGAAGGTCGCTTAGATATAAGTAAGGAGCTATTTGTAACGATTACCATCGAGGCTCTAAGTATATACCTTGGGGTGATATTACTGTTTGTTTAGTAAGAGATAAAGCATTATATCGAATATTCGGGTTGTGAAGTAAGAACTAGTTAGTGATCTACCTTCTGTAAGATATATCCTCGTTTGAGGGACCTTGTGTATATCATTTGGGCTCATTATATTATTAAATAATTGCTCTTTATTCTCTACCAGCCAATACCTCCCGCTTGTGTGATTGGGCTCGTTTGGCATCCTGAGAGTGCGTTCGTTTTTTTCTCTTTTGCGACCCTGAGATCTTTAGTGTACTTTCCTCTTTTTTTTTCTTTGTATTATCATAAAAGAGAGTGGCGCCCCTTTATAAGTAGTCTCAGCTCTAGAGCCAGCCGAGGAGGTACTTTGTGCACTCTCGGGAGCCGAGTGGGTTTGGTGACACATTTTACGCTTGTGAATGCTTTACTTAGGAACTTCTGAAGATCCGCCGCTGTTGTATTCGATTTCAACCTGGATACATGATATGCCTTCACTTTTTCGACCCCCTCGATCAAATCTGCATTAATATTTGAACCAACCACTAATGCTGGACGAGACTTTCTTCTGGATGTTCTTGAATTGACTTGTTTCCATGTAAAATATTCAGCCTCAACCGAGTCCGAGTGCACTACTTTTTTGGAAGTTGTTCTTTTGTATTTATTTTCCATCTTGCTTTGTTTGTTTACATTTTTATCCTGACCTTGAGCCGGAGTGCCAGAGATTGATTGTGACATATTAGTAGGGAGAACATGATCGGCATAAGTACGCATGGGTGGCATGCGCATCGAATTATTTTTTGGTATGTGAATGATATCTTCCTTATCTGAGGTGATAACTTTTTCACGTACTTTGGCTGAATCTTCACATGAATGTATTCCCTTTCTTTATTTTTGTTTTCCAGCATTAAAATTTTATCTTTCAGTAACTGATTATTCTCCTCCAGTAACCGATTTTTACCTTCCAATTCATGAATAATTTTAAACAACAATTCTTCTTTTGTAGAGGTATTATCTATCTCGATGTTGTAGTTAATAACTTTTTCTACTTGGGATGAACCCTCCATTGTAGATACTTCAGGTAATGAAAATATTAGTTCTTCCTCACAACACTTTTTACTTTTTTGAGCACAACTACGATGGAAAATATTCCAGCATTTTTTACACTTTATACCACTTTTTGCGATAGTATTTTTACATTCTTTACATTTCAATTGAGAATCAGGCGAGTTAATAATCGAAGCATCTGTTTTGCTCTACGACATCTCGACGAATGTCGTCATTGGCTAATGCCCCTTGGTATGTCTCCAACCACACCATTCATGGAGATTAGCAAATCTTCCGAATAGGCGAATAAGGGGGCTTATTGATTAACAATAGTATATTCTAAAACAAGTTGCAGAATGGGCACCTATTCCAACACGAATGCGAAATTCGAAAACGAGCGACGAAGGAGCGCATGAGTGTTGGAATTGCCTTCTGCAACGAGTATTAGACGATATTTTCTCTATTTCAGTCCAGAGTTGTGCTCTGCGGATATTGTCGAAAAAATGTGGTTAAATCCCTTAAATGTGTAAAATGTGATAGCAAATACCATCCATCGTGCATCACAAGAATGAAAGGTGCAAAAATCGGCGCCGAATCATCCCTGGTTTGTTGTGAATCGGGAAAAAAATCCGAAGTGTCTGAAGACTGCATTATTGACGATACGAACGACATGTCAACTGGAATGAAACAAACGACTTCAATTGAATCAACCAAATTTGAATTGATGATCAAAATTATTCAAGAATTGGAGGATAAAAATCAAGTTCCAAATGAAAATTATCAGTTACTGAAATATAAGATTTCAGTTCTCGAGAAAAACATAACAGAAATCGAATGTAAACAAGTGCATATTGAAATAACGCCCCATGAACAAAGGGAATGTGCGAAAGTATATAAACAATTCCAAGTGAGTAATAATATTGAGGATACTGTAACTGGACGTCACGAGAAATTTAAAAATCAAGTCATTCCCTCGACGAAGAAAATAGAGCATTCAAGAACAAGACGTCATTACCATGATTTGGAATTAATCCAGGAAAGTAAAATGGCAGAAATCATAAACCTTGGCAAATTTGAAAATAATGAAGATGGTCAAAAGAACGTAAAAATTGCAAATGTGAAGGAAAAAAAAGACAACAACTTCAGCGGACAAGAAAAGAAGGCATGGTTTTTTATCAGTAGGGTTAAGGAACATGCAACAGAAAATAGCGTTCAACATTATATTAAACAAAGACCTGGATTTGATAAGGTTAATGTAGAGGTGAAGGAGTTAATCTTCGAGGAGAAAAAGGAAAAGAATAAAAGCTTTTTAGTTAGAGTACCATTCGAGAGGAAGGATGACCTATATAATCCACAATTCTGGCCCGAAAATGTTGGAGTAGGAAGATTTAATATGCAATTATACAGAAAAAGATGCCCAGAAAATTCTTTTTTATAGAGAACGAAAATCAAAAACTCGGAAAAAGCCTTCTAGGGAAAAAACAAAATCGAACAAGTAGAAATACACTACATACTGGCACTCAGAAACTATCGAAAGAATCTTTTGCAATCATGCATCAAGATATGCAATCAATAGGAAATTCAGTTGATCAATTAGAAGTATTCCTCCAAGATCATGAAGACTGTGAAGTGCTATGTTTGAGTGAACATTGGAAAACAGGAGAACAACTGATGAACTACTCAATAGCAAATTACGACCTTACAAGCTCTTACTGCAGAGAAGAAAAAAGTTATGGTGGTAGCGCCATAAATGTAGGAAATAACATCAAGAACTAATAAAGAGAAATAGAGAGAAAATTGAGCAAATGTCAGAAATGGGACACATTGAGTACTCTGCAATTGAAGGTAAGATAGATAATGAGAAAATTATTATTATAAGTGTATACAGACCTCCAAAGGGTAATATTGATATTTTTTTTGAAAAAATGGATACAATTTTGAACACTTTACAGCCAGAAAAAGAAACAATTTTCCTTGTTGGTGATTTCAATGTCCACCTATTAACGACGAATAAAAATCAAGCACTATTCATTAATATACTGACATCTCATAATCTTAAACAGACGATTTTTGAATGTACCAGAATAACACCCACTTCAAAATCTTGCATAGATAACATATTTACAAACTGTAACCAAAATAGCTTTACATTACAAGTCATCAACACTAACATTTCAGACCACAGTGCACAAAAAATTAATATGTGGAGAAATGAAGACATTTGCAACAAATACAAAAGACATTTCACATCCCCGAATAGGAAGCTATTCAAAGAAAGATTGGAAAGTTGCTGTTGGAGCGAAATATTTACTATAAAAGAAGAAGATGTAAACGGTCAGTGAACGGCGTTCTACTTGAAGTTTCTCGAATTGTTCGATGGGAAATTTCGCAAGAAGAAATCAAGAATTAAAAAGAAAAATTATATCAACAGAAACCATCCAGAAATAGTGAGTATGAAAAATAAACTAGACATATTATTTCTACTAAGCATGAAAGAAAATCGATTCAAACTTCAATATAATAACACAAAGAAGGAATATAATCAGATCTTAATTAAACATAAGAGGGAAAAATTCGAAACAATAATATCAAATTCTGACTATAAAAACAAGACAGTTTGGAGTATTGTAAATTCTATCAAGGGAAAAGCCCTTAGTGAGCCAGTAATAGAAAATCACTTAAATATTGCAAATGATTTCAATGAATATTTCATAAATGCTATTCAAAATATACAAGGAAACTACTCAACAACAAAATCCACACACTCAAGAAGAAATAACAAATCCATGTTTTGCCATCCCATAACGGAAACAGAACTCAAAAATCTCACAGAAAAGTTGAAAAATAAAAATAGCAGTGGTGATGATGACATTCCAACAAGTTTAGTAAAATCCTCAATTGATGAAATAATAGAGCCTCTAACCTATATATTGAACAACTCAATTAAGTATGGTGTATATCCTGAAAGCCTCAAGCTTGCATTAATAAAGCCAATCTTCAAGAAAGGAGATCGAACAGCTCTAGAAAACAATAGACCAATAAGTCTCTTATCATCCTTTTCAAAAATATTTGAAATAATGATGGCAGAAAGACGTGATGATGATGAAATTCGTAGAGAAATGCAACAACTACTAAGTAAGAACCAACATGGATTCATTAAAGGCAAATCGACAAATACTGCCATTTTCCAGTTCATCAGGGAGATAGTGGAAACTCTTGAGGAGAAAATTAACATCTTTGGTGTATTTCTGGATCTCTCTAAGGCATATGACAGCGTCGATCATGAGATACTGTTGGAAATATTGGAACAGTATGGAATTAGGGGTCATCTACTGGATTGGTTCAGATCATATTTGACACAACGTGAGCAACGAGTTTTGATCACAGAAAGAGGTAGAGAAATAAAATCGTACAAGGCTATTGTTAAGCAGGGTATCCCGCAGGGGAGTATATTAGGATGATGACGAGATATTGTTGATGATATATATACAATCATGTATATTAGGATGTATACTATTTTTGCTCTATATAAATGACTTGACAGGGATTACAATGGAGGAATTGATAGTGTTGTTTTCTGATGATACAAATGTATTGGCTTCAGATGCAAATTTTCAAGATCTAATAAGCAAAACATCAAGAATTCATAAGAAAATAGAAGAATGGCTAAAATCACGAAAACTCCAACTTAACTCACTGAAAACTAACGTCATGTGTTTCAGGACAAAACAGTAATCTCAACTTATACCTGAAGAGATAAAAATTGATGAAACAGCCTTCAAATTTCAAAAAACTGCGAAATTTCTTGGAATAACATTAGATGAACACCTTACATGGGGAGAACACATAGAAAAAACGAATAACAGCTTGAACTCAGTATGCTACACAATAAGAGTAATGTCCAAATACCTAAGCGAGGACCTATTAAAAACTGTTTATTTTGCAAACTTCGAATCCAAGATGAGATATGGTATAATCTTTTATGGAGCAAATAAAAATATGAAAAACATCTTTATATCCCAGAAGAAAGTTCTAAGAATTATGCTTAAACTCCGTTACCGGGAGTCTTGTAGAGGCCTATTAAAAAAAAATAAAATTCTCACATCATATGCTGTATATATCCAAGAATGCTCAAATTTTGTATTCCGGAATAAACACCTGTTTGAAAACGAACTTAGTCGATGCAACTATAAAACAAGAGATCCACAGTACATATATCCCAAACATCATCTTACACTAACAGAGAAAAATTGCTACTATTCTTGTCTGAGGATATTCAATAAACTACCCAACCACGTCAGGAGAGAATCTGAGATAAGTTCAAGAGGGCATTGCATGAATTATTGATGGAATTAGAACCATATAATATGGAAGAATTTGATAATATGTGAATTATTTAATTTTGTACACTAACACTATTTCTTTCTACTATTTGTAGTATTTAGAAATAAAGATGTTTTCTATTCTATATTCTATTCTACTCATTACGACACTGAAATAGAGAAATAAATGTAATAGTTTACTCAGATATCAATGTAATAGGTTGTCAAATATTTGCCTTCCGCTTTTTTGATCTTTATTTAATGCTTTATAAAAAGTGTAACAGTGATCGGATTTAGTTCAAATATGCTCCGTTTTGTTCGATAATCTGTTTCCATCTAGACGGCAACTTCATAATACCTCCCTCGTAGAAGCCCCCCCCCCCCATTTTTGGAAAGAACTCGGACACTTTTCACAAACCTCTTTTGAGTGCAACTTTATACCACCAAGGGCGTTCGCCATGGACAGGAATAGTTAGTAATCACTTGGCGCTATGTCCGGGCCATATGGCGAATTCGATAAATCCTCACATCCGAGCTCCCGTAGATTTTGACGAGTCATCAACGAAGTGTGTGGTATTGCTTTGTCCTGGTGGAACACTACACCCTTCCTGTTGGCCAATTTTGGACGCTTCTGGTCGATCGCCTGCTTCAAACGGTCCAGTTGGTCGCAGTAGATGGTAGAAGCGTCTGGCCATATGGGAGCAGCTCATAGTGGATGATTCCCTTCCAATCCCACCAAACACACAGCTTATCTATGGTGTCGTTTTCACTGGCTCTGAATCATCGAAACCATTCCTCCAGGGTTCGAACCCGAAACACCATTAATTTCACGGAACATTTCTCTAGCGGATTTACCTTTAACGAAGGAAAACTTCAAAATAGCGCAAATTTCGGTGTTAGTGAACTCCATGTTTACACGTCTATAAAGTTGAACGCAATATCCAAACTAATCATGTATAGCGTCGTTTTGTAGGTTATATCAAGTCCTTTCAAATTATGTATAGTATTGCCAGTTACGAGCTCTGTATCGTTTTGTACATAGCCGCGAAATTCAAAAGACAAAAAGGTGGAAGGGAGATAGATATTTGACAACCTATTGATTCAATGGTGCAATTGCTCGAGAAAAGAAGAGATGCTTTATGATAATAATTCTACCTATTCTTGAACGAATAAGTATTTATTCAACACCCACTTACCTCAAACATTGCTGATCCGATTACTATACTGGTTACAATGTTGTAATTGTTTTTCACGTAATCTCTCACTTTTTGTGCACAGCCATCTCTGTATTGTTCTCCAACATTACATGTTCTCTCATTATTCGAATCCACATTATCTGATTCACCACAACAGGATCCTGGTAAAGGCCAACCTCTGTCGGTATAGTCTGTATAATTTTTTACGCCGCAACATTCAAACTGGAAAATTTTCGTAATTATCAACATGAACTTCTCTCATTTTCATCAAATCAAACAAAAAGGCAGGTAATGATGCCGTTACTAGTCAAGACCCTGTTCTGAAACTCTTCAGCATTTTTTCCAGACTGTAAATTTTTTCTTTGTATACCATAAGAATTAATAACCACATTATTTTCGATTTCGAACAGCTGTCTGGTTTTAACATGTACAGATTGAGGTTGAACTTATTAACCTAAAAATGGTAAATGAGATGAATAAATGAATATATCATAGAGTGAAAAAATACGAGAAGAATTTATTTGACCGCGATTCTTCCAGTGAAATTCTCTCAGTTCACAGAATCCACAACCTTATTCGGCAGAAATATTTAAAATGACTCTTGAAAGTATCACCAATACCTTTATTTATTCTAGAAATCTCCGTTTTTTTTGATGAATAAGAGAAAATTTTTAATTATTATCATAACATTAAACAATTTAAAAAAAACTACTGTATTTTGAATTTTCTCTTATTCATCAAAGAAAACGGTGTTTTCTAGATTGAATAAAGGTATCAGTGATACTTTCAAGAAGTGTAAGACTATAATTGTCATTTCAAATATGTTTGGTTTATTTACACATTCAAGAATAGACTTATTGGATTAAATTATTCGGCAGATAAATCTTTCAGATATGACTTCAAGATACTACAGGAAGCATTAAAATGAGAAGGTTGATTAGTTTAGTCAATTACGTGAATGAGGGCAATGAGGGACTAAAACATTTAGAAAGCACTGACATGAGATCAGATTGCTTTGGCGCTCTTGTTGAGCTACTTGCGAGTAAATATTCAAACCACAACAAATCTATAAGCACTCTGATCAGGTGAACAATAGTCTTTTCTCGTACCATGGGACAATGTGATGCAAATATGATCACCTAAATAACCTAATAACAAACCTATATCTCAAATTAAAAATAACTACTCATGATTTTCCCCAAGTTTTGTTCGAAGCAATAATTCTCTTCCCCTAAAAACTTACGTCAGTGCTTTTCTGAATTTTGACAACGTATATCATTTCAGCCACCAAGATTGAATTCTATTTCAATAATTTCCCGTTATGAAAAATTTTGATTAATATTACGCCAACTGACACTGATTAATGAGCCCGGCATTTGTCAATTGAATATCGATCTATGATGGCCATCGTTCAAAGAAAATCATCGGGACTTACGTCATTTCTCTTTTCTGTTGAGTATATGAAAAAAATATCATATCTTTAGATGCAAAAAAGCTATTGTACGACAATGAAATTAGAGAATAAGTAAGATATCGATCACCCAAATTTATTCACGAATTTTTATTGAAATCCGAAAAATATCTTGGACAATTAACCTATTCTGAAAATATGAAAACTCTAGCTGATTTCGTTTGGATACTACAGAGAGATACTTCATCAGAGAGTCGAACCTAATCGATTGAGACAATTTTCAGCTCGATATTCCAAAATTACAGACATTCGGGCAAAATGATAGGCACTCTGTTCGGGTGAACAAGAGCGCCAAAAAGGAAGTGAATTGATAATGAAGTTAGACAAAGTTGGAACCAGAACAGTTCCCTAGATACCCAAATGCTGAAATTCTTTCCATGAAATGAGCATCTCCCACTATCACAAAAATTTTTGCTTCGTAAAATAGGCCTTCAAATAACATCCAATTCACTAGTGTGTTCCTGATTCCCAGATGCGTCAATTCAGGTAAAGGGCGCATATGAATTATTTAGTCGATCGCCTTAGTACAATCGGTAAACCATGAGAACTTCATAGGCTCTCGTGTAATAGTCAGAAAACATGTAGTGCAGTGACAGCTTCATTCGGGTTCAAATTCTGACTGTTCCAGAACCATCAGAATCATGCGCATTTCAGTGTTCGGTGTTCGGGTTTTCTCTGACTAATTTCGAACCGAGAAGTCCGATGTTCGGGTTATATCAGGATTTTTTTCTGATTATTTTCTGACGGTTCTGGGACTATCCTGAGGACCATTTTAGGATTTTGCCGTAGAACCGCCTTAGGAGGGAGGAGTTAACCAATTTCTTTGGTAATTTGAAATGTTTGAATTTTATCTGCATCCGTTAACAAATCTAAATATGGATGGTTTCAAATCGTGCATAAATTGGTAATAAGTTAAATGATTATAAATTAATATTATAAAGGGTTTTCAGGGGCAGGATTATTAGTTTTCTTTATTTTCTTGAGTTGTCCAATTCAAATTGCAAGAACTAGTACAACTTTATTTATTACAATGATTTAAGTTTTCTAAATAATCATTTCCAATTCCTTAACTATTTTCAAGTATGTGAAAAATAGTTTTCTCGAAAAAACTTTTTTTTAGCTCTCGTCAACAAATCGGCAATATTAAAAACGTGCATTATGATTCATTATTGACACATTCATTAATCCATTTGCTTTTCTTTCAATTTATGGCTTATATGATCAGGAGAATCAATTTGAAATTTTCTGCTGTAACCGACTCAAATAGTCCTACGAGCGCATTTTGCCAAATTCAACTTGTTCGGGTTTTTCTCTGACAAAGTTTGGACCAAATCTTCAAATTGGTTCTCTGTTCGGGTTTTTTCAGTACAATCCCAGTACAGTTCCAGTACAGTCAAAATCGGTACCTACTCGAGAGCAGGTATCAGTTCAGGATTTTTTGCGGACTACAAATGCTACCAACCCTTAAACAACGATCACTTGAATACGCAATTTGTGGTAAATTCGTAATTTTAGACGAGAAATAAATCAAGATTTCCCTTTGCATCAAAGTTTACTACCAATTGCATTAAAAGCTCCTTTTAAATTAACAATTGAAAACCATTATATTCAAAAAGGCAATGTGCGCATGTATGTAGGTATATTTCAAAAATTCAAATTTTTGATGAAACGAAATGAGAATCTTAGTTTATTTATCAGCAACCTGATCATCAATGAAATTCCTAGTTTCGTCTGCATGAAATTGTTTTCCATAGTTAGAATAATGTTTTATCAAATTTTCATCGACAAACCAAAAATTTAAGGTTGATAGAAACAGTTGAGTACTATAATAGCGCAATTCAAATTACTAATCATTCTTGAAATTCTCAAAATATATACAATCCCACCTGATACATACTGAACAGTGAATCTGTATCAAACAAAACATTTTGATAGATCTAGTTCCTGTGCTTTGTTGCATCACCCATATTCAGACAGTGGTTGCATAAACACATGAATATTACTGATAGTATAAACTGAAATATAAACTAAATAAATTCAGAGCAATCCCTCACCTATATAGGTAAATTGTATGATTAACTGATTTACCAATTTTACTTTGCGTTCAATAATGAATAATAATAATAATAATAATACTTCCAATGGACATGCCTACCATTTGGATTAAAGACTGCACCAGCTATTTTCCAAAGAATTGTGGTTAACATAATTAGAAAATATAAACTCTCACACTTCACTAGTATCTATATAGATGATATTTTAATTTTCTCAAAAACTTTTCAAGAACATATATATTATCTAAAACAATTATTAAATGCAATATTAAAAGAGGGTTTCCGACTGAAATTTTCAAAGTGCAGTTTTGCCTCAGATTCATTTACATATTTAGGACACATAATAAAACACAATTCGGTTTCTCCGATAAAAGATAATTTAATAGCCATACGAAATTTTCCAGTACCAAAAACACAAAAACAGATTAGACAATTCTTAGGAAAGATAAATTTTTATAATAATTACATACCTAATAGTTCTATTACACTAGACCCTTTACATAACCTATTAAGAAAAGGACAGAAATTCATATGGACAGAAAAATGTCAAGAAGCGTTTGAAAAAATGAAAAATTTACTCTGCACTCAACCAGTACTAGCAATTTTTGACCCAAAATTGCCGATACACATTTACACTGATGCAAGTCTGCAAGGTATAGGAGCCGTATTAAAACAACCACAAACAATGGAAGAAACAGTAAAAACTAATGAAAAACCGGTTGCGTATTTTTCAAGAAAATTAAATTAAAGTCAGAAAAAAAAAGCAATATATCTAGAGTGTTTGGCTATAAAAGAAGCATTGAATTACTGGAGACATTGGTTACTTGGTAAGCAGTTCAAAGTCTTTTCGGATCACAAACCATTAGAAAAAATGAACATTAAAGCAAGGACAGATGAAGAATTGGGAGACTTAACACACTATTTATCACAATATGATTTTCAAATAATATATAACCCAGGCAAAATTGAATATCATTCTCCGAGGAGGGGAGATGTAAGGAAAGCACATTATACTTTCCTAACTTTATTGCAATCTACGACACTGCGTAGTAATCGAGTAGCAAAATGTTCAGTGACCACGTACTGGTCGGCAAGGTAGATCATACTGATGATAGAGAGAGAGAGAGAGAGAGAGAGAGAGAAGAGAGAGAATCAAGACGTGGTCAGGCGAATTACGACGTCATAATAGATTAATAAAATATTGTTGAAGATTTAAATAAGAGCTAAGTGAATAATAGACATTGAATGTTGTTTCTTTGTTTTACAGGTAAAATTTGTAATAGTATATTGTTGTTAATTTAATAATAAATGAAAAATCTTTGTTTTACAGAGAAACTATTCTGTTTGGTTATTCATAACCTCATTCACAAAAAAATAATAGGATACAAATATATGGAACATTATATTTATATTTGTCTTCATTCGTTAAGTTGGCTATCTCTTTTCCGTCTCTCAGTTTCACATTCTCTTCTTCCGACAGTTTTTCTCTCCTTACTATGATTGATGCACACTTTTCCAGTCCCAAGATCATTCCTATATCTGCGCTGAATATCCTCACTATTTACAGCTCTCCTTCCAATTGTTCTCGGCCTCTAGCGTACAGTTTAAGATCGTCCATATGAAACAGGTGCGTGAGTTTAGTTCGCTCACTCACTGCGAAATCGTAAGCTGATCTATTAAGCATGCCACTCAGAGCGTTGAGAGCTAAACAAAACCAGAGTGGGCTGAGTGAGTCTCCTTGAAAGATTCCTCTTTTCATTTGAATTTCCGCTGTTTCATACGAAATTCCTCCCACGTGAAGACTGAGAGTTGTCCTCCACGTCGCCATCAAGATTTCAAGCATTTCAATTACTCGTTGTTCTATTTTATATACAGGGTGATTCCGGAGGAGACCGTCAGATTTTAGGTGAAGTATACACTAGTCAAGGCAGTTTCGAAACAATGTCTGGTTTATGGTTGGGGGCCTTTAATGAGAGTCTATAGGGTGATTTGTCCGATTCGACCAATTTTTCTTTTATTCTTAACTTTGGTATAGCTTGATCGATCTTGATGAAATTTTCAGTGTAGAACAATATGATTATCTTCTTTCAATAATTCCAACACTTTCTCAAAAATACAGGGTGGGAATTATGATAAGTTCAGATTAAGTTGACAGGTTGAAAAAACACCCTGTACATTCCGTTTTCGAAAATTTTCTACATGCTTCAGATTCTATCATAAGTTTACATCACTGGAGCCTTTTAATTTTTTTTGGCACACATCCAGTTTTCCTAGAAAAATTTTTCAAGGATGAACAATATCGTTATTTCGCTCCAAGGCAGTGAGGATATTCTGAACTAGAATGTGAACCGGTGTCGTCCAATGATACAAAGCTCTTCCTGTGTCCTAAAGTAGTTCTTCCAAATTCGAAATACATATTTAATCACTCATATTCTGATGTATAAAATCATTTAATCCAGAAAATATCTTGAAACGCCCTTACGTGCAGTTCCTTCATTTAAGTAAACTCGGGCGCCAGACTATTTGCTTCTGAGGGCGTCACCCTCACCTATCGAGCTGCTCCGGAATGTCCAGAAGCTCGAGCCTAGGCAGACTCCAGTGAAGAATGAAGTGGGTAGCTGTTGGAGGTAGAGGTGTCACCAATAAAACACTCGGTTAACTAAAAACATACTCTCTATTCATACCAAATAACCAAACATTCCAAAATAATAGGTCTCACAGTCCTTAAAACAAATCAACAGTTCATATCAGGTACAACAGTCCTTAATCTATATCACAAAATCTTCATAGTCCTTAACCTCGAAAAACACAAGTCCCAAATCTACTTGTCAATCACCAAAAGTCCGCAACATTCCGTGAAAGGGGGGGTTGAGTGCATATAAGGCGATCAGAGTGGCGAGTTACACGATGTAATAGGCAACAGAAAGCATTAGGCAAACAAGATGACTTAGGCGTAAAAATGGGTTAGGCATCACGATGAATCAGGCAGTCGCTCAACAGAAAATTTCACATGCATGAAAGTGACTAAGGCCGTATGAAAAAAAATGATAATATTTCAGGGTTAAAGCGAGAGGGGGGGGGGCGAAAACCAAAGCCTCACTCAGGCACACATGTACCATCCAAGCGGGGGGTCCCTGGGGCACGATTCCGCACGGCGCAACTAGTGTCCGCGCGCAACAGAACCCCTCGAAAAGAACTGCCCAGGCCCAGCCCAAACCGGAGTGACCGGCGGTACGGCGTGCGCACGCGAAAACCACCGCGCGTTCACCCGCGATGACGACAGAGCCGAGGTCGAACCAAGTGCCTGCCGCACAGCTGCCCATGCCACGGAAAACTTCGGTCTCAGCACGATTGAGCTTTGCCCATCTCGCACATCAACGTCAGTCCCGGGAGATGGACAGCAGGAGTCCGCCGAGGTAAAACGGTCCACCACCTAGGGACGATTGAGCTTTGCCCATCTCGGCACCCAGATGTCGGGTCCGCAATACCAGCTAGAGGACCCAGCCGACACCCACGCCGAATCCCGCACCCTCAAAGATCGGGCCAACCCAGTGCCTGCCGCGCAACAGCCCACGTCACGGAAAACTTCGGTCTCAGCACGATTGAGCTTTGCCCATCTCGTACCTCGACGTCAGCTCCGAGAGATGGACAGCAGGAGTCCGCCGAGGTAAAACGGTCAACCACCTAGGGACGATTGAGCTTTGCCCATCTCGGCACCCAGATGTCGGATCCGCAATACCGGCTACAGGACCCAGCCGACACCCGTGACGAACCCGTGCCTCTGAGGGGACGGTTCGACAAACGTCATCAGGGGGGCCCACAACACGAACCTCACCGCACAGTAGCCCACGCCACGGAAAACTTCGGTCTCAGCACGATTGAGCTTTGCCCATCTCGTACATCAACGTCAGCTCCGAGAGATGGACAGCAGGAGTCCGCCAAGGTAAAACGGTCAACCACCTAGGGACGATTGAGCTTAGCCCATCTCGGCACCCAGATGTCGGTTCCGAAATACCGGCTAAGGCCAGTCCTACATTGGAAGCGGATTTGGTCTGGCCAGCCAACCCGACCCGATTTGATTCTCTTCAGAGCAGTCCAGACCAGATCGAACACTGCCTCCAATGTAGGAGGAAAGTACGTTTTCTTTGTTTTTGTTTCCTCCAGACCCAGCCAGACCCGTCCAGACCCGCCAGACTGTCAGGTCTGGAGAAATTCCGCTTCCAATGTAGGACTGGCTTTAAGGACTCGTAAAGGACGTGATGCCCTGAACGCCCTCCTGCAGCCGTCGTTCGATCTCAACGATCGAACCTCACACTCACCTCCTGGAATCTCGTCCTCCACAAGTGGTCCTCCGGTCCCCTCTCTATACCCCTTTCCCACCTTGGTATGTGCCTACCACTGAACTCACCACCAGCACTACCAACACTAGCTGGACCCTCCCCACTAAACGGTGGAGGCTTTCCTGCTTCGCGTCGCGGGGTACGAGGAACTGCCGTTCCCGGTGCTCGACTCGCCATAAGTACCATTCTCGGCCTCCCCACCAACATACGCCGTGCGCACTGCAGATGGAGGTGGAAATGACCGGTCGGTGTCCCCACTGTTCAGCGTGATCTCGCTGGATTCGATCGAGGTCAACAGGTTTATGCCACGTAAACAAAACTACTTCGTTACAATCTTTATACCTACCTACTTAAAACAAAAAAACTTCAACTTATACCGAATAAACATTCGAAACATATCATGAACGGCAAAACTAAGGATTAACACAAAATTTACATAGAATGTTCTAAATGATTTCTCCTTTTTTGAATACATATTCGAGACCTTTTTATTGAATTTCCAATTGACCTTCTAATGAGGGATTGATTTTGCTTCAAGATATTGCATTTCTCGAAAATCCTTTCAACTAGGTGTTCTCTACTTCTAATTTCAACCTTATGAACTCTTGTTTTCAGATATCCCCACACAAAATAGTCTAAAGGGTTCGAATCAGGCGATCTTTGTGGCGAAGCAATAGGGCCTCCACGACCAATCCATCTGTTCGGATAATTTACATCCAGGTGATTTCTCACATTCAATGCAAAGTGAGGTGGTGCTCCGTCATGCTGAAAGTACATAGAGCGAATATGTACATTTTCCAATAGATTTGGTAAATTATTTTCCAAAAAATCTAAGTAAATTTCACCATTTAATCTTTCCGCAAAAATGTGAGGGCCAACTAAATTTCCGTCTATTGTTCCAAGCCAAATATTGGCTGAAAATCTGTGTTGTGTATTATGACTCATCTTCAAATGCGGGTTGTCTCTTGCCCATTCGTGGGAATTGTGGATATCAAAAATTCCATTCTTAGTGAACATAGCCTCTTCGCTGAATAGAATACGAAAAATAGTTCGTTGGTGACTAATAACCCAGCGACAAAATTGTAATCGTTGGGGCAGATCTTGTGGCAAAAGTTCTTGCACCTTTTGGTAGTGGTATGGGTGGAATTGTTCTTTCTTCAAAGTCTTGCTCACTTTGCTCTGCGAAATTCCTAATTCGGTACTAATTTAACGAGTACTAATAGACGGTTCCTCCTCCACCCGTTCAACAATTTGAATCGAAACTTCATTTTGAGTAGGACTATCAATGTGTTCTGCCTTACTAGGATATTGTCCATGTTCTTTAGAATAATGGAATACTCGTCCGAAAGTACATTTATTTGATTGACGTCGGATGGGAAATCTTCTATGGTATTCCATTTTGGCTTCATTTCCATTTCCGTTACAAAAACCATAAACAAAAATCATATCCGCATATTCCGCATGAGTATATAATCGAGGCATGTTGAAATACACTTCTTGTGACAGATTACTTATTAAATATTCTCATTCTGTGGTTCACTGTGATGGTAACCATGGATCTTAAAGAACTTGATTTAAATAGAGATTTAATTTTCATGGAGAATTTTCAATTTCATCAAAACTATTTATCATACATTCGTAATTCAATATTTTACATACCATAAGGCCATAAGTGAGTACATTTTTGAACGAAACTACTATGCTTTAGGAATATTCGCTTCATAGAAAAGCGGAAGTGTGCCGAAAATCACCTGAATAATGACTCAATTTTATGTTAATCCATAATTTTGCCTTTCATATGTTTCGAATTTTTATTCTATATTAGTAGTAGTAGTAGGTAGATTTTTGTGGTTCACGTACGTATAAAGAAATTTTTTGAATTAAATGATTTTATACATCTGAATATGAGCGATCAAAAATAAATTTCGAATGTGGAAAATTTATTTTAGGAATCAGAAAGAGCTTTGTATTATTGGACGATACAGCTTTACCATCTAGTTCAGAATATTCTTAGTGCCTTGGAGCGAAAAAATGATATTGTTTATCTTTGAAAAATTTTTCTAGGAAAAATGGACGTGTGTTTTTTCAACCTGCATACTTAATCTGAACTTATCATAATTCCCATTCTGTATTTTTGAAAAAATGTTGGAATTATTGAAAGAAGATAATCATATTGTTCTACACTGAAAATTTCATCAAGATTGATCAAGCCATATAGTTCAGTCAATCTGTCGAAAAATAAATCGTTTTGACGGTATTATTACCCGCTCGCTGAAATTTGGTACACTTGTTGAAAATGGTGTAACTAAGCTACCTTTGCGATGGCCTCGCTGTAATGTTAGCGGTTTTTTGAAAAACTCAAAAAAAAGTAAAAAAATGCATTTTTCTCGAATTGTATGCATCGTACAGAAAATTTTATTGAACAAAAAATGTAGAGGACGTTGCGATCTACATTTTTTGTCATTGGTGCAATGCTGCACGACTAAAAGCGCACAAAGTAGGTGGAGCTAAAGTATCAAAAAAAGTGTTTTTCATGTTTTTCGCCCTGAAAATGTTGTTTTAATGCGAACGTTTAAATGTAAGAGTTGTTCCTTATATTATTATCAACAAATTTTATTTAAACATTATTTTTGTACAACTTACCATTTTGAAGCTGCAGCTTGCAGAAGAATGAAAAATCCAAATATACTGTTGTACGCAGTATGAGTACACATCGGTAGTGCACGTTTAAATCAAGATTTTACTACATAATTTAATTTTTCTTAGCAATTAAACCTTAATAAATAAAATTTTAATTTGTTTTTGACAAATATTATCCATTATTTGATTTTTTGAGTCGCATTCTGCTATGAATTTATTTGTTGAACTCTCAATGTTATTACAAAGACAATTTTTAATGTTTTTCAGTTTTGTTTTTCATGTTTTTAAAAATGTCATCAATTAAACAGATTTTTGAAGAGGTTTTGAAAATTTGGATAAGGTAAACAAACAACAATTCAATTAAAGTCATTATTTGAGTTTTAATTTTCAAGTAAACGTTTAATTCAGTTTTGTATTTGTATTTATTAACAGGTGTATAGAAAAAGCATACAAAATATTGCAAAAATACTTACAAATCTAAATCGCTTACAATTTTTCAACTCTTTCAGTGGTCGCATGAGAAAAAGGCTACTCAGTCCACCTTTTTTATGCTTCCAATGAAGAGGTTCTTTATATACTAGGTGATCATTTTTATGTACATGTTTTCATTTCATAATGATTGTTTGACAGTTTTGAATCTATGCTAACTGGTTGTTCCGCATTGCTAATTTATCTTTTGTTAGAGCTTCGTAGTTTTTTTCTCAGTGGTTCTTGCTCTGGAGATTCACTTCTGGCGCTTTCTGAAGAGGAACTAGCGGCCGACCGTCTATCTCTCTTTTGCGCCTTATTATTGCTCATTTTCTCCCAACATGACCTTGATACTAAATGTATACTTGGGAAGGAAAATCCAAATCATCGTCATCAAGAAAAGTGTCTTCTTCCACCTCAATAACTGGCCCGTTACTGCAATCTTCGCCACAACAGTTTTTGCAGGCAACTGAGCAATGGACACCTACCTTTCTGCATCCACCTCTTGAACCGCAAAAACCTGTACCGTTTGTTTGACATGAACAACTGATAAGATCAATTACTTCAGATGGTGCCGGGGGTTTCATTGTTGTTACTGGTTCCAGTCCTCGCTGAGTTTTCTTCCATCCCCAGGTCGTTGGCTCAAAATAATTTCCTAACCAGGCTTGCACTTGGAGTCAAACTCTTCGACTATGAAAATTCGCTGCATCAGGTGAAGGTGGGAGAGAACATAAATTCACTTTTGTTTTTGTAGCACACTGTGAAAATTTTCTGAAGCGAGTTCGAGCAAGGTCGTCTTCCGTACTGCCATTGTACAGAGCTGTAAATATAGTTTGCCCTGCAGTTTCAACAAATGCAGTACTTGTACATTTATTATTGAAGACCTCCAAAGCAGCTATTACGTTATCTTACGGCCTTTTTGTTAGAACTATGCCAACGTCGCCGGAGAAAGTCACAATAGGACTGAGAGAACTACTGTTAGCAGAACAGTGCTGTATATGCAGCGCTATGTATTACTATAACTTGTAAATGGTAAGTTGTACGAAAAAAATGTTAAATAAAAGTTGTTGATAATAATGTAAGGAACAACTTTTACATTTGAACTTTCACATTAAAACAACATTTTCAGGGCGAAAACATGAAAAACACTCTTTGTGCGCTTTTAGTCGTGCAGCATTGCACCAATGACAAAAAATGTAGATTGCAACGTCCTCTACATTTTTTGTTCAATAAAATTTTCTGTACGATGCATACAATTCGAGAAAAATGCATTTTTGTACTTTTTTTTGAGTTTTTCAAAAAACCGCTAACATTTCAGCGAGGCCATCGCATCATTTACATCATTTTCAACAAGTGTACCAAATTTCATCGAGCGGGTAATTATACCCGCACCAAATGTACAGATTGACTGAACTAATACCAAAGTTATGAATAAAAGAAAAATCGGTCGAATCGGACAAATCACCCTGTAGACTCTCAATGAAGGCCCCGAACCATAAACCCAACATTGTTCCGAAACTATATTGACTAGTGTATACTTCACCTAAAATCTGACGGTCTCCTCCGGAATCACCCTGTATAACTAGAACCTCCATGAGCCACGAATGTGGGACCGTGTCTTACGCTTTTTGGTAATCGATCCACGCTATTAAAATGTTCTTATTTCGCCTTCTCGCCAGCTTCATTACCTCGTTATCAATGATCAGAAGCTCCTTACTTCCCCTACTCTTGTTTCTGCATCCGTTTTGTTTCCATGCCATCACGTTGCAGTGCTTGAGATGGGTGTTCATCTTATTGGCAAGAAGAGAGGTAATTATCTTGTAGATTCATGGCAGGCAGGTAATCGGCCTCTAGTTCTCCGGGTGGTCCATCTCCCTTTTTCGGCAACAGGTAAGTCTTGCCCTCGGTGAAATAATGAGGGATTTTCTGAGATTCCTTCAACGATTTGCCAATTAGTCGAGCAAGCACTTTGTGTGTAGAGGTCTTTTGTCCATCTACTTCCCTGAAGAAAACCTTCTGGTTGTTCTGGAACAGATTGTTTTGTTGGTATCTCAGTAATCTTTTATGATACCTTCTCAATCTCTTTCCTAAGGCGGCTATTTTCTGCTTGAGTTTTTCCGCATGTTCTCGCAGCTTCATTTTGAAACCTGTGTCACTTTTCTTCAGATTTATTTTTCCTGCGTAGGTCCTCATCTTTTTCCTAACCTTTCTGCTCAGGCTATTTTTGTTCAGATATAGATTGATATCTCTTTCCTCACTGTTGTTATGCGCCTCTCTAGTCTTTCCTCCCACGGTGGTTTCTTTGATGGTTCCTTGATATTTTTCGTCTGTTTTGCTGTGGTATCCAAAATGTGGTTTGCAACTATTGCAGCACAGTGGACTTTATGACAGAGTTCTTCGAATTCTTCTGATTCTTGAAAAGTACTGCTGAGAGCTGTGTCAATTGCTGTAATCATATCCTTTCCTTCAGAGTTCAATTTTATTCGGCTGATGTATAGCCTACTTTTCATTGGCATTCCTATCCATTTCAGGCTAGTCTCTTCGAAGACAGCCTCCATATCTCCATAGCTGATTCATCTTGTTCCAATTCTGTCATTTGCTGTCTGTTGTTCTCGCCTTCCTGTGGGGTCACCAGGGTGCGATGCGAAGCAGTTGTCATATCACGAATGCTTCTTCGGAACATCCTCATTCTGGACGTCGGTGAACGTATCTGCCATTCTGCTCTTAGAGACTCTAGTTCATCTGGTGAGATTAGCTTTCTGGAGTTTATGTTCTTTATTTGTGCTATCAGATGTTTCCCAGAGAATTCCTTATCTGAATATAATTCCAGCCACTTTTCTGCCAGTTTAGCTGCATATATCTTCGTGTTTTTCTCTACCTCCGTCACTTGGAAATAAGCACTGATAAGACCCAGATTCATATCTCTGGTCCAGCGCTGCCTTCCTGCCAGTTCCAAGCTGTTACCTTGCGTTATCCTTCTCGAGGTGCGTGGCTTTGTGATGCCGGTTCGCGAAGTGGTGCCACTTGCTTTACCTTGTTCCGCTAGAGACTGTGCCCGTCTCCCTCAAGAGCAGTCTCCACTCTAGGGGCGGTTTCCGAGGCTTTTGTTTCTTTGTCGGAAGCGTTCACACTCACAATATGAGGGGTGCTAACCCTGCATATCGGTTGACTAGGGTACGCGAGGTCGTCATTTGTGTGACTTTGTAGTCGATATTTTCATGTGGATAAAATCTGATTGCCCTGCAATTCATATCGTTGTTTTCTTCGAAGTTGTTTTCTTCGAAGTTGGTTTTCAAACTTCGTTATAGAATTTCAATGAACCCGCGGTCTTTCGTCTTTGTTCGCTTTCTTCCGTATTTCTTTGGGCGCTCTTAAAACGCCCGAAATTTGAAACGAAAATTGCGAAATTAAGTTTTTCACCAAAGGTACCCCGGGACAAGGAAATAAACTCCGAAGCCGGAACGCCCCGGGTCGGGGAGTCGCTACATATTCCAGAGCGAGGACGAAAGGTCTCCTTAAAATCCATTAGGACTTCGGAGCTCCCCGAAATCTTGGCGAAAATAACGTAACTAAAACGCCCATTTTCCGATTCCCAACTCATGAAAAACGTCAAAAACCGCAATGATGCTTTTCCTTCGTGCGGGCCGAAAATAATCCATAAGGCCCAACGGTGAAATAAAACGAATCTACGGGAAATTTCCTACCTTATGGTACCAATCTTCCAATTCAATCCAAGTAGCGAGATAACACATTGAAATTTACATCAGAAAATGACCATTTTCAGACTACATTTTGTCCATCTTGACGTAATTTATTTCGATGTTCGAGACCGGGTTCGGCCTCGAAGAGCAAAATTTGTACCCGGTTCATGATTGAAAATCGGACCTACTCAGTTCATTCATAAACTGATGGAACTGTTCATGGTTACACGTTTAGACTTTCGTCCAATAATTGTTATTTTACCTTTGTAAAATTCACCGACCGCGAATCGATCGAGTAGAACGATATTCCTTTGGTTTTTTTTTATGGAAAAAGCACCCACTGCGAATCAATTATATACAGGGTGTACATTATGCGTTGCCCATCATAAACAAATATTTTCCATCAAGTTATTTCGGTTGTTTCTGCTTACGGCTTAATTCGATAAATTATTTTCGATTCATATACAGGGTTTCACATATGAGTTCCGCATTCCTAGCGCCGACTTTCACCAGAGTTTTTCTCAAGTTTTTGTGTTTTTCCGTGTACAGGAGTTTATTTCAATAAAATGTCATACAGGGTGTGCAATTTACAATGAATTTGCGATCGACGGATATACAGGGTGAGCAATTTCTTTTTGCTCCTTCGGGGTTTTTAGCTTTCCTTCGAGTTTTTTGCGAACTTTCGGTTTTTTTGTGCTACTTCGGGGTTTTTTGAGTTTCTATGGATTGTTTGCGTTCTTTCGTGTTACTTCGGGTTATTTCCTGTTTTATCGCTTTTTTTCGTGTTTCATTGGGTTCTGTCGTGTTTCTTCCAGTTCTTTTATGTTTTTTCGCTTTCAACGGGGTTTTATATGTTCCTTTGGGTTTGTTCGGGTTCCTTTGGGCTTTTATGCGATCTTTCGTGTTTCTTCGCGTTCTTCCATGTTTCTTCGGGTTCTTTCGTGTTTCTTCGAGTCCTATCGTGTTTTTTATTGCGTTTTTCGCGTTTCTTTGTGTTTTTTCGCTTTTCTTCGTGTTTCTTCCAGTTCTTTGATGATTTTTCGCTTTCAAAGGGTTTTTTTGCTTTCCTTCGGGTTTTTTAAGTTCCTTTGGGCTTTTTGCGTTTTTTCGTGTTTCTTCGGGTCTTTCCATATTTTCTCGCGTTCTTTCATATTTATTCATATTTTTTCGTGTTTCTTCGCTTTCTTCCGAGTTTCTTCGCGTTCTTTCAGGTTTCTTTGCTTTCAACGGGTTTCTTCGCCGTGTTTCGCGTTTCTGTGCGCTTCATTGATCTATGGTCTATATTGATCTATGAGCTTATTGAACTACTGGCTTATGGATCTACTGGCCTATATTGATCTACAGGCTTATTGATCTATGGGCCTATGGATCTACCCGCTTACTAGTAGTATTTAATGTAATAGTATTATTTAGTGCACACAGTGTGATGGTATTTGAATTTGTGAATACTGTTTCTTGGTTTGTAGCTGTTTGTATTCATTTGTAGTTAAATAAATAAATAAATATCATTCAGTTGTAGGATTTCTGGGTTAGATGGAATAAAATTAGCAGCATCTTTCGCAAACTTGCCTGGGATGGAATCCAGATAAGACAACTTTCTTATTATTATCTTCTATGTGTTTCAATGTCATCTTGATTTTGCATTGATTGCAATGATTGCAATGAATTTTCAGTGTAGATGTTATTAAACGAATCAACTGCACTCAAGGAGTTTGTGAGTAAAGGCAAAATTTAGGTCATAGGATGTTGAATCTTTAATGTATATCAGTTCTTGGTAGATGGCAAATAATTCAGCTGTGAACACATTACAATCATTTTCTTTATCGTATTTAAAACTGGTGCCATCTACAACGACTGTGGCGTCCTCTGTAGTCTTTGAGGCATTGGTATATATTTGTTTGAAGTTTTCATGTTCGTGAAGGATTGCTTTAAGTACTTGTTTTATGATTTCTCTATCACTTGAAAGTTTATCGTAAATCCTTAAGCTTGTATTAAACTTCGGTAAATTTTGCGTTCAAGGGGGTGGTGACTGGTATGGTTCATCAACATACTCCGGCAAGCTGATGTTCAGTGATGTAAGGTAATTTGAAACTCTTCTATAAAAGGGTTGCTTGCATCTGGGCCTATTTTCGGATGATGTTGAGAATCTCCCCTGAAGTGGTTGACGAAGTATGCGACCCTGAGGATTTGGTTTACACCTGCTTGCTTAGATTAAGATTAGATATGTTCTCTTATCATCTTTTTCTTGGGGGTGCCCTATCCGTTCCGGACATTGGCTAACATCATGGCAATTTCCTTTTTGTTAACTGCTGCTCGAAACAGCTGAGTTGTAGTCAATCCGAACCAATCGCGCAAGTTCTTCATCCACGAGTGACGTCTTCTTCCAGGTCTTTTTTTTGCCTCAAGTTTTCCCTGAAGAATTAATTGTAGTAGCCGATATTTGTCATGTCGCATTATGTGGCCAAGAAATTGAAGCTTCCTTTCCTTCAGTGTTTGAACAATTTATCTCTTCTTGCCCATTCTATTTATGATCTCCTCGTTAATAACATGCTGCGTCCATGAGACTTTGAGAATACGTCTATAGCACCACAACTCAAAGGCGTTCAGTTTATTAATAATTGTCTCATTGACAGTCCACGACTCCACTCCATACAACAAAACAGAGAAAACATAACACCTGAGCATTCTGATCTTAAGATTAAGTGTTAGTTCTCTGGCAATAAACATCTTTTTCATTCTTAAAAATGTCGCTCTGGCTTTCTCAATTCGGCACAATACCTCTCCCTTGTAGTCCCACGAATCATACACAGTCGTTCCCAAATAGCTAACTGTGTGGACCTGCTCCGCTCTCTTCCCATTGACAGTAAGATATCCCTGTATGCCCATTCTTTTGGTTACGAGCATATATTTTGTTTTTGATATATTTAGATTTAGGCCGTATCGTTCTGAGTGCTCTTTAACTCTTTCTACTAGTTGTTGTAGATCTGTTAAGCTACTGGCTATGATAGCAGTATCATCGGCGTAGCGGATGTTGTTTATAGGTATTCCATTAACTTTCATACCTTGTTGACCTTCTAAGGCTTCACGAAAGATTCCCTCTGAGTACAGGTTGAACAGTGTAGGAGAGAGAACACATCCCTGTAGTACTCCACGACATATTTCCATTTCTTCCGAGATGTTCACATTATCCAATTTTACTGTCGCACGCTGTTCCCAGTACAGATTGGTGATAACTCTTATATCTTTTTCGTCGATATTAGATGTTTTTAATATCTGGATGAGTTTGTCGTGCCTGACATTATCGAACGCCTTGGAGAAGTCAATGAAACAAATGTGCACATCCTGGCTCACATCTCTGCATCTCTGGATTAGAACCTGCAACGAGAATATGGCCTCTCTGGTCCCAAGACCCTCACGAAAACCAAACTGCGTCTCAGAGATATGTTCCTCGCACCTGTTGTATATTCGTCGGTGGATAACCTTCAGAAAGAGCTTAGTTATATGATTTATTAAGCTTATTAGTCGGTAGTCGTCACATTTCCTAGATGTCGTCTTCTTTAGGGTGGTCAGGAAAGTCGAAGTAAGCCATTTTCTGGGAATTTGGCCAGTATCATATACGTCGTTGAATAGTCCTGTCAGAAGATCCAGGAGTCCGTCATTGTCATCAAAGAGCTTTAACAAATTCTATATAGATGTTATCTGGACCAGGCACCTTTCCACTTTTCATTGTCCTCAGAGCATGCAGTACTTCATCACGAGTTATTGATGGTCTGGTGGTAGCCTGTGATGCACGCATTTCAGAACGAGTGTCTCCGAAGAGATCGAATATGTAGCCTTTCCATATTTCTAATTTATCGGCGTCGTCTATAATAACCTTGCCGTCGTTGTCCATTAAGGTTGCTGCTTTATATCTGCTTTTTCCCACCATCTGTTTTACCTTTTTATGTACACGAGCATAGTCGTACCTTTGCTCCAGTTCCTCCATTTTCCGGCAGTTTTGGCTCATCCATTCCTCCTTTGCTTGTCTTATTTTGATTTTAATGTCCCTGTTGACATTTTTATATTCTTGTGAGGCTCTATTCTTTACAGTTCTTCTTCTGTCCATCATGTTCTTAATCTCATCCGTCATCCACTCCCTGTCTGGTCGTTTGTCCCTGTGTAAGTACTGCTTGCATGTTAAATCTATTGTTTTGGTTAAGTTTTCCCACTTGTCTCCTGGAGTTGTTTCTTGTTCCTCCTCTAGTTTTCGCAAGCATGTGCCAATTGTATTCCTGACTTGCTCTCTGATATTTTCATCTCTTAACCTTCTGATGTCAATGCGGTTCTTTGGGAGAGCTTTGTTCAGCTTTTTGAGTTTAATCTGAAATTGAGAAATAACAGGATTGTGGTCTGACGCAATGTCTGCACCAGGATAGGCCTTCGTTGATTTTATTGCATTACGAAACCTTTTGTTGATGATGATGAAGTCAATTTGATTTCGTATTATGTTATCAGGTGAATCACTGGGTGCTTTCCAGGTGTATAATCTACGTGGTGGCAACCTAAAAAATGTGTTTGTTATTATTAAATTATTCTCTCTGCAAAACTGACCAAGTCGGTCACCCCTTCCATTCCGCTCACCAAGACCAAAGCATCCAACGTTATCTCCATCCTTGCCCCTTCCTACTTTTGCGTTTAGGTCTCCTATTATTAATGTTGGTTCACGTGTTTTTATAGATTTTAAGAGAACTTCTATTTGGGCGTAAAATTCTTCGATCTCCCGATCGTCAGCTTCGGAGGTGGGAGCATAAACCTGAATTATATTGGTATCTATGGGTTTGGTACTAACCTTGATCATTGCCACTCTGTCTGAGTAAGGCACAAAACTTTTTACAAACGGTTTTAATTGCTTGGACACGACAAAAGCGACCCCGTTTCGGTGATCTGGGTTGTCATTGCCTGAGTAATATACTGTGTGGTCATGTATATGGCAGTTGCCAGAGCTTTGCCAGCTTGTCTCTCTAAGTCCCATAATGTCGGTCTTTAGTCGATCCATTTCATAGATGATATTGTGAACTTTGCCACTCATAAACATACTTCTTACGTTCCATGTACCTATTAGCTTCACAGTATGTTTGTTCTTGTTTGCGTCACAGGGGTTTCGCAGATTGACGACCTGGGAGGCCCTGTGTGTTGTATGTAGTTTTCCTCCCCTGCCAGATCTTGGTTTCCGACAACCATGATCAGTACTTTTCTCTTATCATACAATGATTTTTCTCCAGCCTCTTCGTATAAGCTTTCTATAGGGAAGGTTATATAGGCTCCTAAGCATAGGGGTATTGCACAATTATGTATTTTGTCAAGAGATTTCAGTTGAAACCTAGTAGCAGAAGCAAACGCAATAGCACCCTAATCGAGTCTCGATCGAATCAATGATCTATAGAGAGTGAGCAAAGTTTTTCTGTTCGAGCCCCAATTTTTATTAGAAAGTACCCTTAAGAGATTAATTTTTGAGTATCATTTCAATGCTAACTTTCTTATGTGGGAGTTTCAAGTTAGTCTACTATCGAAGGTCATGCCCAAGAAATTTACTTCGTCTTTCCTAGGAAGAACCCTTTCGTGTAGGTAAAGTAATGAAGGATTAATATAGAAGTCATGACTTCTGTCAATATTGACTTTTTGAAAATTGATAATTTTCAAAAGGTTTTTACTTTTCCTCCTTGATAAAGATAGAAGATGTCTATCGAAACGTCGGAAAACATTACATCCACAATAGACGATGGTAATAGCCTAAACAATCATTCAACACGAGCTCCATCATCAACAATATCTCGTCATTAACGTCTGAATTATCTTCTTTTGTTGAATTACTAAAACAATTATGAACAGAATATTGAATTTATTTGAACTATTATCAGATCTTATTTTATGGGTTTACAAAAGATGCTCCCCGAAGCGAAAAAATTCTTAAAATATTTTTGGGTGCCTGACCTTCATTACCATTCCTTTCAAGATATTAGAAAGGCTAATCCCTTTTAGAATTGAATCTTCTATAGAAAATGCTCTAAAAAATTTCCAGGGAGGTTTTAGGAAAAACAGAAATTGTTCGGATCAGGTTCTCAGCCTTACAACTTTCATAGAATCAGGCTTCAATGATAGGTTGAAAACAGGAGCTGCTTTCATCGATTTATCTTCGGCATATGACACTGTGTGGAAAGACGGAATAATGTTCAAATTCTATACCCATCTGAATGTGGGAAAATTATTATTATTATTATTATTATTAGAAAATATGTTATCTGATAGAAGGTTTCGTGTTTTTATTGACAATAAGAGTAGCAACTTCAAAACATTGAAAAACGATCTTCCTCAAGGATCAGTTTTAGCTCCTTTACTTTTCAATTTATATCTAAGTGATTTGCCCACTACATCATCTCAAAAATTTGTTTATGCTGACGACATTGTTATTGCTTACCACCATTCGAATTTCCATACTCTGGAAAACATACTGTTATCAGATTTGGAAATTTTAAAGATTTATTTTATCGAGTGGCGATTATGTCCAAATCCCAACAAAACAGAGGTATCTTGTTTCCATCTGAATAATCATGAAAAATATAGAAAATTAGCTGTAACTTTCAATGATTCTCCTATCGAACATAATTTCTATCCAAAATACTTAGGAGTTAAATTAGATTCATCTCTCAATTACAAGGCTCATTTTAATGATCTGAGCCTAAAACAGAAAACTAGGAATAATATTGTTCAGAAATTAGCTGGATCGTCTTGGGGTGCTGATGCTTCTACTCTTCGCACAGCATCTCTAGCCCTAGTCTTTTCTGCAGCTGAGTATTGTTGGTCTGTTTGGTTTAATAGTGCATATACACAAAAAATTGATGCACAGTTGAATAAATCCATGAGAATAATTACTGGCACCATAAGATCAACACCGGTTCATTGGTTACCAGTATTGTCTAATATTGTCCCTCCCCATATTCGCAGACAGACTGCAGCTCTGAATTCTTGGAATAAATATCATTCTTTTCCCAATTTATTCCCAATAATTTCATATTTTCTACAAAATAGAATTCCCAGATTGAAGTCACGTAAACCATTATGGCATAATACGTTCTTCAATATGAACATAAGTGATAAAGAATTATGGAAGACTGAGTGGAACTCTTACGAAATGTTCAATAAGTATCTCGTTTCTGATCCTTCTGAAAAAATTCCTGGTTTTGATCTTCCAAGAAAAATTTGGACAGTTCTTAATCGTTTGAGGACAGGTCATGGTCGTACCAATAGCATGCTATTTAATTGGAACTCAGTTCCTAGCGCAAGTTGTGAATGTGGAGAAGCAGAAGAAACAATACCTCATATCATCAATAGTTGTCCCATATATAAATTTCAAGATGGTGGCTATTCATGATGTTTCCCACTCTTTCTTGGAATGGGTTATAAGTTTCAAACGAATATGATACGTATTTTTGTTATTCAGTTCTTTTTTCTGCTTTTGTCTCTTTATTTCCAGATTCAATGTGAGCACCTTGAATAAGTATCTCCATCAATAGAAGATCACTCTTGAAGAAAGAAGTCCCTGAAATATATTTCAGCTTATTTTTGTATTTTCACACTTAGACGGGGAGCCAGGGTTTTTTTTACTGGGGTTTTTTGGCGCTCTTGTTCACCCGAACAGAGTGCCTATCATTTTGACCGAATGTCTGTAATTTTGGAATATCGTGCCGAAAATGGTCTCAATCGATTGGGTTCGACTCTTGATGAAGAATTCGTGGCGAAAGTTGAGTCTGCCCAGCCGGCCGTCCGGCCGTATCCTCTCTAGCATCCAAAAGAAATCAGCTAGAGTTTTCATATTTTTAGAATAGTTGAATTGTCCAAATATTTCGGTCAAGTTCGTTATTGGGCCAAATTCGTCGGATGGTTCAGTAGTTACGAGCACCTGAAATTTTGTTTCCTCAATAACTACTGGAATATCCATCCGATCGTATTGATACTTGAAGTATTGTTCAGGAAGGCTGCAACAAAACAGCTTGCAGAATTTCGCAGAAATCGTCACGCTAGAAAATTTTTAAAAAATTCCCAAAAAAAAATATTTTAATCCTCACTAACTCATAAGATATTTCTCGGATTTGAATAAAAATTCGTGAATATATTGAGGTAATCGATATCTTACATATCCATCATAGCTCTTTTCCATATAAGGATATAATCATTTTTTTAATTTACTCAAGATAAAAAAGAGATATGACATACGTTCCGATGATATTCTTTGAACGATGGCCATTACAGATCGATATTCGATTGACAAATGCCGGGCTCATTAATAAGTGTCACTTGGCGTTATATTAATGAAAATTTTTCATAACGGAAAATCATAGAGATAGAATTCAATCTCGGTGGCTGAAATAATATACGTTGTCAAAATTCAGAAAAGCACTGACATAAGTTTTTAGGAAAAGGGAATTATAGCTTCGAAAAAAACTTGGGGAAAATTATGAGTAGTTATTTTTAATTTGAGATATAGGTTTGTTCATTCATTAGGCGTTCATATTTGCATCACATAGTCCCATAGTACGGGAAAAGACTATTGTTCACGTGATCAGAGTGCTTATATATTTGTTATGGTTTGAATATATACTCGCAAGTAGCTCAACAAGAGCGCCAAAGCAATCTGACCTCACGTCAGTGCTTTCTAAATTTTTCCCTAGGCTTTTATGTCATACGCCGAATTGTATGACACCCCGTCACTAACCCCTGATCTATATGCTTTATTGTTTGCTAACTAAATATTGTAAGCCAAAAGTTCAAAATAATATATATGTATATATATTACCACTCCGATTAAATTGAGTTGGACAGAAGTTAACTAGAGTATAAGAATTCGTAATATTTTTTCAAAACATTAAAATAAAACTCGATTTTTTCGAATTTTCCAATTGTATCAGAACATTGGTGATATATGAAAAAATCCTAGTCTTGTATTATATGTACTTACATTTTGAGGAAACGACGTCATTACTCTGCAGTCGTGAGTACACAATGCAATAGAGAAAATTTCTATTTTTTGATATGCGCGATAAAAAGTACCGAATCATAATACTGTATCCGAATCATCTCATATCGTACCTATACATTGAAGTGATTTCATGACGGATAAAAATACGTGTTGAGGAATAGCGAAAACTAAAGAACCTATTAACATGAAATTATATTAATTTTTATTGGATTAATTCTTACCCATTTTTCCAATTCTCTCATGATACTTAGGTCATCATCATTTTTCGAATATATCAACTTGGAAAGTTTCTCGTCGATGTTCTTATAGCTGTCGTTACCTGCTACAACTATAACTATTATTGCTATCATTTGAACGATGAATATGATTATTAGAATCACAGCATGCTGAAAATATAAGACACAAAGTTAATTATATAATCCTATTTGGTTTCTATAATATTTTTGTCATATATCATTATTTTCATCGAAAAGGACATGCAAATAAAATGCAAAATATTCCTTGATTACAATATAACAGGTAAACTCATAATAGATGGAACTGATCATAATAGATGAAACAGGAATCTGCTCTGGAAGCAAAGAATACTTTTTGATGAGTCAAGTACTAGACTACTTGGGCTTGCCAGAACTCATTGAATAGAACACCAAACTCCCTTGATTGTAGGAAAACCGCATCTCCACCGGTGTCCTGAAAGCGGGTAAAGTTAGTCGGTAACATTTCCGAAGACACCCGAACACCCATTGGCGTCCGTCACGACCTCAGCATTGTGAAAATTTTCAATGGGATGATTTCACTGAACTTCCGACAACTTTCAATCTGGAATAGAACCAACTTAGTTATTCCTAACATCGCGGTCGTTAATTGGTGACATGAAAAAAGAACTTTGAAGATATAATTTCAAGAACATGCTTCTTTTTGAAAAAATTCATTATTTGCTGAATATCAATCGTTTCTTACGAAGGGGGTGGCAGGATTAAAACCACCCTCAAGTGGTTTTTGGACTCTCAAGGGTAGTTATCGTATTTTCTTTTCAAGAATTGTGAATGCGCAAAAAATCTGCGTTGACGACAGCTTTCTATTGAACTTAGTGTGGTTTTCTTATGCATTGAATAATAGGTTTGAAACCACCTGTTGATTAATCAAACTAAATAATTGTCAACTGCTCAATATAAATCCGTCTCTTCTATGAAAGTATACAGGTTTCCTAAGGATGGGAATCTGGTGTTCTGCTTTTTCAGTAGATGAAAATTCCACTTTCTTAGCGAGTTTTCAGTTCTCACAAATTTTGAAATCACCAAACCAACTAAAATTAAAATATTCTGCCGTATAAAATTGAAAATAATCGAATGAACTATCAAGAAAAATCTCTTATACCTATACTAAAAAATTCACACAATTTTCCATGTGTAAACTGAAAGTCCCGATAAAAATCATTGAACCAGCGAATATCCCAGTGGATTGGCACTGCGCATACACCACACTTGAGTGGTTTTTGGACTCTCAAGGGTTGTTATAGTAATTTCTTCCGAAAGTCGTAGTGTGCGAAAAATCAGCGTTGATGACAGCTTCCGATTGCACCTAGTCTCGTCTTTTTACTCATGGGATAACATGGTTAAAATCACCTTTAAGTGGTTTTTGAACTCTCAGGATCTGTTATCGTAGTTTCTTCAAAAAATCGAATTGCGCAAAAAATCTGCGGTGACGACAGTTTTCAATTGCACCTGGTCTTGTATTTTTACCCAGGGAAAAACAGGATTGAAACCACCCCATTATGGTTCTTGGACGCTCAAAAGTTGTTATCGTAATTTCTTTAGAAATTCGAAGTGCGCGAAAAAATAGGATTACAACCATCGAGAGTCCAAAGACCACATAAGGGTGATTTTAACCTTGTTATGTCCTTCTTAAGAGATCGAAACTAGGTGAAATCGAAAGCTATCATCAACGCAGATTTTTTACACACTTGGATATTCTGAAGAAAATCTAATAACAACCCTTGAGTGCCCAAAAACCACTCAAAGGTGGTTTCAACCCTGTTAGACTCTGCTCTAAAAAATGAGACTAAATGCAATTTAAAGCTGTTGCCAACGCAGATTTTCTGCGCGCTTTTTGAAGATTTTTTTGGGAAAACACGATAACATCCCTTGAGAGTCCAAAAACCTCTTAAAGGTGATGTTAACGCTTGTATATTCTACTTAAGAAAATGATACTAGGTGCAATCTAAAGCTGTCTAGAACGCAAATTTTTTTCGCAATTGGAATTTTTGAAGAAAATACTTAAACAACATTTGAGAGTCCAAAAACAACATAATGGTAGTTTTAGCCCTGTTATCACCTGCGAAAAAAACCGAGACGCGGTGTAGTAGAAATCAGTCGTGACTGTTGAGTTCGAAGCAAAATAATACAGACCAACAATGTGCTGAAACATTACCCAAAATAGTATTGAACAGAATATATGAACACCTAACCAACAAGAACCTCTTCTCAGCAGGACAGAAAAATAATATGATGAATAATATAAGTAAAAATCATTAGCAATTGCTTGGATATACTATAGAACGCTTACTATATAGTTTTCTACAGCTGGCTTATTGAAACAATGAAAATTAGCAGATTACTTTTCAAACTAATGATCTTCATCAGAAAAACCATGACCGAATTGAAGGTCGATTTGAACACCAACATCGTGACTAAATCAAAACCATTGCGATCAAAAATAGGAAAGTATATCAGGGAGATTCCCTCTTCTCCATTTCATTTTGTCTTGCTCTTTTCCATTCAACTCCATTTTGAATAGCTCAAACAGACAATAAACTGACGAAAAAGTCAGATCGAATCATCCATTCATTCTACATTGTTGACCTGAAAGCGCAAATAAAACTGACGAAGATCTAGCAGTAAGAAATTCAGTGCTGATATATGAATGGAATGTGGAATTGAAAAATCCGCGAACAGAAAAGTACATGAAAGCTAAAACATTGAGCTTAGTGACAAGATCATAATCAAGGCTATGGAAACATACGATAGTAACAAGTACTTGGCAGTTGAAGAACAAAGAAAAAGTCGATGATAATGAAGCTGACAAAATAGTACATAAGGAGAACAAAGAAAATACTGAGAGCAGAAGTGAACGGTTAAAATATATTCATAGCCTAAACATGACTGGCAGCACTGGCCATCCAGTATAGTTTTGGTATCCTGAAATGAAAAGTAGCTGAAATCAAAAAATTTGACAAAACACCAGAAGACTCTACTACCCATAGCTGACACAGATGGAACCTATGTATCAAGGAAGGAAGGTGGGAAGGGCTATCCATCATTGACAGCTGCTACATCACGGTCAGTCAAAATATCACCAACTGAATCAAGCTAAAGAATCAGGACAAATATCAGCACGGTATATAATAATGATAATAAATAATAATAAATAATATGTAACAGACTGGGACTCAATACAGACGAACCTAAGATGCCTTACTATAAATACGTTCGTAAGTCAGTCATTGAAACCAACCAATTCACTATTTATTACGACCGATCGATCATTACCGATCGCAGTGTCCCCTTTAACAAACCTGATATCGTTATGAGAGACAAGCAATCGAGCGAAGCTATTATTGTAGACATCGTGATCCCTAACACGCATAACCTGCTGAATACAATTGCAGAAAAAAAAAGAAAGTACACTGAGTTAGCAGATGAGATAAAAAGGATGTGGAATCTCAACAAAGTCACTATGATACCAATTGTACTATCTACTACAGGGGTTATACCATGGGAGTTGCACAATGGCTTGGAGTTCCTGGGACTACACAGATATATTTACATGCTGCTACAGAAAGTTGTAATTCTGAACACCACTAGAATAGTCCGAAGATTTTTGAGTCAGGATTAAATTATGGAGATGCTTGGCGAAAAACCCGTATCCCATTAAATCAACCAGGACAACCTGAGAAACTAGAAATATAATAATAATAATGACTTCATTGAATCCAAATTATCAATACATTTATTCCTAATACAAAAACAATGTACAATCACAAGGCGGAGTTCAGATTGTGACACGAGGAGCCACTCTCTGCTCTTCCACTCAAACCCTGATTAAAGTTCATGCTAGTTCATGTAGTACAATACAGAAGGTTAAAAAGCTATGATGAAGAGAAAAAAAAGCAATACATTCTGAATTGTGTATAGTGCTATGAAGGAGCGAAAACAAGTGCAGGTAAAAGTGCGTCAGTTACTGGACTGACACTGTTCAAATAATAACAAATCTTTTATTCTCTTTCTGAACGAAGCTACCGGAAGACTATGCCAGCCATTGGTAATATATTTGTTGTATAGCCTATATATGCTGAAACTGAATGACCTCTCAAAAATAGACAAAGGAGATATGAGACCCCTTCCTCGAATATTAAGGTTATGGACATCCGATCTAAAAGTAATTTTCCGATGCAAATATGATGGTTTCCGAGATAGCACAACTCCATGATAGCAAACCAGAGCAGACAGCATGAACCGGTTACGTACATTCAACCATTTGACCTCCGACAACTTATATGAAATACGCTCGAATTTTCTAATTCCAAAGATAAATCTCAAACAGGAGTTCTGTATCTTCTGAATGCAGCTGAGAGTATTCTGATCCAGGCACGAGAAAAACACCTGCGAGTAATACGTGAAATTAGACAGAACCATAGAGTCGCATAGTGATTTCTTCAGTTCAAGCGGAAGTGAGCGGCGATGCGGATAAAGCAATCTTAAGGCATGCATTGATCTTCCTATGCATCCTGAGATATGTAATCTGTATCGAAAAGAATTATCCATCAACAAACCCAAATTACGTACAGTTTTAACAACAGGAATCTTCTCCGTACCAATAACAAACTCACTACACTCCTCTAACATATCACATGCTGACTGATTACCAAAAAAAAATCGCCTTAGATTCGCTTTCATTGACAAGCAGGTTATGTTGTTCTGACACCTCTTTGATAGCTTGTAAATCGCGATTAATGTTATTCAGTTCGTCCAGTACATCAACAGCATTAGCATTCAAACTGAAATAAAGTTGTGTATCGTCACAATAAAAATAAACCTCACAAAACTCAAGGTATTTCCAAAATCCATGTGTATAAACTATGAATAACAGAGGACCCAAGAGAGAACCCTGGGGCACCCCGCACGAGATGAACAAAGGGTCCGACAAAGAGCCATCAATTTTGACTCGCTGTGTTCTGTGGAAGAGATAGCTTTTGAGCCGTAGCACAGCCTCATTTGAAAAGCCCACGAAAGATAAAATAGAAATCAGTAATTGATGACAAATAGAGTCAAAGGTTTTACTATAATCAAGTAATATAAGTGCTATTATGAGACCTTTATCCGTGGCTGACAAAATATCATCGGTAATCTTGAGCAGAGCAGTCGTGCAGCTGTGTCCGCGACGAAGATAGACAGATGGCGCTGCAAACTGTCTAGTTCGTTGTAAGGTCGGGTACCAGATATTTTCAAATTTCTGGTAAAAAAGTGGTCAATAATTCTCGAAATTATTAACAGAGTGCTTACAAGTGATCTATTCGTCATGGGCAGAGCAAAACATGAAGATGTCTCTTCGGAAACACAGTCTCTTGAGATTAAAAAACTCAATGAGCGAATTGAGGAAATGGCTGTCAATTTCAAAATGCAGCTGAAAAAATTCAAGAAGGATCTGAAGGAAAACACTGAAACGTCATCGGCTAATGAAGGGGGTACCAATTTGTTATCCCTCAATAAAAAATTTTGTGAATTTGAGGAGCGAGTTGTCAATGAGTTGATTCAAGCTAGAAAGGAGGTCAACATTTTAAATCATGCATTCGAGATGTCTATTAATAATATTAATCACAATAGTCTACTTGTTCATGGAATTGAGGAAGGTGGAGGTGTTATTCATAAAATTGGAATTTCCATTGATAAAAATAATATAAACTGTTGCCACCGTCTGGGACGCAGTGATGTAAACAGAACGAAGCCGCGGCCGGTAGTCGTGTCTTTCTGTCAGAGATGGATTCGTGATCTTGTATTTTATAGTAAGAAACATTTCAAGGGAAAAAGTAACAGAACTTTTAACACCACAAAATGCCAAGTTGTTCAAAACAGTCAGAGTACATTTTAAGGATTCAGCCTGGACAAAAAATGGTGTGATTTTTGTGATGAGTGGAAATATTAAGGTTCCTATTAAATCGGAAATTGATCTGGATGATGTTCTTAAGGTACAGTCAATGAATTGAATAAAACCCTTTGAATTCATTATTGTATGTTTGAATTATCGGGTTTTTGTGCAGGATAATTATTTTCTATCCTTGGTCGGTAACTACTTACTTATTGTTTTACAATTATGTGGTTTATTGGGAACCGGGTTAACTTGTATTTCTGAAATTTTAGATTATGCCTGCCTTATTGTAAAGGACCTCTTCTAAATATTTTAAATTCATGCATTTTAGAAAATTATTTCCCTAACATCTGGAAGAAATCCATTATTAAGCCAATACTTAAAACAAGTAGATGCAATAGCTTGGATGATTTGAGACCTATTAGTATCCTACCAGTAGTATCCAAGATATTAGAAAAGCATATTCATAATGAAATTGTTGCATTCACTGATAGCTTCCATAATATACCGGATTATCAGTCGGGGTTCAGGAGGAGTTACAGCACCTCAACTTGTTTGGTTGATATCATCGACAAAATAAGGTTAAGCATAGAAAGGGGACAGGGTAGTTGTTTGGCTCTTCTTGATTTCAGTAAAGCATTTGACACGCTGGATCATGGAATGTTATTGGCTACACTCAGGTATTTCGGCTTCTCACGGAGTTCAGTTGGATTTTTTAGATCTTATCTCACCGGAAGGTCGCATTACGTGATGTTGCATACTGATCGAGTCATCGAGAGGTCGGATTTTGTCTCTTGTGAGCGCGGTGTTCCTCAGGGGTCTGTCCTGGGCCCCCTTCTTTTCTTGATTTATGTAGCACATATGGGTGGGATTGTTTCGAAATGATTCGCAATTGTGCGCCCCGATTGATTTCCATAATTTGTCAGATTGTGAGAAGAGATTCAACGAAGATTGACGTAGAATTGGTCAGTTTGCCCTTGATCACAATCTGAAGTTGAATGTCTCCAAGATATGCGTCATGATTTTCGGAGTGAATAGGTCTTGGGTGACTGCGGTGAATAATAGCTTCAGACCACAGTTGGCTGGCTCATTTTGGCCGATTGCTTCTGAGGCGAGAAACTTGGGAGTATACTTGGATTCTGATTTGTCATTCCGGGTGCATGTCAGGAATAGGTTGAGGGTGGCTTATGCACCTCTGAAGAAATTATATCGGTTTAAAGCATCCTTGTCAAGTAGAACTAAATATTATCTGTGTAACTCTTTGGTATTATCGCTGTTTGATTATGCGGATGTAGTCTATGGAGAATCGTTGAGCCAAAGTACGGGTAGATCTATACAAAAATTGCAGAATTCCTGTATGAGGTTTTCATTTATGATACCTTACAGAGAACATATAACACCTCACTTGAATGAGCACTTATTGCTCAATATGGACAACAGAAGAAAATTGCACACGTTGGTTTTCGTTCGACGAATTCTTGGGACGGGTGAGCCTTCCTACTTGAGGCCCGTTCACATCGGTACAGTACGAGACATATTGAAAGATTAGTTATCCCCCAGCACAGAACCGAAGTTTTTCACAAATCCTTCCAGGTAGTCGCTCCTCGTGCATGGAATGATCTGCCTGATGAGATCAAGCAATTTCCTATCAGGAAGTTCAGAAGAGAGGTTGAGTTGATATGTCTTGGGAGGCAGAGATACAGCTATTGACTTGATGGAATTGATGGCTGTACGATAGAGTGCTTGGTTCTTGTGTGTTTGCGTGCCATTGTTTGGGCTTATTGAAGGCCGTTCTTACCCCCTACTCGAAGCGCGTTTCCGTTTCCTTTTTTTTTTGTTTTTTTTAGGTGCCATTTTTTTTGCAACATGAGCCAGCATGTTTGCAGTTTTCTGATGAAGAGTTAAATCTCTTCCTTATCTGTTTATCTTCTGATCAAGATGTAAATTTATATTCAAGTGTGTGAATTTTTGATTTATAATACAGTATGTATATGCATCTATCCATGGGCCACACAACACAGGTTTTTCTGTGCATCGGTTTCTTAATCGTTGTGTGGTCCTTTTTGTCTAGTATTTATTTATTATTGTCATTTTATAATTGTGGAAATTTAAGACAAGACAAATAAACAGTTGATGATGATGATGAGAGCCAGACTGAGATTCAAGTATTTCAAACCTATCAAGATGCCCCACCATCTGAATATATAAAAACTTCTCGACAACTTTATTTACTGCTGGCAATATTCTTATGGGGCGCAAATCGCTAAGCTGTTCAATCTTTCTTTTCTTGGGTATAGGCAGCACAATGGCGTTTTTCCAAGCTGAAGGATAATATCCCGTTAAAATGCAGCAGTTTATTATGTGGACAAGATATTTCAGGATATGAGGACAGCAAATTTTCAATATCGCTCTCCATGAGGGACCCCTAAAATGAAATAGCAGTAACATATCCAAAAGAACACGTTGAGAACACAATTATCCAACCTTACTCGAAATAATAAGGGTGAAACAGTTAAGCTCAAGAATCAAAAATAGGAAAAAATACGAAATTAAGAATAGATGGAACGAAAAAATACACGGACAGACGAAGAAAGAGAAACTAAACATTGACACGGCATAATCACGGAGATGACCGCCAGGAGGCATTTCGTCATCGACAAGACCCTAGGCCCTAGAAAAAGTTCAAGAGTGTTTCTACTTGGTTAACTGCAAGGAGGACCTCAAGGACTGGTGCCAGAAATCCAGACTGTGTGTTTCGGTAAATGGCACGTGAAGTAGTTGTAGAGCCCCAATGAAGAGCTGTATAACGTTGGTAGCCCATTAGAACTCGTAGCAATAGTTATAATTGGTTCGTTTTCAGAAACTAAAGATGGAAACAAATATCAATTGCTTCGGCTAACAATTTTTTCAATAGCTTGAATTTTTGGAAACAAATTTGTTCTTACAAACATCATATTTTTTTTCAAGTAAATTGTATCTTTCGAAATTTGTTTTGTGGAATCAAAAAGATTGACATACATACATATTCATATCCTCATTGTATCAATAAAATTAAATATCAATGAACAAAAATGATTTGCTGAGAATTATGAACATAATACTCATGTTCGATATCCAATTTAAGTGCAGAATCTGCAGATACTGCTTGATGTTGACATAAATATTTGTCTCACGAGGGGAGAATTTAGGTAGGACATATGATTTGGTGTTAATTTGAAGATAAAGTTCTTCAATACACAAAAATTCTCTAGTTATCATACAAAACATGTAATGCCTGGTAGGAACAAGTTTTTATCACAGTTTTTTGATAGGAATACTTTGGATGCCTGTATGTGAGATAGATGATTTCGTCAAAAATGAATCTAGAATTCAAGGTCGACTTCCTTCAGGTTTAAGTAAGTTCTAAATTGAGTAATAATTGTACAATCGTAGTGCAGGGTTTGATTTAAATGATAATGTTATCTAATTTGGCAAAGTTTCAGGCAGTGCCTTCGAAAATGGTTTATTTCTTGTCTTTTCCCCACTTTTCTTACTTAGAAATCCAACAAAATAAAAAAAAAATCCCTACCTTATTACTCATACAATATTGGATATATTTGAACAAAAATTTTTGCATGTATGGAAGTTATTGATATCTCACATATTCTCAAATTTCATTGTCTTAGTTACCTTCTACTAGAATATATCATAATTTTTCAGTTACTTAAGAGCAAAGAAAAGTAACAAAGTCCGCCAGAAATGTCAATGCTCCATGCTCTCATAGATACGTATTCGATTGAAATCGGTCGGACTTTCGGTTGGGACAAAATTATTGCGATAGAATAATGTACATTGTTAAAAATTAGAAAAGCACTGACTTGGGCTTTTACGTGAAGGCGATTTGAGCTTGATACAAATTTATGGAATACTATCAGTAGTTATTTTTAACTTGAGATACGGGTTTGTTCATCCTTCGTGGCGGTCGTATTTATATCAGATTTTTCCAGAGTTTGATAGATGACTCAAGAATAAGTTCGCAAAGACTACCGACCTCTCCTCAGTGTTTTTCTGTATTTTTTTTTCTATTTATTTATTTAATTATTATCCATATGGATCACATACAGGTAATCAAATACCCAAAAAATGTGTTCACAGATTAGAAAAAACAAAATTCATCTACAGAAGTGTAAATTAAGATTAAAAGACAGATTTCTTATTTCTAACTAGAACTAAACAATTTCGACAACAGTATATAGTCAGTGCAGGTGCATGTCTTAATTAGATGTATAATGTGGTAGCTGATTAGTAAGTCCCGAGGAAGTGATTTTTCATGATTTTCTTCAGGGAACTAGGACTATGAAAAAACAAATCAATCCTATCCTTGAATTCATTGCAGTGATCAAGCATTCTATAGATAGAGGAGTTGAGTGCACTACTTGTGCACTTGGTTGGTAGATAAAATGTCTCAGACTGTCTGAATATCCTAAAGGGAGCATAATACTGTATTCTGTGAGTGATGTCGGGGCATTCTAGCTGATTACTGATTAATTTTTTTATGAATAATACATCCTCGACAGTTCTTCTGTCTTTAAAATTGAGCATTTTGAAGTATTTGTGTCTTAGGTTATAATTGTTTGGGTCTCCTCTGTTCAGTACGTAACCACATCTGAAGAGGAATTTTCGCTGAATTTTTTCAAGACGATCAGCATAAGTTTCAAAATATAGAGTCCACACAATAGAAGCATAATTCAAACTACTGAACACATATACGTTGTACAATGAAATTAGAGTTTCACAACGTGAAAAATGACGACCCTGTCTCATTATGTAACCTAGCGTCACATTACATGAGTTCGCCAAGCTATCTACATGTGTTAAGAATTTCAGCTCCGAGTCACTTATGACTCCTAAGTCCCTGACGCACTTAGATCTTTTCGACTCAACGTTTCGTAGTCCGTAGGCGAAATAAATGACATTTCTATTGCGGGTAAAAGAAGTTACTTGACATTTCTCGAGGTTTAAATAGAGAAAATTGGTTTGGCAGTATTCGACTAGTCTGTCAAGATCCTGTTGGAGACTTATGCAATCGCTCTCACATCGAATTCTGTAAAAGACTTTCAGATCGTCGGCGAAAAGAAGTATCCTACATATTGTAAAGCATTTTATTAGATCGTTTATGTAGATTATAAAGAGCAACGATCCCAAGTGGGAGCCTTGAGGAACCCCAGACGTTGACATAAAATATCTTGACATGAATCCTTCGACCGACACGTAATGCGATCGGTTACATAGATATGACTCGAACCATCGCAGTAGTGAACCGCATACCCCGACCCTGTGTAGTTTAACAATAAGCTTAGGAATATGAATCTTATCGAATGCCTTGCTGAAGTTGGTGAACACCACATCTACTTGGATTCCATTGTCTAAATGTTCCTGAAGATATTCAATGAAGGTGACCAAGTTAGTATCAACTGAGCGGCCCCTGAAGAAACCGTGCTGTTCAGGAATTATTTGAGCCTTTGCTAGATGAAACAGATGGGGGTAGAGGAGGGACTCAAAAACTTTCTCAAAAATACAGAGGTTACTTATCGGTCTATAGTTTCCAATTTTATCTTTGCTTCCTGATTTATGAACTGGAGTTATACACGATTCTTTCCAGCGAACCGGAAATATCCCACTTTTCAATGACTTATTGAAAATAATCGTCAAGGAAGCCGAAAGAGAGACACTGCATAATTGAACAAAAAAGCTTGAAATTAAATCAGGACCGGAACTCTTCCTACGATCCAACACATAGAGAGCACGTCCAACTTCATCATTTTCGAATCTAATGCTACTTAAGTTGAAGGGATCATTTTCATTCATCGTTTCGACTTCGCAAATAACATGGTTAGATGGAACATAAACCTTCTCAAAGAAATCCGCGAAAAGATCACTTATATGCTCCCCTCCCTTAGCTGTTCTGCCCTCAAATGACATCTCGTTAGGACATCCTAGGTTCTTACGTTTAGCTGATACAAATTGAAAAAACCTACTAGGATTTTCCGACATCTCAGCTTCTACCGATCTCCTGTATTCCATATAGTCCCGCCGAATATATTGTTTACATGTGGCGCGTAATAATCTGCATTCAAGGTGATCCGACAAGTTTTTATAAGTTTTCCATTTTCTATGAAATTTGATCTTACGGTGAATCAGTTTTCTAGTCTCATGAGAGAAATAAGCTGGAAAGTTCGATCTTTTTTTCACCTTGGGCACACAGGCTTCAACAATGTCATATAATATTTCATAACAAATATCTACATCTAGATTCACATTTTCACTGTCCAAAACATGAGGCCATTTTAGAGCCCTAAAGATGGTTTAAGATTAAAAATCGAAACTAGTCGGCCTTGTTTTAAGAAGTGTTTTTTTTTCACAAACCTGACCTTTTTCCTGTCAACTAACTGAAATATCTTCCAACGAAGGTCTTAAATATACAATTTCAGTATTTTTTAAACATCTGAAGTTCTGAAATTCACGAAAGAATTAAATTACTATGTTTGATTAAGGTGAAGTTTAATCTTTATTTGCCCGTGGCAGGTTGTTAGATAAACAGTTATGCTTTTGAATTAGAATCAGAATCTGCTCTTTACGAGTTGAATACTAAACTTCCTCATTACCTCATGTTAAATCGATTGTGGATAGTCCTGAAAGTTATTCTTGTGCTGGTTGGCATTAAAATAAATTTAATGGAAATTCTGTACTTACTGCTGTTAACAGATTCTTGTTTTCTCTGACTGCTCCACAACATCCAAGGAAAGATATCACAAATACTATGACACCAACACCAATAGCAATCTTGCTATAAGTACTGTCGTATCCTGCATTTACGATGGGTAATAGTCCAAACACTATCAACAACGTACCAAACACCTAAAATTATGCAAAGTTGTAATATGTCATATATTTGAAGTGGATACTCGTATATTATATTTCTGGCACTACATTATTTTCTGATATTAAAGAATAGGGATGTCCTAGATTCTCAAGATTCATTGTGTTATTTTAGTCGCATTGATAACTGATTTTCTGAAATCAGATCTTATCGTGGCTGATGAAAATTTCTGAAAATAATAGGCTATTAACTTCAGTGGCGATTCTGGGCGCTTGCTCTAGTGAGACAGTGTGTTATCGATTTTCATTAATGTCTGTAATTTAGAATATCGAGTCAAAAATGGTCTCAATCGATTGGGGTTGAATTCCTGATGAGGAATCCGTGGCCAAAACTGAGTTTGGTTGTCTGCCCGGCCAGCCGGCCTCATACTCTTTACCTTCCGGAGGAAATAATTTGATTTAATTTTTTTTGGTCAAAATAGGCCAACTATACAAGTATCTCGGTCAAGTTTGTTAATTGTTCTCATCCGTTCAATGGTTCATGAGTGGTGAGTTTCTGAAATTTAGTTTCCTCTATAACTCCTAGAATATCCATCGTATCAAGTTCCGACTTGAAAGCCATTTTAATAAGGCTGAAACAAGAAGGCTTTCAAAATTTCGTAAAATATTTACAAAAATTATCACTTATAATACCACAAGAGCTTCAAAATTATCGGGTATTTCCCGATAGGTTCGTTGCAAACAAATGAAGGAGTCAAGTTTTTCAGGTTAAAAATTTTAAAGATTTTAAAGATTTTTCCTGAAAAAAAAACCTGAAAATCACTCGCGCTTCGCGCTTGTGAATTTTTAACCTGAAAAACTTGACGATTTTATTTGTTTGCAGGAACCTATCGGGAAATACCAGATAATTTTGAAGCTCGTATGGTATTCGGGGGATTATTTTTCTGTCCCAAATGTCGGCCAATAGAATTGCACAATGAGACGAAATGTACAGTTAACAAATAAGAATTTCATAATGAATAAAACAACATTTAATTAAGAATCAGGGTAGTGCAATTAAAAATACAATTGTTGTAAACATTGGTGCATGTTTTCTTCAAGTCAGAGTTATCGGTAATGGTCCCAGAAGAGGTAGATGGCATGAGGTTTATGCTGTTGATGGCATTTTCTGCAGTAGGCTCACTCCTTCGCAGTTTCTTGACAATTAATTCGTGGTGTTCCTGGTCGAGTTGGAGATACGGCTTGATTGAGTTACTGTTGGCATGTCCAGTTATTTTGATTATCTGCTGCTCTCCCAGGCCCGATTTCGCTAGATTGGAAACGGCTGTTGCACGACTGGAGTGATTGGTGATTTTTTTGTTACCAAGGTCAAGCCCAGCTTTTTGTGCTGACTCTTTAACCCACTTTGAAATCTTGTTTTGGCCTACTGGGGAATCCTTGTACCACCTAGCGCCTGGAACTTTATTCCAGAATGGATTTTGGGTCAGGAATAGTCTGTCGCTCTTGATATTGACATCTCTCTTCTCTCTCAATTTCTGGAACAGTCTCACTGGGCACTTGTCAGGGATTTCCCGATTCTCCACCAGCCACTTGCTGTCTGATAATTTTTTATCACCACCTTGTGTGGTCTTGCTGAAAATTGGATTGTATTCAATTCTCCCAGTTGTTTCCCCGTCATTTCACTGTTCTGCCTTGAAGTGATGTATTGACGCCATGCTGCCCTCACCACCTCTCCAAGCCAATTCCACTGATATTATCATGAATAATTTTTTCTGGAGGCCATCAGGAGTTTCCTCGTCTCAAACAGTGGTCATTGCATCCCAATCTTTTTCCTCCAACGCTGCTGCACTTGCCCTCCGTTTTTCCGGAATAGATTGTAAAGCCTTACGCTTGGCATCACGAGCTCCTCGAGCGGTCTTGAATGCAGCATCCGAAAATGGATTGATTTTGATGTCGAAATCGTTCAAATACTTTTGTTGAAGTAATTTGGCAGTCTGATTCCACATTGTTTTTATTGTACCTTCCTTATAGTCTTCTCCATCCATTTTCTTCATATTGTAAGCGTAATCTTTCATAATTTTTGCCAATTGCGCTTCACTCGTTTCAGCACTCAATGTGTATTCCCTCTCAGTACAAAAAGTAGTAAATTGGTTCCAAACTGTTTTTTTGCCTTCTCCGTATTAATGGGAACATTTCCTTTGACTTTTTTATCGATGGTGGACAGAGAACAAACTCCAAATCGACTCATTTTCATGCAAAATCTCCAATTTTCACAATTGAATTCAACCTGTCAGTTTGACGTGTGCTTTGACTGGATCATGTTTTGTTTATATATAGCAACTACCAGAGAAAATTTTCAAAAAATTATCAGTATAATACCATGTAGGTTGTACCACGTGACGTCGAATGGTGCAATTCTATTGGTCGATATTTGGGTCGGAAAAATAATCAAAACAATTCCTTCAAATCTTTATAGCTTATAAGGAATCAGTCGGATTAAAAAAAGTTTGAGCATATATGGACGTTATTGATATCTTATAAAACCCCAAATTTCATTGTAGTAACTTCAAATTATCAGAAGGTATACATTTTCATTTATTTACTTAAGTGCAGGGAGTCACAGGAGTTACAGCTAATTGGAAGTTGTCTGAATTGACAACCTAAAATCGCGCTCTGAAAAAATTCAATGTATCTCTCAGCGATGCGTGAGTTGAAACTTTTCGGGATGTTTTATGTCAGATCTCTTTGCCAATCAAAACTTTTACACCAACAGAAGTAGCTAATAAAATAAGAAGACAGAGAAATTAGAAAGCTTCTGGATACGACCTCTTAGTGGTAGAAACTGAAAAAACTACCGAGGAAAATTGTCGTACTGCTCACAACATTGTTTGATAGAATTTACCAAACCTGGTAAACCACAACGCAATGTGGAATTATATCAGTCTACAAGTCTTCTAACAATTCTGGGTCAAAACTTTGACAAGCTTCCTCCTAAGAGTCTGAAAGATGACAGGGATATGCACCAACTAGTACTACACCACCAACTAAGTTTCCAAGAGAACCACTCGACAACGCATCAGGTCCGCCGCATCGTGAACGCCATCTCGACAAGCCTCGAAAAAGGTAAATTTTGCTCAGCAGTATTTCTGGGGTCACCCCATGCACCCTAATATAACATAATATAATATAACGCAAAACGTTACATGCGATGAGTAGTTAAAGGTTGGACGATATCCACTAAATCTAGTGCAAGAGAAAATTGAAAATCCAGAAAATTTCACTTGAACAGGGATAGAAAAAGCAGAAAAATCAAAATGCTGGAAACCAGCACTTCGAATACTCCATCCACGACACGATCGAGTTTGATTGGACAATTACGTAAGTTTAAATTGAATATGTCTGATTGGAACATACAGGGTGTCTCAAGTTCGAGTGCCTATTAGACGTTTCTGGAGAACTAGACATATTTGTAATCTAAAAATTGGGATTATGATATTGTTCGAAGTTCTCTACACAGCTAAACTATTTTCGAAGCCCAAAAACTTCCGGTTATACAGGGAGTGAAAATTAGCTCGGCTAATGAAAAAAATCGTTGAGCAACTGTATGGTAACCTACAATACATTGCAAAATATCTTGCTAAATTTTGGGAAGTAGAAGAAATGGAAACAGACCGTTTTTTGGGTGAAGAAGAGAATCAGGTGGAAGAGTATTTTAAATCGCATACGATTCGAGATTCAACGGGTAGATATGTAGTACGATTGCCGTTTAAAGATAAAATCAATAATTTAGGAGATTCGTTCAAAATAGCGGAAAAGCACTTTTATGCCCTCGAAAGTAAACTAGATAAAAATGCATCATTAAGAGAACAATATGTAGAAGCAATGAGAGAATCGATTAAATCCGGTCATATGATAGAAATTTCTTCTCAAATATCAAGTAAAAAACACTGTTTTCTACCACATCATCCAGTTGTCAAAGGTTCCAGTTCTACGACCAAAGTAAGAATTGTATTCAATACGTCAGCTAAAACCAGTACAAATATCCGCCTGAACGATTGCTTGAAGGTGGGAACGGTAGAACAAAGCTCGAGCTTTGAAATAATGTTACGATTTAGGCTACCTCAAATTGTTATATGTGCGGATATCGAAAAAATGTATAAGCAAATCAAACTCAATGAACAAGACGCACATTACCAACTGTCATTGTGGCGGGAAAATAGTTCGGAGGAATTGAAAACTTACGTCATGCCAGTTGTCTTATTCGGGACTGCATCGGCTCCACATACAGCATCTCGTGTACTAATTCAGTTAGCAGAAGATGAAAAAATTAAATTCCCGAATGCCAGTGAAATCCTGAAAAGAGACTGCTATGTCGATGACATCATAACTGGGGTAGACAAAGTAAAAGATGCCAAAGCTTTGCGCGTAGAATTAATGGGGATCACGGCCGCTGGAGGCTTTACATTAAGAAAATGGCTATCCAATTGTAAAGAAGTTACCGATGGGATGGGAAATGGAAATTCACAAGTGAAATTGTTGGTAAATAACGACCCAGATATGAAAGCGTTAGGGGTACATTGGAATAGCGAGACCGATATAATCAGATATAGTTGCGTAGTAGACAATGATTCAAAGGTAACTAAAAGAACAGTGTTATCGCATATTGCTAAATTGTATGATCCAATTGGTTTACTCGGGCCAGTGATAGTGACGGCGAAGATAATGATGCAAAAATTATAGCAATGTAATACGGGATGGGATGAATCTCTTCCACATAATATTCACACTGCGTGGGTGGAATTTAGAAAACAATTGAGTAAGTTGAATGAAATAGCGTTCGATTGGAAAACAGTAATTGAAAATGGAATTCGCACAGAATTACATGGGTCTTGTGTCGTCAGCGAAAGGGCATACGGAGCATGTGTGTACCTGCGATCAACAGATTCCAATGGAAGAATTTATTCAAACTTATTATGTTCAAAAAATCAAATAGCTCCTCTACAAACAATTTCACTTCCCAAATTAGAATATTGAGCTCAATCGAGTTAGTGAGGCGGATCGATGAGATTGTCTTATGGTCGGATTCTTCTATCACTTTGCAATGGATTAATACTCAGCCATATTTGCTGAAAACATTCGTCGCAAATAGAGTCTCAGAAATTAGTAAGGTAACGAGTACCATGAATTGGAAATATTTACCTTCGGAGCATAATGCAGCAGATATTTTGTCGCGAGGGCAAATGCAATCGGATTTCGTAAACAATTAACAATGGAAAATCAGGCCCAAATGGTTGAGAGAGACTGAATCAGCGTGGCCTAAGCAACATATGAAGACTATTCCATTGAGTGAATTGAGACCGAATATAACATTAACAGCAAAAACTGACGACTCTTTTTTCCTAGAATTTAGTTCTTTGAATAAAACGAAAAGGGTCATGGCTTATATTTTGCGTTTTAAAGAAAATCCTTAAAGGGGTACTGATAAAATGAAGGGATGTTTATCTCCTGCAGAAATTGGTGAGGCATTCAATAAAATTGTGAAGTTGGTGCGTTTTCATGAAGACATAATTGAATTGGCAAAACACGGGTGCGTTAGCAAGAGTAGTGACCTCAGGGCACTCAATTCAATTTTGGATGATTCGGGCATTATAAGACTTGGGAGACGCTTGAAAAATTCTAGTCTGTTATATCAGTAAAAACAACCGATTGTATTGCCTAAGGGAAATGATATAACGGAACTAATTCTGAGGGATTACCATATCTCAAATTATCACAGCGGTGTTCAGGCAACTTTGAATGCGGTACGATCTAAATTTCGGCCCATAAATGGGAAGGTCATTATCAAACAAATGGTGCATAAGTGCATTACATGTTTTTGAGCCAAACCGCAAGATACTTCTTATTTCATGGGTAATCTTCCACAAAATCGAGTTACACAGAGTCGTCCATTTTTGAATACAGGTTTAGACTATTGCGGTCCATTTTTTATCAAGGAAAAGAACAAAAGAAGCACAGGAACCGAAAGCGTGTGAAGGTTTACGCGTGCATTTTTGTTTGTTGTGCTACAAAGCCAGTACATATAGAATTGGTGACTTACCTGAGTACCGATGCATTTATGGAATGTTTAAGACGGTTTTTCGCAAGGCGCTGACGTTCAGCTAACATTTATTCCGATAATGCTACTAATTTTGTTGGAGCAAAAAATGAATTAGAGGGATTGCTGAAATTGATTAACAGTGAAAATCATAATGAGCAAGTTGCAAATCATCTTGCGAACGAGGGAATAAATTGGCATTTCATTCCAGCACGGTCTCCACATTTTGGAGAACTTTGGGAGGCAGCAGTAAAATCATTCAAACATCATTTCTATCATACTGTCGGTGATACGTTATTTACATATGAAGAATTAGAAACATATACGACAGAAATTGAAGCAATTCTCAATTCGAGACCTATCACTCCTTTGTCTAATGATCCAAATGACTTGAGTGCACTAACTCTGGGACATTTTTTAATCAGAGAAAACCTGACAACTATTCCATCAGTGAATAATGGGAAGGTACCAATAAACCGTTCATCCCAGTGACAACATATTCAAATGTTAAAGACTCACTTCTGGAAACGATGGCATAAAGAGTATTTTAATCGCTACCGCTACCTGTATGAACTTGAATGTTAGTCTTTCGAATTATTTTTACAATGACAAATGTACGTATGTACGTAGATTTAAGTTAGGTTAAGATTGTTTTATGTTTCTTCAGATTGAAAAGAGATTTTTAAATTGTAAAAATGCCCATTTTCAAGGTGGCCGGCATGTTAAGATTTGTAACGGTCATGGAACTGCAATATCCGAAATGTCCCAATTAGTTTCGAAAGTGATAGAATTTACAACGAGGTACGTCCGGTATGAGTTTATGACCGGATGACCAGAGGCACATTGGTATGATTTTATGACCGGATGACCAAGAAATAAATCTTTATATTTGAACCTTTGTCGAATGCGGGAATTCCGCCTGGGTATTTTCGGGAAAGGCCAGAATTGTACGTTTTCCTCTTTCCATTTATTTGATCAAACCCTTTTTACGCCCCCTTTTGAAGAGGGGGAACTTGTATATATTTCAATGTTTTGTTTGATTTTTGTTTGATTTCGTTAACATAAATAGAACTAAGGTTAAGACTCAGAGAAATATTTACAACATTTCTAATGAGTGTGTTGACTTATTGTGGTCGTAAGAACAGGTTATACAGTGTGGAACAGCCAAATGGAATAAATTCGATAACGAATAAATGAGAGCGTGTTTGGAAAAACGCTTGGACACGTCGGTTTGTATTTTTAACTGAGCAGTTTTTTCGAAAAAAAAAATTATATAGGGTGCGTCATTTGTCAGTGGTCAATACCCACTTTCTTATTTTAAATGCAAGCCCCTGTATATTATTAATTTTTTGGATTCTTCAGAGGATTCTAGACATAAATCATGTATAATGTTCTATACCTATCTTCAACTGTTCCGGAAATATTAAGTGTTTTCAGATTCCTGATCTGTCGCTGTTAGACTACTTTTTGTGGGGATATGTCAAAAGTATTGTATAAAAAACTAAACCCCTCAACTTAGATGACTTAAAAAGACGAATCACGCTTGCGATTAGATCAGTTACACCTGAGATGTTGAGTAATGTTAGAAGACATTTCTATGCCAGATTAGCATGTTGCCAAGACGTTCGCGGCGAGCATTTTGAACATTTACTACATTGACATTGTTTTTTTTTTAAATTATTGAGAAATAATCAGTATTAATTATTAGGTTTTTAGTGTAATGTAGCGAATTTGTGAAATGAAATAATTTTCTTTTTGGCGCTCTTGTTCACCTGAACAGAGTGCTTATCAATTTGCCCAAATGTCTGTGACTTTCGAATTTTTGGGCAAAAGTGGTATCAATCATTTTGTTTGGACCTACTGATGAATAATCCGTGGTAAAAATCGATTCTGTCCTTCCGTCCGTCCGTTCCGTGAACACGATAACTCTCGAACGGATGAAGTTAGAGAGTTGAAACTTTTAGAATAGGTTTGAGGTATAAATATCTCGGCTAAGTTCGTTATTCGGTCAAATCGACCGAATAGGTTCGGAGTAACAAAAAAATTTTTTTTCAAAATGACACTGTTCAAATAAAAATTTTTTATGGTGCAGTTTTATCAGACGTATACAAAAATACCACTCTCGACTTCGACAAGCTAATAGTTCTGGAGATATGATTTTTCAAAATTTAAATAATTGTAAGTGGTTTAAAAGAGCGCCTAAGCCAACTGACCTCACGTCAGTGCTTTCTAAATTTTTTCAAGATATAATTGATATTCGGAATATATTATTGATAAAAATGGTCTTCACACTAGTAAAAGTAAAGAATTGGCCATAGAAAGAGCTACTAGGCTTTTAGATTTAAGCACCTTGAAGTCTTTTCTTGACACTTTAAATTATTATGCAAAATTTATTGAAAATATTTAGATGATTCTTTGTCCTGTTTACAATTTCTTACGAAAATATACTAAATGGAATTGGAATTCAGATTGTGTAGGAGCTTTTAATGAAATTAAATCGTTGCTTGTATCTGCAGAAGTGTTAGACCATTTCAACTTTGAGCATGATGTGAAAACATGTATATAGGGTCTTTCACGAGGAACCTCACATTTTCATGAAATTCAGCACTTATGAGTATTTCATGATGCTGATGAAATCTAAAATATTTTCAAGGCATGAGAATCTCCGGTTTTTCCGGAAATGACGTCAACTTCCGTTTTTCAAATTAGAACACCATTTTTTTATTCTAGAAATAGATTCCTTAGAAAATTTCAAGTTATTTTGATAACATTTTTCAGTTTTGGTTGAAAAATTCTCTCTGAGTGGGAAATTCGAAAAAAAAATCGAAAATAGAGCTCCGCTGAAACAAGAATAACTTCAAGGTTTTTGGATGGAAAATTTTTATTTTTGGTATTTTTCAAGATGTAAGATTGATGTATCCACTTTAAAAATCGAAATCGCGATTCATGATACAGGGGGTGAAAAAATCGCTTTCAAAGTTGGGGTTGACAAAATCGTGAAAAATCTATTTTTTCGAATTAGAACCCCATTTTTTTATGGCAGATATTGAATCTACGTTAAAAAATAATGTGAGTGTATGCATCACACCCTTGCCCTTAAATGGATATTTTCTGAGTTATTCACAAAAAACTGTTTTTCGTCTTAAATTTTCAGCTTTCTTTTCCCTTCACGCCAAAAAGATGAAAATTTCAGGAACTGTTATTTGGACCATGCTGTAGATTTTTCACCCCTTCTTGAAACCGTCGGGCAGTCGAAAATATTTTCATAGTTCAATTCCCTATGGTGTCATCTAACTTCATCTAGAAAATAAAAATGTTCTATCGAGTAGTTTCCGAGATATTAAAAGTTTCTATATAGGTCGGAAAATGCCCGAATTATAATAGGGAAGAGAAAAATTTCACTTGAAATATATTCCTACTACCTCTTCCCCTCCTAATGCCAAATTTCAATTCATTCCTGATAATATTTCCCGAGAATTTCGCCTATTCACTGAATAATTTGGATCAACGCGCACGCCAATGACCATGCCGTTCGGGTATTTCCGACAAACGGTCTGCTGGAATTTGGTCTGCCAAGATCACACCCGTTTATAGCAGTATAGATTCATACAGTCCCACAACAATATTTTAGGCTGCTGCGCCTATGTCTTCCGTTTTCGAAATGTGTACAGCATCACACATCGCCTTCATTTTCCTTCTGGTAAGAACCATTTTTTGAAGTAGCATTGTGCTTTCTGCTAATTAATAAGTTAGAAGCAGTAATATGCTACTGCGTGCTTTGCAATTGCACGTAATATCGTAGCCTACTGCGATTCTTTGTCTTTTCCTTCATAAAATCAAAATTGAGATTACTAACAATGTTATTATCGTCGAAAATTTCGGGCTAATCAATATGCACCATATTCGAAGAACAAGCTTGCCAGATATCACTTACTATAATGTATCGGTAAAAGTGAATTTCAACCTTACCTACCACAAAAATGAAATTGAAAACGAATATGATATATTTCGCTAAGTCTATCACGATCTTAAACATGATGAAAGAGGTTTTTATGATGCACTTTGAGTAACCAAAACTAAACTGGTAATTTTAATCTCAATCGATGTTTTCGATTGTTTGATAATTTATCGAATTCTGTTTATTATGATAAAGGGGCACTTGAAACCTGTGATGAATTTTTGTTATCTTGATGTAGAAATAGGTACACAGGAGTGTAACCTAGTCGGGAGCTAACTTCTCCTGCTCTAGAATAGATTTAATCTTTCAGCGCGCTTGTTCCAGATAAAAAACTAGTAGAGCAGCGAGCTATACAGGGTGTCTCAAGTTCGAGTGCCTATTAGACATTTCTGGAGAACTAGACATATTTGAAATCTGAAAATTGGGATTATGATATTGTTCGAAGTTCTCTACAGAGCTAAAATAATTTCGAAGCCCAAATACTTCCGGTTATACAGGGAGTGAAAATAAATTTGACGAAAAAATTTTTTTCAAGATTTAAACTCCTGGTGTGATCGAGTATTCAATAGTGAATATATTTCTGTCAAAACCATTGTATTAAATCGAATAGTTTTCAAAATATCCAAAATAAAAATGGAAAAAGAGTCGAATATGTTCAGTCAGTAATATGTTCATTATTCTTATTTTAAATATCCTGAGCGTAAACTGTTTTTACAACATCGAAGAGGAAGGATGTGAAAAGGTCATGCATCTTTTGGATCTCAAAAATATCATCACAGGGTGTTTCAAATTTTGTGCTGAAAATTGTGATCTTAAATTGGCCATAACTTCTGTTTTTCACATTAGAACCCCGTTTTTTTTATAAATGTGCGGTCAAAAATAATGATAGTTTTCTCACATGATTATGCTCCTAAATACAATAATTTCTGAGTTATTTGAGATTTTCTGGATTTATGGTATACGTAGAGTCAAATTGATTGCATCTAAAAATATTCAATGAATATTCTTTCAAAACCATGGGAACACTCTATACCCATAGAATATAAATTATCTGTTAATAATTCAGATGTGTCAGGTTTTATTGTTATTCGATATCTTCATTTCTCGATTTAACAAAATGAACCGTTATTCTAATTACGAAATTCTGGATCTATTTTATATACATGATGAATGTGACAGAATTATTAGTAGAACCTGCCGGGCCTTCAACGAGAAGTATTCCCATTTACCTTCCATGACGGAGAAGATCTTTAGAAAATATCTTTCAAACTTTCAAAGTTTTGGATGTGATAGAGCCCCTAAAGAATGTAAAAGAAGGGTAGTTGATGATGAGGAAAATGAAATTAGTGTTTTGACTTATTTCGATGCGAATGAAAATGCATCTATTTGAAGTGCACCTCATGAAATCGATTCAGACAGAAATTCAGTGCACCGAATTTTGAAAAAACACAACATGCATGACTACAAATATGAGAAAGTTCATGCATGGAATAAAAAGGTTTCAAGACGTATTCGAAAGTGTGTGGAACAAAATGGTTAACATATTGAAACTCTTACCTGATCATTTATTTTGTTAATTTGTGTTTTGAAACGTATTTTTATTTTTATTATCATAATTATAATTCGATGTACTGTAGCGAATCTATTTAATGCGTTTCCTATTGAAGAGATGAATTCTCATTCGCTTCGAAATGAGTTGATACTAATTTCATCAACTGCCCTTTTTTTGTATTCTTAAGGGGCTCTTACATTCCAAAATTTGGAAAGTATGAAACATCTTTTCAGAAATTGTAAAAAGAAAGGGGATACTTCTCATTGGATACTCAACATTTTGTGTCATTCACCATGGATTTGAAATAAACAATATCATTAAGTGCATTTGAATGTATATTGCGTATACAATACAATAATAAGAAATAAATCCAAAATCTCATTATTAGAATAGCAACGATTCATTTTGTGAAATCAAAAAATTTCATAACGACTAACAATAAGACCTGTCTGACACTTGTGAATTATAAATGGGATGATTTATCTTCTATGCTCACAGAATATCCTTGTGAATCAGATTCAAAGAATTTGACTCTACGTACTACATTAATCCCGAAAATCTCACATAACTCAGAAATTATTGAATTTAGGAGCATAGTCATGTGAGAAAACTATCATTATTTTTGACCGCAGAATTCAACACAATTATAAAAAAAAATAGGGTTCTAATTGGAAAAACAGAAGTTATGGCTAATTTAAGATCACAAAATTTCAACACAAAATTTGAAACACCCTGTGATGATATTTTTGAAATCCAAAAGATTTCACATCCTTCCTCTTCGATGTTGAGAAAACGGTTTATGTTCAGGATATTTAAAATAAGAATAATGAACATATTACTGACTGAACATATTCGACTTTTTTTCCAGTTTTTTTCAGATAATTTGAAAACTATTCGATTTAATACAATGGTTTTAACAGAAATGTATTCACGATTGAATACTCGATCATAGAAACGTCTTACAGGCACTCGAATTTGAGACACCCTGTATTTCTGTCCAAATGCCGAATGTCGAGCTGAAAATGAATTTAACGATTGTGTTCGAAATCCTGAGGAAGAGTCTGTGGTTAAAGTATGTCCGGTCGGCCGTATACTCTCTATGTTCCGAATAAGATGAACTACGGTTTTTATTTTCTCAGAATAGGATAATTATCCAAATATCCTGGTCGACTATGTCGAATAGTTCAGCAGATATGAGCAAGTGGTTTCCTCAATAGCTACTAGAATATCCAACCGATCAATTTTTACTTGTAAGATATTCGAATGAGGTTGAAACAACTATTTTTACAGAATTTCATGAAAATCTTCATTCGATGAGAAATGAGCAAAATATGTTTTCTAAATACTTTATATCTCATAAAATATTCATCAGATATCAACAAAATGCGGATGTATATTGGGGTGATTGATGTTCTGAACATCATCTTATTCCAAAGTTGTACCATCGTATCACGATTAATAATTTGTAATTTAGATTTCCCAATTTACCTGACAGAGGTATTCAAACCAAATGACCAGGTCATTGATGAAATTGTTGAGGAAAATATTTCTAACATCCCTACAGAAACTCAAAATATAAAGTTCTTAACACCTAAAGAAGTATACAAAGAAATCACTCATCTGAATCAGAAAAAGGCACCAGGTATTGATGGAATAACTGCAAAGATGATCAAAGAACTACCTAGAAAAGGGCTTGTCATGGTAACCTACATCTTTAATGCTATATTGAGAATCGGGCACTGGCCCAAATCACTGAAAACAGCAGAAGTACTCATGATAATGAAACCGGGCAAGAATCCACACGAAGTGACATCATATCGACCCATAAGCCTTTTACCAATAATCTCGAAAATATTGGAAAGGTTATTACTTCAGAGAATAAACGCCGAAATTCCGATAGATCATTGGATTCCTTCACATCAATTCGGATTCAGACAAGATCACTCAACTGTCCAACAAACGCATAGAATAACGCAAACCATAAACCAAGCGTTCGAAAAGAAGCTATACTGCACTTCAGTCTTTCTGGATGTGAGTCAAGCGTTCGATAAAGTATGGCACTCAGGACTCCTATTCAAGATAAGAAATATTCTTCCTTTAAAATTCTTTAATTTACTAAATTCATATCTTACAAACAGACAGTTTAGAACTAGGGTAGGACAAGAAGTATCAGATTATAGCCCCATTCAAGCTGGAGTTCCACAAGGAAGCGTGCTGGCCCCGTTCCTCTACCTACTTTTTACCTCAGATCTACCAATAACAGCTCACACTACAACAGGAACATTTGCTGATGACACAACAATAATGGCAGTACATGAAGACCCAGCAACAACGACTAAGCTAGTACAAGAACACCTAGACAAACTACAAATCTGGATGAAAAAGTGGAAAATAAAAATAAATGAAACCAAATCTCAACAAGTAGACTTTACACTGAGAAAGCAACATTGTCCCCAATCAAATTGAACAACATAGTAATTCCAAAAACTACATCAGCAAAATACCTTGGCTTTCATCTAGACACTAGGCTAACCTGGAGGGAACATATAATCAAAAAAGAAAACAAATTGACCTAAAAGTCAGGGAAATTAATTGGCTCATCGGAAGAAAATCCAAGTTACCACTTACAAACAAAATATTGTTATATAAGACGATCATCATCCCAATATGGACATATGGGATAGAAATCTGGGATGCGCAAGCAAATCCAGCATAGCTCTGATCCAAAGAACGCAATCGAAAATACTTCGCATGATGGCCAACGCCCCATGGTATGTGTCCAACCAGACTTTACATGAAGACCTAAATATACCATATGTTGAAGAAGTCATCAAGCATAGAAGCAGAAACCACCACGCGAGAATGGAAAACCACTCAAATATTTTACTCCAACCCTTACTGACAAACACCTTAGCAAGAAGATTGAAGAGACATTGGCCAGGTGATTTAATGGAATAATGAGATTCTCTCACTGGAGATAATCTTTCCCGCTCTATTTAAGTCACTTGACTACTTCTTAACACATTAACTTATAGAATGTTATTCTGATTGTTAATAATTATTGAGATTAAAAAAAAAAAGATTTCCCAAAGCAGCCTGAAAACTATAGTTTTCATTGAAATCATCCATCATTAGAGGATTTCATAAAGATCGATGATTGAAATATTCAAGTAATCTAACAAAGATGGATTGATGTCATCTGACAAACAGAATATACGATAAATCCGAATTGGCTTGTTGAACCCGTATCCGTAAGCATCCTTGTTGGAAAATCGTGCCGTCGTCAATCTAAAGAGTAGCAGGCTAACTAGTTTCTGGCTTCTTTGCCTTCATCAGTACCCTACACACAGTAAGATCGATTCCTCGATGATGAACCTAATGAACTGATTACAATCCTGACTACAAAATAGATATCATTATTATTATTTCAATTAGAGTTGAGGATAACCTATATAACTCACAATAAAAAAAAATTGTAATAGGCTCATGCATGTGAATTCGGAAAAAAAGGTGAGATTAAATTAAATTGATGAAATACTGTCCATATAAAAGAAAACTAGGTCCACCACCGAAAACGAAACACGCACTTTTAACTGGTCACAAGTATCTACCGGAGCTCCATGGGTCCCATCTGTTTTTGAAGCTGTTGACACTAGGGGCGTTGACGACACTGTGGGGCAACATATTCCATACCCGAAATACCCTGTTGCTCAAGAAATTCTCTCTGCCTCTGGTGAAAAATCGTTCCCTACTCAGCTTGTTTCCGTGTCCTCTTAGATTACCTCTGTTTAGTGAAAATAGACCAGACATGTCAACACCGAAAAACCCCTTCAAAGCTCTAAACGTGGTCATCACGTTTCATCATCCTACAACTTGAGAAAATTTCCAATCCCATCATGGAGAGCCGAGTTTGGTAGTCAGGTCTTATGATACCAAATGGGATTCGAGTTGCTCTCCGTTGCACCTGCTCCAGCATAACTGCATCTTGAACAAAGATGGGATGCCATACTGGACCGGCGAATTCCAATATGGGGCGTATATACGTCTTGTAGAACGATGTTAATGTTCGAAAATGGCAACGGTTGAAACATTTCTGAATGAGGTACAGAGACTTCTTAGCCTTATTCGTCACCCGCACTATATGCGATCTCCACAGCAAGTCAGAATCAATGGAAACTTCCAAATCAACATGTAATGTGCAAGATTTAATGGGATTTCCGTCCAAATAGTAGGTCATTTTGGGGTTGTTACTACCCAAATGCAGGACACGGCACTTAGAAAATTCAGAGGCAATAACCATTCCTCCGTCCACCTCTGAATGATATTAGAGTCTTCCTGAAGGGTATCACGATTAGTATTGGGGTAGTTATAAAATTTCACATCATCAGCATAGAATGCACTCTCAGATGATATCAAACGAGGTAGATCACATATATAAACTAGAAAGAGCAGCGGCCCCAAGACGGAAACCTGAGGAACTCCACTACTCACAGATCTGAAGGAAGATATCCCTGAACCGACTTTAACCGAATATGTGCGATCAGAAAGAAATGCATGGATCCACCGTAAAAGCATGCCTCGGATTCCATAATATTTCAACCTATGAAGAAGTCGTCTGATTGGCACCCTATCAAACGCACACGAGAAATCTAAGTAAATTACATCGACGGGAGTTTTACTATCTAAAGCTGCAGTCCACGAACCAACGCTACTCAAAAGATTCGTTAAAACAGATCTGCCAGGCACAAAACCATGCTGTTCGGGCGGTATCACAGAAGTGTCCAACAGAAACTTCCGATTCTCTAGTTCCGATGTAATCATCCTCTCTAAAATCTTGAGTACAGGAGATGTTAAGCTAATGGGTCTGTAGTTTTTAGGACTGTATTTATCACCTTTTTTAAAAATCGGGTTTACAGAGGACTGTGTCCATGCTTTCGGCAATATATCAGCTGACAGGGAAAGTTCGCAGATCGTGGTCAATGGTGATGCTATCGCAGATGCACAACGTTTCAGGAATGTCGTTGTGATGCCATCGAGCCCAGGGGCCGTTCCTCAACAAGACTTTTAAGGTGTTCAAGTACGAGTTCTTCGGTTACATTTATATTATTAATGCAAGCATGATTTCTGGGCTCGCTTATCTGAGGCATGGGGGTGTCAAGTTCGGTGGAAAACATCTTTTGAAAGGTGTCCGCAAAAGTTTCTGCGATCATTTTATGGTCGGACAACAAGATATCATCATCATTACGTAATACCGGAAGACTAACAGATGAATTTAAATGACTTCGTACATATTTGAAAAATTTCTTTTTACTTTTGGATTGTACCAATCTTTGTTCGAATGATTTCTTTGCATCCCGAATCGCTTCAGACAGTTGGTTGGAGTAGTCTTGAGACGATCTGCTACGTCTGAAACGTTGCCAGAATTTTCGTTTAAGTCGACCCATTTTCAGAATCCTATCGTTGATCCAAGGTTTACTTGGATTATGTCTCACCACCCTCTCACATGTACAATCCGCTATCACCTCCTGAATCCTCGCACTGAAGACACCCCACATATCATCCGAATCATCGTTGCAGCATATCTCACTCCAGTTATACTCCCCAAAATTCATTTAACCTCCATCATATTTTGTTATTTTCACCCTTGTTTCCCGACTTTGTGGCTGGTTTGTCGATCTCAACTGAATCTTTGTTGAAAGAACTACGTGATCAGACTTTGCAACAGGTGACAGGTAATTCAGATCAGATACCAGATTAACATCAGTAACGAGAATGAGATCAGGCGTAGTTGGAGACTGGGCCACCCTGAACCTAGTTGGCTCCTCTACGATTTGTTTAAAACTGCTTCGGTTCAGCATCTCGACGAAGGGTAAAGATGGAGAGCCTGAAGGTGGCATTCTCAAAAGACGCCACTTACGAATGTCACCAAAGTTGAAGTCTCCGGTTATGAGCACATTGCTCTCCCCATGGGATACAGTCTCCAAGTGATCGAACATTACCTGATCGAACGGTGACGGACGGGGACGATAGATGCAGCCAACACTGAGTGATAAGTTATTCGATTTTATATCGACAAAAATATTGTCTATACCAGGTGTATTGAGGGAGTATTCCGATACACTATAAAAGGAAAATGTTGACTCCAAGAGGTATATACACACACCAGCATAACCCGGAGTTGTAACACTATCACAACGATATAGAGAATAACCAGGAATCGAAAAGCAGTTATCAGGAATTCCAGGGTGGAGCCAGGTCTCTGCAAGAAATATCATCATCGGCTTCTGCTCCTGGACCAATTAGAGAAGTTGATTGTATTTAGATGGCAACGATGCAAGATTGAAGTACAATATTGGCCACTCAATCGAATACTGATTCAGTTTTTTGTTTCTGGTGGACTAGCACACACAACACATGGTACTCCCCCAACATATTTTATAGTAAGGTGTTCTTCACCAGCAAAACGTCTAGCCTTCTAGCGACCTGCAAGTCCTTGACTTGATATGGCGTTTTATCGTCAGATATGTATAGATTGCCATAATCTCTATGGCCTAACCACAGCCTCTTATTGCGTAGAACTTTGTGAGAGCAGTTACTATCTTTGAACTCAACTTTAACAGGTCGCGGATACCCATCTTGAATGCGTCCCACTCGCGTAATCGCCGTAACGGAAGATACCAATGAAATATCAATTTTTCCAACAATGTCCAAGATGACGTCTCGATCAGAACCCCTGATCTCATCGTCCGGTAAACGGTGAACAAAAATATTGTTCGCTCTTCTCATGCGCTCCAAAACCTCGTTCGAACTGATCGTTAAGGTCGACTGTTTTGCGTTATGGGACGAAATAGCTGCTGAAGGTGTATGTTTCAGATTTTCGACATCAGTGTTTAGTTTCTTCAGGGCAGATACAACATCTCCAACATCCAGAGACTCGAGCTTGGATTCTAGGTTGTTGACTCTATTCACAAGATGCTCATCTGAGTACTTCAGGGCTTGAATATCCTTATCATGTGATTCCAAAATTTCTGATTGTTTGTTTAATAATATCGAATGCGACTCTATAGATTGTACACAAGCAGTTATTTGTTTGCTGAGATCTGTCTGCGCCAGCTTAATGGATGTGACATCTAGAGCGATAGTCTAAAATTGACAATTTTGACAGAATGATGTCAAGTTGACTAGCTTCCGTAGTCTTGCCCAATGAGGAACCCGAAGTACTACGAAGGTGCCTCGATGAGTTAGAGGGCTCATCTCAATACAGTAAAAAAACATAGAAATCAGTGACTGAGAAAAAAAAAAGTTACGCAACTGAGGGATTATCAGACTCAGGAATTACAATATCACTCTACTGTGGCCTTTCAGAGAGATTTTAATAACGAGCAGGAGGCCGAGAATAATACCAGGAAAAACAGAGGAAATTTTATATAAGTGTATATCTTCTTCAGTCTCCCTCGTATGATATCGAAACTCAGAGATTCAACCATATCACGTTAAATATACTTATGCAGATTCTACAATGAATAAGATAATTCACGTTTAATAAATTCGCCAGATTTAATCTACGCTGCATGTGTTGATAAGATAATATCGAATGCCGAATATTTATGAAATTAGGTAAAACGTTTATAAACAAACTTGAAAATCGTTTTCGTTCTTATTGAATCATCGAAATTATATAATATAGAAAGTAAACTCGCAGACCTTCTTCCAGAGATCAATTAAAAAACCTTCTAAAAAAATTTTTACCGCCCAAATTCACAATTTTCCAGGGAGCACAAGATACAACCGTCTTCACACATTGAGCACGAATTGAAGTTTGAAGATATAATATTCCAAGATATACCATCTATCAGACATCTGTTTTCTTGTTTGTCAGATAACATTAATCCACCACATGCGGTATGAAACCACAATAGAGCTTTGAGGAGACATGAAAAGTACACTGTAGTCTGTATTTTCGAAAAGCATGTTGGAAAAGAATCGCAGAAAGTCGGACGCTGGATGGCATATCTCAGAATACTAGTTCCAGTGTAACGTCCGGTTTGCGATGAGTTCTGTAGGTTGATTTTGATTGTCATCATCATTGATCGGGTTGAGCGGTACTGATGGAGGTCGCCAGGGCCCCCGCTACCATATGTGCATATATGCACACGGGCGCCATCCTTTAGGGGCGCCAAAACCAAGGGCCCAAAAAAACAAAAATAGTCAATACATATAATAAACAAGTGATAAAAGTCATTATGTGACCATAACTGACTTGAGCGAATTTTCAAAAAGTAGGCACACAGGAGTGTTTGCGATCCTTAGACTATACTCTATTAAATAAAAAAAAGTCCGTTCAAATTCGGTTGAGTAATAAAAAAGAGTCCCCCCGCTACGCCTCCTAGGGGGGCCCTGATTTAACATCCTTTCGTTCTTGGCATCCCTAGACCATACCCTATCGAATGCAAAAGATCCGATTAAAATCGGTTAAGAACTGTAGAACTAGTTTGACTGACGGACGGACGGACGGACAAAGTGCGGACAATAGCGTATTTTCCATTAGGGAAAATTCGCTAAAAAAATGTAGGTACGAAGCCACGACTCGCGAGCGCAAGCCTAGTTCAAAATAAAATGATTAGCACATAATTTTCGTGCGAGACACTTTCTTCCAGCTTTCTTTTTACGTTTTGCGTACTATAACCCTAGATATAAAATAATACCGTTTTGCGGGATGCACGGCGAAGCGGGCGGATACTTGCAAGAGCATGTCAGTCGGTAGTTTCTTGATTTTTCCTGTTCAGACATAAATAATGCCGGGAGCTATAAAAGCGATGCAACACCAGAGGCGTTTCAAACCATAGACTACCTATAGATAGGCAACTCTGGCATGAATATTCGTCCCGGCTTAGAGCTCAACTTACAGCGCCATCTTTCGTCATCTTAGAGTTGATTACAGATTCCATTCGCACAACGTTCCGTCTCGTGGCGCCCTCTAGTGCATTTTATAAGAGTTATCATAGGATTCCACGCAAGCGCAGGTTGAATCCCATATTTTTATTGGAAATGAAAACAAATACATTTGAAATGACCATAATTCTTTTAATCTGCTGAAGATTGTCACAATTTCAATAAAAAATATCATTTGATCAGAAAATTGTGACAATTTGCAGCAGATTAAAAGAATTATGGTCATTTCAAATATATCTGCCTTTCAAATCAAAAAACATACTAATCTTTAGAGGATGAAAGGAAATAAATAAAAAAGAAACTTTAGAAATATATATATATAATGCAGTAAATTATCAATTTACAAAAATTTCAATATCGAGGGAAAGAATAAACGAACCAAGAATAATTATGCAACAATTACTCATCAAGTTATGAAAATACATTGAAAGAATAAATTAGAATATTAGTGACAGATACATCAATTTAAGCATGAAATGCATTAGATTTATACTTTTATGACAGAAACAATTTCTAAAAGTCTATTTTCTTTTAGATACTTTTTCGGATGCCATCTTCATTATTGGATCATAAGATCTTATTGTTTTTTTTTTTTCCGATAAAATTTTATAAATAGTTCTGTCATAAAAGTACAGAAATAATATCATGGCAAAATCAATAAACTTATTAACTGAAATTCCTTGAATTTGGAGTTTCAACGGTAAATCTCACATATCCGTTGAAGTAGGTATTCTAGAAATCTTCTGATAGACGATTTTTATGAAACCTACTATAAGTGGAATACCCAAAACTATAATCAATGACCATGAGCAGTTCACTTATATATAAATACCTTGTTGCCGCAAAGTTTCTTCAGGAGTTCTGGAGGGTAGACAAAATATGCTTACATAATCTGAAAGATTATTGAAATTACAAAAATGATGATAATCATAGGGAGTAGAATGAATTACTTGGCAAATGAAGTGTTGGTAGAGCAAATCTTTTCAGCTTTCCATGGGGGTCTATACAATCCATATGAAGATGCTTTATACAAATAACACTTTTGGATGAATGAAAACATGGATTTCTGATTCTTTCCAACCAAACATTTCTAACACTCTCAACTTGTGTAATGAAAAACCTAGAAAGAAAACAGTGTTAGAAACTGTCCCAAATTTTTACTAATCAGAAATTACTACAGGAATATGAAATTGCTACAGAAAATATTAATTCACAGTACATTTTTAGTGAGTTATAAGTTAATCCAAAACTACTACTTATATGAATGCAACACATACCTTTTGACATTACTATCACTGTAGCAATTGGGAACACAGTAAGAATAAACCATTTAAATTAAATTAAATTGATTAAGTTGAAAATGAATGAACCATTTCAGTCAACCAGTTCATGCTCATCATAAAATAGTTTCTTACTCTTCATAAAGTCCACCAAGAGTGAGGTCTGATAAAATCCGTTTTTACCGATCACTACTGAGAAGTACTAATTTACCGATCCGAGCTTCTAAGACGACAAGAGATGTCTCTACCGCTCGTCGAAAAAAAACGTGACCAGCTTTGTAGTAGGCGAGTTCCCACCCCCTGTTTCAAACTTGTTAGTTTACTGGACCGGGCAACAAGTGTGTATATGCCTGCTCTGAGTTCGTGAATTTTATACATATGTGCCTTGATGATGGGGATCATGTTATGGGGGTTTTCTTCGATCTGTCGCGCGCCTTTGATTGTTTACGACATGAATTCATACTTGATAAGCTCTACCAAATCGGATTTAGGGAATCTTTCTCGACTGGATTCGAAGTTATCTTTCTGATCGCACTATGTTCGTGAGCTGTAATGATTGTTTATCCGAGGGATATCGGAATGACTTAGGGGTTCCTCAGGGCTCAGTCCTGGGGCCTCTGTTATTTCTGCTATTCATAAATGATCTGCCAGAACACCTTTCCGCAAGTATACTGATTCTATTTGCAGACGATACGTCCATAGCTGTCCGAGCTAAAAGTATTGACCAACTGGTATGTCTCTGTGAAGAGTTTATTCAGAGGTTCAAATCGTGGTGTCGCCAGAACTCACTCATCATGAACCCCGATAAGATCCAGATCATCAGATTTCAAAATTATGAGATGGGTCAGTCCCCACCACTGGTGTTGAATGTCGCCGGTAGTGTCATCAAGACAGTGAACTGCGTGAAGTTTCTTGGACTCTACTGTGATAGATTTTTGAGATGGAGCTCTCACATCGACTTTCTATGTAAAACTCTCAACAGGGGGTACTATGCCTTACACCGGTTGAAGCAGTCTCTTCCAACTGAGACACTCATAATGTCTATTACTCCTCATTCACATCCATCTAAACTTCAATATACTACTGTGGGGGCGGCATCGGAGAGTAAAAGAGTTTTCATAACGCAGAAAAAATAATTCGCCTAATGTTCGGTTTGAAACCTACTGATTCATGTAGGGACGTTTTTAGCAGTTCCGGTATCCTAACGTTATCCAGTATGTACATCTTGAGTTGTCTTCTTTACGTTCGATCTAACCTGCCAAATTTGTCTAAATGTTTAGACTTTCATAGTTATGGAACTAGGCATCATAATACATTATGTATACCGAAGCACTCAACGACTAAGTACAACTCCTCACCTAGGTTTGCCGGAATTTCCTTCTACAATCACTTACCTGACAGATATAAAACAGGTACCGATAGGAAATTCAAAAAGAAATTAAGTCACTTTTGCGTTCTAAGGGTTACTATGAGCCAAGAGAGTTCCTCTCTGATAAATTGATTTAAAATTTGTTTGAATTTCTTTTCTCATTATGACTTGTCCTATATATGTATGTGATATCTGTAAGGATAAATAAACATTATTATTATTATTATATATTTTGTCAAGTGTTTTGTTGTATAATACAAATTTTTGTTAACCATATTTTTTATAAAAAATTAAGTGCTGAATACCTTGTGACTGCAATTTCAACGATACAACATAAAATGGTAAGTGTTCACTACTTTATACTACTAACATTATCCCTTTTTAGGATACTGGTTATATTATTTTTACGAAAACATCTTTATATTAGTTTCACTTGTATGTTTGTTTGCTTGTTTGAAACCCTCCTTTTTAACACGCTTCTTATGTACTGCTGTGATATGGGTATCAAAAAAGGGCTCCATATATCAGTACTTGAGAAGCGCCAACGCTTTTTTCAAAATTCCATTTATTGTTTGTTAATTTATTTTTAAATTATTATTATTTGAAAAAAAGCGAGGGTGCTTCCTAAGAACTAATTTATGGAGCTCCTACGCTTTTTGCAATAATACCATTTATTGTTTATTAATTTATTTCTAAATTGAAAATTATTTTCCACTTTTTAGTTTCTTTCATAATTAAAGAGTGTTTTTGGGTTTTTTAAACTCTATTTATTATAAATTGAAATGTCATTTCAAAATGTAATTGGTTTTTATACATCACTCGCTTAGTTTTTTGTTATCGATCATTTAAAAATCATTTTGTACGGTTTTTAAGGTCTACTTAGATCAAATTAGTTTAATATATTTTTGGCCTTCATTTTGTCGCTACAGTAGCGACGCTACTACAATAGCTATTTTTCAATTTTTCTATTGTACCTAGATATCAATTTTGATTTTATAACGAAGTTACCTAGGTATTTGTTATTAGAAGTATCCGCATATTTATAAAATATTTTAGTATAAGTAGAAAGTAGTACTTATATACGTGTTAGTGAAAAAGCGCAAAACCTCAGACACCTCAACCTATTTTTATTGTAAAAGAATTACGAATATTATTTTAATTCAAATTTAACCCCTATTTTTTATTAGTGGAATCGATTCTACTCACGATTCTGAACTAATTTCTTCACTTGTCTACATATATGTAGACATGAGGCAACATCTTTGTTATTTGTTCCTAAAAAATTGTGATTTTTAGTTTTAGCTTATTTTCTAGTATTTATGAACAACGTGTATGTACCTCATTAGTTAAGTAAATGCTTTAAATTGAGTGTGAACAAGAATTTATTATTATTTCATTTTCATAGTTTAATCTACAAATAAATGACTTTTAAAGTTCAGTTATTTGCTTTATTTCAAGTACCTAACTACCATAAAGAAGATATTCCGAAATGCCGTAAGGGGCGCCAAAATCCTGTTTTGCACACAGGCGCCAGTAGCCCTTACGGGGGCCCTGGAGGTCGCGGTCGCGTTCATTACATCAATGTCAAAGCAAACCTATAGTTTCTTATGAGACCGCTCATAGCAAAGATGCTTCAACCTTGCGACCTACAGCAGTTTACAGCGACGTCGATAGCGAAAAAAAAATATTTGATTTCACTTGGCGATCGACCGCGAGGTAACTTGCACGTTTATTTGTTCTTTTCAAATAAGGTGACATTCTCTGTAGAGTAGAGAGTGCAGAACGTATTTAATATTTAGGACTTTGTGATTTATCGTTGTCACATATCTTATGAGACGTTTTTTGATTAATAAATTATGGATAAGGGTGAAATAATTGGTTTGGTGCTTAGTATTTCCGCTCTGTGGGATAACCCAATCCCCTCAACCGTTGAGTTCTATAACCTGACCATAATGGTTTACGATCTGCCTCTGAGGTGAAAAAATGTTTCAAAAAATCACCTACGAATAAAAGCACTGGAAGACTCATAAATCAGTCGTATAAACATTTATAGCACCTCATATTGAATCCAATAGTCATAAATACGTTGAGTTACATAATAAAATTGTATAAACCTCTACACCTCTACCTTGAAGTACTATTCAATGATTGTTTGTAAAATTAAGTAACTTCTTTTAAATTTGGAAGATCTTGTTTGTAATTACATTAACCCTTATATGACCTTAGTGGTCTATGAAACGTATTAATTTTAGGTGCCAATTTTCTGAATAATCAACATTCAGAAAATGTCTAGTCTTTCACGTAGTAAGAAAAAAGTAGAGAGTTATGGCTACCGATTAAAATTTCCTTTTGGTTTGTGTAAGAGTTTAACTTCATTTGAACAACCCCTTAATTGCTGCAACCAACAATTCAGTCAAGTATTACAGGTTACTGCCATGCGCCCAAACGATCTGTCAACCTTCATCATAAGTCGAAATATCTATGAGAAGAAGTTGAAGTAGAACCAACTTATTTTTGCTTTCAACAGCTGATGATGAAAAAACATTATCATTGTATTACATTCGGACAATGAGTTTTTAAGAGTAATGTTGCATATACATAATTATTAGTGTGAAGAGTAGAGGTTTTAATTAAACGATTAAAACCTTATCGTGTTTTACTATCACTCTTCATAGTTTGAATAACGATATGATCTCGCATAAATCCAATACGATGTGGCCGCACACCACCCTACTTCTGAGCCTGAAAATTTGCTTTGATACTACACGAAATTTTTCATTAAGGTAAGCTGAATTTCATTTCAACCTGAACTTTTGGAGCATTTAGATGAGTCATGCTTTAATATTCATTTATTTATAAATATACTGAAAAAATACTGTCGTGGCAACATGACACCGAGTGACGAGTTCCTCAACGAGCTGAATAAACAGAACAAGAGTAAAGTAACCTAAATAATTTGTAATAAACAAGTATCAGACGACACTATTATACTTAGTAAATGTGTTCAAAAACAAGTAAATTCATGGTCTAGAGATGAATTTCATGACGCATCGGGTAGAACCATAGAAATATAAATATATAGAATGCGTGCATCGTGGAAAATAAGTACTCAAACGTGTAACATTGACCCCGTTCCCTCCAAGGTGTAATGCGCATGCGCCACGAACTATTGCGCTTGTTAGAAGGGGTTTGTGATTTTGTTACCATGGTTACCGAATGTGACATAATTCAAATTAAACGACAGAATTACTTCGATGATAATGTACCTACAAATGCAACAAATGAATATAGGAAGTCATAAATGATAAATACATGTTTCATTATATGAGCAGCCGTAGAATTCATTCGATATCGTCTTTTGATTTCAACATCTATCTGACAGTGAAAAATCAAATTGAAGATATCAGTATACAAAATCAAAATTTCAAAAACGAAAGTCTACATTAAGATCCTATGACAAAATCCTTACCTACCTAATATTGTTTTCCTGAAATATTCTTTATTAGAAATAAACTTTTTCCATGCTGGTGCTTATTTTCCAATACAGAGGTAAAAATGTGTATTCAAAATATTTTCTTCTGTTATATGATCCTAATGAAGCAGAATAATAGCATGCAGATTGAAATCATTCAAAATTTACAACTTTACCGTCAAATGAGGTCTTTTTTATATGATCGAAACCAAATAAATCCCAAACGTTTAACCTCACAACTCGTTCATGTCATTATTCAACCGACGAAAGAGCGAAACCATAAAAATATAAATATAGAATTATTTGAACGAAACACTGTATTCTCCTCGATTCTATTCTCTAAGCAATTTCCCCTTCGTCGCGCATGCGCAGAACTTCTCAAAGGGCACGGCACAGCCTACTAGATGCTTCACGATTTATTTCAAGGATCAAATTATATCTATAGAATTATTTGGGTAAAACCAACCAACCTAACCTAAACATGGACGTGCATTTGGTGGAGCTGAAATGTGTAGTCGATGTACTCAGAACAAAAGTAGAGGCCTCTGAACAAAAAGTAAATGGCCTTGAGGATATAATAAAACATCAGAAAGAAATTATAGACCTACAAAGGCAATTTTTGTCGAAAACTGACAATAACAAACAAATCACAGTTCAGAGCAGTGTTGCCGGTACGTACTAAAAAATTTTCCGGTACTGTAGGAAACGTCAAAGAAAACGCACAGAATTCCACTCATTGGAGCGGGTTGCCGATACAACAAAATTTTCCGGCACTGTAGGAACCGTTATAGAAAACGTACAGAATTCCACCCATCGGGACGAAGTGACAACTAAAGCACACGATGTACGACTACCAACAAGAGTAAACCAAAACAGAAAAAACGAAAATATCAGAAAGAGCACGGACACATCCTCCGTATCAGAGGGCACTGATAAAAATTCCTGGATATTTGTAGGAAGGACAAAACAGGAGACAGCAGAGGAAACAGTGCGGAAACAATGAAATTAAATGTCCTGGGAGAAAGTTCACGGTGGAGCAACTACCACAAAGGGAAGGAGCTAACACAAAATCCTTCAAAGATCTCGCTGATGTTGATCTGATAGAAGACCCTCTCTGTGAGTGAGAATTGGCCCGTAAAACGTTATGAATTTTTTCGTGAAAGAAGGTAATAAGGTTACACACAGTCAAAAATACAACTTCAACATGGAAAAACAAGTTTATTGTCACGAATATCAATGTACAATCAATACAAATAAAATCGACATGTTGACCAATTTTTGGCGCTCTTGTTCACCCGAACAGAAGGCAATCTACAGATCACTTTTCACACCTATAACACCTGGCAGCAAAGTAGGAATCCTCACCGATTCACTGTCGTCAATACAGTCCATCTCCAATATTTTCTCCAGTAACCCGTTGGTACAGAAAATTCAAGAGAAGTGTCATAATATCATGGAAGACAGAAACGTCTCAATCACTATTGTGTGGATCCCGTCCCATGTGGGCATATATGGAAATGAAGAGGCGGACTCAGCAGCCAATTCAGCAAGAACTTCTGATACCACAGTTATAGATCTACAGCTCTACACAGACCTGAGAAACAAAATCAAGTTGGAAATTCTTCATGCCTGGCATTCATCAATGGGATGCAACTAATCAAAAACTGCACCAACAGTACATAAGCCAATAAACTTAAATATGAAAAGACAAGACAAAATAGTGGCGGGGAGACTCCGAATGCGACACACAAAGCTTACACACGGATATCTTATGTCTTCAGGAGACCCTCTTTTTTGTAAACATTGCCCTGATGTGCGCCTGACTGTAAAGCACTTAATATCTGCATGCCCATACTATGAAGATCAAATTAGTGTAAAAATCACTTACAAGATTTAAAAAATTGTATAATAAATATTTAAAAAATTTAGAAAGCACTGACGTGAGGTCAGTTGGCTTAGGCGCTCTTGTAAACCACTTACGAGTAATTATTCAATTGTTTGAAAGTAACATATTCCTGAGTATTAATTTGTCAAAAACATGTCAACTGTTTAAATCAACAAGGTCGAAATAATCAACGAGAATATGTTTTGTAGGAATCACTAAGCATATCTATTGAAGGTCACCCAAAGTGGAGTAAAAAAAATGTTTTTCTTGATATCCTGACAATTATTTAGATTTTGAAAAATCATATCTCCAGAACTATTAGCTTGTCGAAGTCGAGAGTGGTATTTTTGTATACGTCTGATAAAACTGCACCATAAAAAAATTTTTATTTGAACAGTGTCATTTGAAAAAAAAATTTTTCCAAACAAAACGATTGATACCACTTTTGGCCAAAAATTCGAAAGTCACAGATATTTGGGCATATTGATAAGCACTCTGTTCAGGTGAACAAGAGCGCCAAAAATGAGTAACCAGTGCAGTGATTGTGACAAGGTTATTTCCAAGAAGGCCCCAGGACTACGGTGCGGTGGTGTTTGTGGATTATACTTCCATGCTAACTCCGTATGTTCGGATATAAATAAACACCAACTATCTCTCGTCAGTCTCCCGGTGTTCAATGGCACTGTAGGCGCTGCAGAACCGACCGGAATGGTTCCCCACTCAAGCGCTCTCCTGGACCTAGTTTGCCCCGGCGGCAGACGCGTACTGGAGGCGATGACGAAGACGGACTGCGAGGTGAGATTTCCCTTCTCCGCGGTGAAATTGCGGAACAATCAAATTATATCTATAGAATTATTTGGGTAAAACCAACCAACCTAACCTAAACATGGACGTGCATTTGGTGGAGCTGAAATGTGTAGTCGATGTACTCAGAACAAAAGTAGAGGCCTCTGAACAAAAAAGTAAATGGCCTTGAGGATATAATAAAACATCAGAAAGAAATTATAGACCTACAAAGGCAATTTTTGTCGAAAACTGACAATAACAAACAAATCACAGTTCAGAGCAGTGTTGCCGGTACGTACTAAAAATTTTCCGGTACTGTAGGAAACGTCAAAGAAAACGCACAGAATTCCACTCATTGGAGCGGGTTGCCGATACAACAAAATTTTCCGGCACTGTAGGAACCGTTAAAACGTACAGAATTCCACCCATCGGGACGAAGTGACAACTAAAGCACACGATGTACGACTACCAACAAGAGTAAACCAAAACAGAAAAAACGAAAATATCAGAAAGAGCACGGACACATCCTCCGTATCAGAGGGCACTGATAAAAATTCCTGGATATTTGTAGGAAGGACAAAACAGGAGACAGCAGAGGAAACAGTGCGGAAACAATGAAATTAAATGTCCTGGGAGAAAGTTCACGGTGGAGCAACTACCACAAAGGGAAGGAGCTAACACAAAATCCTTCAAAGATCTCGCTGATGTTGATCTGATAGAAGACCCTCTCTGTGAGTGAGAATTGGCCCGTAAAACGTTATGAATTTTTTTCGTGAAAGAAGGTAATAAGGTTACACACAGTCAAAAATACAACTTCAACATGGAAAAACAAGTTTATTGTCACGAATATCAATGTACAATCAATACAAATAAAATCGACATGTTGACCAATTTTTGGCGCTCTTGTTCACCCGAACAGAAGGCAATCTACAGATCACTTTTCACACCTATAACACCTGGCAGCAAAGTAGGAATCCTCACCGATTCACTGTCGTCAATACAGTCCATCTCCAATATTTTCTCCAGTAACCCGTTGGTACAGAAAATTCAAGAGAAGTGTCATAATATCATGGAAGACAGAAACGTCTCAATCACTATTGTGTGGATCCCGTCCCATGTGGGCATATATGGAAATGAAGAGGCGGACTCAGCAGCCAATTCAGCAAGAACTTCTGATACCACAGTTATAGATCTACAGCTCTACACAGACCTGAGAAACAAAATCAAGTTGGAAATTCTTCATGCCTGGCATTCATCAATGGGATGCAACTAATCAAAAACTGCACCAACAGTACATAAGCCAATAAACTTAAATATGAAAAGACAAGACAAAATAGTGGCGGGAGACTCCGAATGCGACACACAAAGCTTACACACGGATATCTTATGTCTTCAGGAGACCCTCTTTTTTGTAAACATTGCCCTGATGTGCGCCTGACTGTAAAGCACTTAATATCTGCATGCCCATACTATGAAGATCAAATTAGTGTAAAAATCACTTACAAGATTTAAAAAATTGTATAATAAATATTTAAAAAATTTAGAAAGCACTGACGTGAGGTCAGTTGGCTTAGGCGCTCTTGTAAACCACTTACGAGTAATTATTCAATTGTTTGAAAGTAACATATTCCTGAGTATTAATTTGTCAAAAACATGTCAACTGTTTAAATCAACAAGGTCGAAATAATCAACGAGAATATGTTTTGTAGGAATCACTAAGCATATCTATTGAAGGTCACCCAAAGTGGAGTAAAAAAAATGTTTTTCTTGTTATCCTGACAATTATTTAGATTTTCAAAAATCATATCTCCAGAACTATTAGCTTGTCGAAGTCGAGAGTGGTATTTTTGTATACGTCTGATAAAACTGCACCATAAAAAAATTTTTATTTGAACAGTGTCATTTGAAAAAAAATTTTTCCAAACAAAACGATTGATACCACTTTTGCCCAAAAATTCGAAAGTCACAGATATTTGGGCAGATTGATAAGCACTCTGTTCAGGTGAACAAGAGCGCCAAAAATGAGTAACCAGTGCAGTGATTGTGACAAGGTTATTTCCAAGAAGGCCCCAGGACTACGGTGCGGTGGTGTTTGTGGATTATACTTCCATGCTAACTCCGTATGTTCGGATATAAATAAACACCAACTATCTCTCGTCAGTCTCCCGGTGTTCAATGGCACTGTAGGCGCTGCAGAACCGACCGGAATGGTTCCACACTCAAGCGCTCTCCTGGACCTAGTTTGCCCCGGCGGCAGACGCGTACTGGAGGCGATGACGAAGGCGGACTGCGAGGTGAGATTTCCCTTCTCCGCGGTGAAATTGCGGAACTGCGAAAATCGGTCACTTTTTGCTCGGATAAGGTATCGGATTTCGAGACTCAGTTAATTAATTTCAAAAACCTATGTAAAACAGCAGAAGATCTAAAAAGGGAAAATGTTTCGTTGAAGGAGGAGATCAGGACCTTAAGTACGAGAATTAATAATGCGGAACAGTTCAGTAGGGCAAACAATGTCGAGATACAGGGTGTCTCAGAGAAAAATTATGAAAATCTAGTAGACGTCGTGGAAACTATTGGGGAGTACGTGGGACATACCATAACTAAATCTGACATCGATTTTGTTACTCGGGTGCCCACCATGAACATCGAAAAACCAAAGAATATAATTGTTTGATTCTTGTCCAGACTGAATCGTGATGAGTTTGTTGCCAAATCCAAATCCAAACGTAAGGAAGCAAATGATCCCGGTATGAGGATTGAATCATTGTCAAAACATAAAATTAACGTTAACGAACATCTAACTGTAATGAACAAGCAACTTTACAAGGATGCCCGCGAAATAGCCAAGGAGCGAAATTATAAGTTTGTTTGGGTACAGAATGGAAACATCCTCATACGCAAAAGTGACTCCGGCAAGATTTTACATATAACCCAAAGCACTCAACATTTTAACAACTTTCCAAAATGGCTCTAAACATCACATACCAAAACAGTGGCGTAGCGTGGGTGGGGCGGAGGGGGGGCCCGCCCCGGGCGGCAGATTCGCGGGCGGCAAAATGTCGCCGGTGAAGCGAGTTGAGACCACTACATACGAACGACAACATCGCATCATGCCGCGCGGCGCTGCCGGGCGCGTGCGAGTCGAGTTGACTTGAGATCTTTTGTTTCACACTTCGGCCCGTGTCAAAGATGACATAATTGAAATCGTGCCTTCTGCTCCTGCCGAAGTCAAAGATGTGAATCTCGACGATGTAGGTTGCTGGCCTTCTCCTATGACCGACGAAGTCAGAACGCTTCTAGTACGTCGCGGATCTGACTCAGTACAGTACATCGATTCTAAATTTGCTGATGTTGTTCGCCCAGGGTCTTCAACTAAAGGCGGTACCCGAAAACTAACCAAAGAGTGGTTCTACAAACCATTATCTAACGGCGAAAAGGTTCTCCGAACATGGATGGTGTACTCGCCTTTGAAGCAATCCTTGTATTGTTTTTCTTGCAAGCTGTTCGGCAATTCCGGCTCGAACTTCGCATCTGAAGAAGGATTTAACAAATGGTGGAAGCTAAATCCAAGAATCGTAGACCATGAAAATAGCCTGGGCCATGAACAGAGCTTCTTGAAATGGAAGGAGTTGGAAGTTCGCCTAAACTGTAAAGCAACCATTGATCAGAAACAACAAGAAGTTTTCGAAAGTGAGGAGAAGAAGTGGAGAGATGTACTGTACAGGTTGCTGAATATTATACAGTTCTTAGCCAAACAGAATCTGGTCTTCAGAGGACATCGAGAAAACATTCGAGGAGATGATAGTGGCAATCGCGGGAACTTTTTGGAGTTAGTGTACCTCCTAGCTAAATACGACCCTCTTTTAATGGAACACCTGACAAAGATAAAGCTGGGAGCTAGGGTTTCAGTTTCGTATCTATCTCCAGAAACCCAGAATGAATTTATTAACTTACTGGGACAGCAAGTTCGATCCACCATTATCCGCCGTATACAACAAGTTAAATATTATTGCGTAATCTTCGACAGTACACCAGACATCTCCCACAATGACCAAATGAGCCAAGTTCTGCGATACGTGCATATCGAAGGAGAAAAAGTCGCCGTGGTAAAATCTTTCATTGATTTCTTCGAACCAAAAGGAAAAATGCAGAAGATCTCAGCAACGATATAATTGCGAAGATAAAATCAGACGGACTGGACATACAGAATTTGAGAGGACAGGCTTATGACAATGCTGCCACCATGTGAGGGATCCACAATGGAGTTCAAGCCCGGATTAAAGCACTGAATCCGAAAGCTATATTCGTTGCATGCACAAACCACTCACTAAACTTGGCTAGGGTACACGCTGCTTCTGAATCAGTGGATTCCGTGACGTTTTTTGGAACTCTGGAGAAGCTATTTGCCTTCTTTTCTGAATCAACTGCTCGATGGAACGCTTTGGTTGCCATCACAGGTCAAGCAGTGAAACGAGTCACTGAAACGCGCTGGAGCGCTAGACATGTAGCTGTCAAGATGCTTAAAAATAAGTTTGAGGTAGTTCTTGAGGTACTGGAACAATTAACAGATTCATCTCAAACTTTCGAAACAAGATCGGGAGCCAGTCTTCTCCTGCAGTGCTACCTGAAGTAGATGACGCACAGATTTACCTGCAACAAAGAGGACTTAGTGTGGATAGGTGTGCTCAGAAGCTCTGCGCTTTGAAAACCCTTTTAATGGAAAGTAGAAACCGTTTCGTGCAAGAAGCAATTGACTTTGCTAAGACTGTCTGCGAAAAACTCGAATCGAACTCAAAACGAAAAGAATTCGCAGGAAAAAACGCATGCATGGCGATGAATCTTCTGAAGATGCAGCTTTGTCTCACGAGCAGGAAATCCGACGAGAGGTGTTCGCATCATTCGACAAGATCATTCAAGAAATGACGACACGATTCCAGCAACTGCAAGAAATATCGGACAAGTTCGGATTTTTGATGCCAGCAAACCTTTGGACAGCGAGTTCGAGTGTGATCTTTCCCATTTATTATAAGACATCGACAGGGACTAGTTTCAGATGGAGCGGAAGCGACTCCAGCAGTTTGTTGCCTGTTCTGAATCAGACGAAAATATAAGTGGTAAAGGACCACTGGAGCTCCTCCAGTTCATTCAAAAACTAAATCTCGGAATTTCGGTTCCAAATATAGTCGTCTTGATTCGTATATATTTGACTTTAGCGATTAGTGTTGCAAGTTGTGAGAGAAGTTTCTCGAAGTTGAAGCTAATAAAAATTACCTCAGATCTACTATGAGCACCGCTAGACTATCAAATTTGGCTATATTGTCGATTGAACAAGAATTGGCTGCTAATATTGATTTTGACAAAGTTATTTCTGACTTCGCTGCTCATAAGGCCCGTAGAATCCGGTTGTAAAACCGCTCATACTATTTTACCTTGAATAAAAGATACCTCATTGCCTGTGAAATTTAATTTTAATCAAGCACCTATAGAATGGGGGCGGCAAAACGGGTCTCCCGCCCCAGGCGCCGAGAGGGCACGCTACGCCACTGTACCAAAATGTCCGAGGACTTCGGACCAAACTAACTGAGTTCAGACTAAACTCTCTAGCCAGCAACAGTGACATCATATTCATAACCGAATCCTGGTTGCACAGTGATATTTTGTATCAAGTGATTGATCCCACTGTATTTTCCGACGCGACCGTGAAACCTGTGCATCCGCAATTCACAAAAAAACTGGTGGTGGGGTTTTCATTGCTGTGAAGAATGTGCTCGATGCTGTCCTTGTTGATGGTTTCCACAGTGACGCGGAGGATGTGTGGGTGTAGTTGACGGTTGAAAACATTCCTGTTTATTTGTGCTGTGTTTATCTTCCACCTGGAGATAAGTTGGCAATGGCTGCGTTTTTGAGCAAATTAGAATTGACTAAAGGCAAAATTGGGGACAACTTGGTTCTCATCTGTGGGGATTTCAACTGCCCGTCAATAGTGTGGGAGCCTCGTACTTCTATAGATCGATACCCACTTGGGTCCGAAGGCATTGAGGATCAATATACCGATTTGGTGGACACTTTTAGCTTTTGTGAATTTGAGCAGTTCAACTATTTGCTCAATCAACAAAACAGAACTCTCGATTTGTTTTTTTGTAATAAAAATCGCATTAATTTCTTAGATAAAAGTGATCACCCTCTAGTACCGGAGGATAAATATCATCCCTCCATAGAACTTATTTTAAAAGTACTGCAATGCCAATTGAAAAATAAAGTGAAATGCTCTAAACTCATAAAAAATTTAGAAAGCACTGACGTGAGGTCAGATTGCTTTGGCGCTCTTGTTGACCTACTTGCGAGTAAATATTCAAACCTTAACAAATCTATAAGCTCTCTGATCGGGTGAACAATAGTCTTTTTCCGTACTATGGGACAATGTGATGAAAATATGAAAGCCTAATGAATAAACAAACCTTTATCTCAATTTGAAAATAACTACTCATAATTTTCACCAAATTTTGTTCTATGCTTCTCCTAAAAACTTACGTCATTGCTTTTCTGAGTTTTGACAACGCCATCAAATTCTTTCTCTGTGATAAAAAATTTTTTGATTAATATTACGTCTGTGCTTTTCTGAATTTTGACAACGTCATCGACATCGAATTCTACCTCTATGAATTCTATGAAAATTTTGATTGATATTACGCCAACTGATAACTGATATCTAGGTCCGCAAGTTGTCAAACGAATATCGATCTGTGATGGCAAATCTTTCAATGACAAAGCTCGGACTTCATGACATTTCTATTTTTCTTTTGAGTAAATGAAAAAAATGATCATATCTTCAGAAGGGGGAAAGCTACGACAATGAAATTTGAGGATGAGTAAGATATCGGTAACCTCAATATATATACGGATTTCTATTTAAATCTAAATGAAGTCTTAGGAGATATTGGGTATTGAAAATTTTTTTTTTTTTTAAAAATTTTCTAGCGTGACGATTTCTGCGAAATTTTGCGAGCCGTTTCGTTTCAGCCTCCCTCAATAACATTCCAAGTATCAACTTGATCGGATGGATATTCTAGTAGTTATTGAGGAAACAAAATTTCAGATGCTCATAACTACTGAACCATCCGACGGATTTGGCCCAATAACGAACTTGACCGAGATATTTGGACAATTAACCTATTCTGAAAATATGAAAACTCTAGCTGATTCCTTTTGGATGCTAGAGAGGATACGGCCGGCCGGCCGGCCGGACAGACTCAACTTTCGCCACGAATTCTTCATCAGGGAGTCGAACCCAATCGATTGAGACCTTTTTCGGCTCGATATTCCAAAATTACAGACATTCGGGCAAAATGATAGGCACTCTGTTCGGGTGAACAAGAGCGCCAAAAAGCTGATTATGAATCAATAAATGAGCACCTACTGTCCGTCTCTTGGTCGACTCTTTTGATAAACCATGGTGTCAATGTAGATGTAGAAATAATGTATAATATTGTTAGAAAATCTATTGAAGATTTGTCCCTAAAATAACTATCAATGAAAAATTTCCTAAGTTTTATACGTATCAAACAATTAAGCTCATCAAACTCAAAAATCGTTGGCATAAAAAGTGGAAGATCTATAGAAATAACTCTCGCCTCATCCGTTACAGATCTCTGCGTGCCCTGTCGAAGATACATACACATGAAAAATGACTATTTCAAGCACGTTGCATCCCTAGAAGATCAAACCTCATACGACCCGAAGTTATTATTCAATATTACATCAACAAAAACAAAACTAAAAGCTCCAAATTTCCGTTTGTTATGACCTTGGGCGATCAAGTAGCCACGGGCGGGGTGGAGGTGTGTAATTTGTTTGCGAGTTTTTTTCAGGGCGCTTTCTTGAAACCGACGAAGCAACCACTGGCTCCTAGCAGCGCTGACGGAAGTCAATTCCCTTGCTTAACTTCGATAGTTTTGACTGCTGAAGAAATAGAAAAATCCATACGATCACTCGACCGACGCAAGGGATCCGGTCCTGATGGCATCCCCTCCCAGTTTATACAGAGTTGCCCCTCCCTTAGTAAACCTCTTGAAATAATTTTTAATAAATCATTAAAATCGGGAAACTTTCCCAACATCTGAAAGCGTGCCATTGTGATACCCATCCATAAAAGCGGGGACAAGACTCGAGTTGAGAACTATCGACCTATAAGCAAATTGTGTATAATTGCGAAAATATTCGAATCGCTCGTTTATAAACGTTTTCTTTGTCTTGTCAAGAATTTGATTATGCCTGAACAACATGGCTTTTTGAGCGGCAGGTCTATAGAAACCAACTTAATAAATTTTATCGAATATATCTACAAAAATTTGGACGGGGGAATTCAAGTTGACGTGGTCTATACTGATTTTACGAAATGCTTTGATAAAATAAATCACGGTTTACTATTGAGGAGATTAAGTGCTGTTGGAATAGGCGGCTCGCTGTTGAGCTGGGCGGAGTCGTACCTACTTGGTAGAAGTCAGAGCGTGTCTGTCGACGGAGAGTTCTTTTCAGAGAGTGTTGATTGCACGTCTGGCGTTCCCCAAGGTTCGCATCTGGGTCCGCTCTTCTTTTTAATTTACATTGATAACATACGAGCTATTTTCAGATTCTGCCGATTTCTCATGTATGCAGATGACTTGAAAATATTTCTTTCCATCAGAGACTTGGCGGACTGTCTGACTATTCAGAGGGAACTGGATTCTTTTGCAGATTTCTGCACTGTGAATGATTTATTTTTGAATGCTGATAAATGTCACCTAATTAAATTAACAAGAAGTCAATTGCCAATATCCTACAATTACAAAATTGGCTCAACAGTTCTGTCCCGAGTTACGAAAACTATAGAGTTAGGGATTATATTTGACTCTAAACTTCTATTCAGCAGACACATTGAAAGTGTTGTTGGATCTGCTAGTAAAATGCTCGGATATATTTTTAGGCAATGCAGGCAATTTAGGAAAATTATGCCACTCATACGTGTCTATTACTCATAAGTTTTTAGCCGCCTAAACTTTGCCTGAGTTATCTGGAACCCCCAGTATAAAATCTTTATTTCACGCCTTGAAAGAGTGCAGAATCGTTTTCTGAAGCATTTTGCTTTCAGAGATAATCTGTCAGTGCAGCATAATGTAGATCGCTACCTTATTTTGAGAAAACAGTTCGGAATATTATATCCCTTGAAGATAGACGTAGAACAGGCGGCATCATTTTCTTGTCAAAAATTTTAGGTGGCATCCTGCAGGCGGCTGAAATTCTAGAAATGGTACAAATTAACATCCCACCCTTCAACCTGAGGCAGCATGAGTTATTTCATATTGAATTGAAACTTAAAAGTTATACTAAAAATAGTCCACTTGTTAGAATGCTTCGTTCCGCCAATGAGTCACAGCAGTTGGTTGACATATTTCATCATACGCCACAAAAAATCAAAGTCATTTTGAAAAAGTCATATATTGAAGCTTATTGAATTCAATTTCGGTTAGATTTACTCACGGCAATTTTCCATTCGCTTTTTTTTCTCTCAATTCTAGGTTTTTTTTGTTATTCTCTATATTTTCTTGTTTGAGATCTGTTGGTTACTCCGTAGTATTGTAGTATAATATATCATTTTAAGTTTAAGCTAGTGGTTAAGACATTTCTTTGAGTGTGATTTTTTAAAATTTGTGTAATCTATTGTGGATACTGTTTCTGGATATTGAATCTGTTTGTATCCCAAATTCACTAAATAAATAAATAAATAAATAATTCTGTCACAACTACAAACTTGTTTTTATTCACCTTGCAAACATCTTTTCTACCAAAGATGATTTTTGGATATACTGTTAGAGTATAACCAGCGACTCAGGAAGTGCGCTTCTTTTTCATCAAGCGGGTGATTATTATCCCAATATATTAAAAACAATAAGGAATATTTCTGTGGTAATCCACAGAAGGAGATCGAAAAACTTTGGGTCGGCGAGGGGTTCAGAAATGCGATATTTCGAGGTAGAAAGGGGAAGGCGATCTCGCGAGCGAAGCGAGCACCGTAAAGTTCATGAGACGGGCTTTCGTTAGGTGCATTTCACATGCCTATACGACCACGCTAACATTTTCAAAAAAATTATCTAAAACACCGATTTCCCGGTTTTTCGCGAAAGATGGTCCGGTAAAATTGAAAAAGGCTTTTTCCACTGACGCGATCGGGAAAAGCCCTTTTCATATGTGTCTTCCTCGAGAATCGGACCTTTGGATAAAGCTATTCATATCTTCCAATCGAAAGTAAAAATATTTTAAATTAATTGCTGAAAATAGCTTACTTCGGCTCAAACACAAATTTCCAGATCATCAGTCACGTCCGACGTTCACAGAACATTGTCACATATTTTCAATTACAATTTTAATCCATACTCCGTATAATATTTTGAAAATTCTTCAATTCATACGATTCGTAAGAACCCTGGTGAGGTATTCTCTTATAGTTTAACAGTCTACGATGTGTATTTAAGAAATTCAAAAATTTACCCAGCATAGAATCAGTTTTACAATCCCTAGCAAATTCATTTCACCCCTGTCGATTCCTACTCTGAAATGACAATTGTCGTTGACATTCTAATCTTATGTATTGTAATCATACTTTTCTTTATATATGATTGTAATCGTAACCAAACAATAAACTAATTCAAATGGATATTTCGCAGGTAGGGATTTGCATATAGCAGATGATATTTTATTCGGGTTGTACATTTCAATTTCCACTCCAGGAAGGAACATAGGAACGACCCTGTAAAATTCATCATGCCTTCAGAACAAAAAATCCTTCTTTCACCATCAGATATATCCATCCACGCTAAGTATTCTGTCTTCATCAATTATTTCATTACGTTCTTCCCACAATCAAGCAAAATAGTAACAGTAGTTGATCAAATATACGATTGGTTTGCAATTCTTGTATTCCCGTTAGTTCTGCAAATTCCAAGAGAATTTAAATTTTGAATATGCAATTCAATATCTTTATTTATCAAACTTAGACTAGGTTAGATCTTTGAAATAAATATTCCTCTGATCATTTGGTTACCTATGCTAACTTCCATAATACTTCATATAATTCAATAAAGAGGTTCACCAAATTAATAACTTTTATTGGTGGTACATCTGAGATGGTGGTATTCTATATTTTCTGATATTTTGAGGACTAATCTACACTTCCATAATCACTAATTTTGTTTCACTCATATAATTCTCACCATCATATAACATTTTCTTCTATACTCAAGAGTCTAAGCTGTTTCTACCATATTTCATATATTTCTCTCTTAAATGTCCCATTATACTTCAATTAAATGATGACTGTTTGGTCTTAACATCAAGTTTTTACTAATACAAGGATTAATATTGTCTCTAATATTTGTAAAACTTAAGGTGATTATAACTAACTATATTATTATCTAAGGTTTCTAAAAGAATGAACCTACAAGGATAAATATGACCTCTTATATTCTGTGAAACTGAAGGTAAATTTCATTATTTAGATACATTTAACTTTCTTACGTATTAAAAACTCTTAAATCATACAAATACTGGATATTGAAAAATCCAGTTACCTGGATTTGACTCACATACCTACTTTTCATAATTTAAAGTCCTTGGATTTGCAGATAATTCATTCAGGTTATTTCAGTTGTTATTTTAGAAAGAAACATAGCAAGGACCCTGTGAAATTGATTGTGATCTTAAAAAAGGGAAAAATCTTTCTTTCGCCATTAGACTCATGGTTCCAGGCTAAGAATTCTGCTTTTGGCAGTTTACGTCATCACATTCTTCCCAAAATGAAGCAAAATAGTTGCTCAAAGAGTCCATCGCTCTGCAATTTTTTCAGACTGTTACGCACATTTCATTATATACTCTTCCTGAAGTCACTAATTTTGTTTCGCTTATGATTCTCACTATCACTTAAGATATCCTCTTATTTTTTTGATAATCTACATCCACAAAAAATTACTATGTGACCTTCCCTATACTCTAGATGGAATCTTCAATCCTACAAAGCTTTACTAAATATAAAAAAAAATTAGCGTGAATAGCATATTATTTTTCATATACTATATAATACCTTTGATAATTAAAAGATCTTGCAACGATACAAGCCAAAATTTTGTCAGAATCAAGTTACATGCTAATTCAACATCTGCAGATACTTTCCTGTTTATAGAATAAAATAGTTATTTAAACTCAAGTGTTCAAATAATCATTATCTATATAATAATTTATAATATTTTTAATTTTTACTTCATATCTTACAGGTTTTCATCCTAATCAAAGTAAGATAATCTAATTTTCTATTGATATATCAAAATCATTGTTTTTGTATGGTATGGTAAGTTTCCTTGAAAGCCACGAAGGATCATTTCTCCTTAAGAGTCGCAACACAAGACAGTTCTTCAATTCCTTTGGTCTAAAACATACATTTTGAATATGTTAGCATTAGATAAAAATAAAGCTTACCTGTTCCCTATGCATACGAGAACAACTGATGAAAATAATCATCATTATTCCGTACATTCAAAAACTAACTTGGGATAGATTTTTGAGAAAATGGATATAAAGTGCTCTAATATAAGAGATGATGTCTTTGATAATTGAAAGATCTTGCAACGATACAAGCCAAAATTTTGTCAGAATCAAGTTACATGCTAATTCAACATCTGCAGATACTTTCCTGTTTATAGAATAAAATAGTTATTTAAACTCAAGTGTTCAAATAATCATTATCTATATAATAATTTATAATATTTTTAATTTTTACTTCATATCTTACAGGTTTTCATCCTAATCAAAGTAAGATAATTTAATTTTCTATTGATATATCAAAATCATTGTTTTTGTATGGTATGGTAAGTTTCCTTGAAAGCCACGAAGGATCATTTCTCCTTAAGAGTCACAACACAAAGACAGTTCTTCAATTCCTTTGGTCTAAAACATACATTTTGAATATGTTAGCATTAGATAAAAATAAAGCTTACCTGTTCCCTATGCATACGAGAACAACTGATGAAAATAATCATCATTATTCCGTACATTCAAAAACTATTTAATTCTTTTCCTTAAGAAATCGATTTTATAGAATCTGTCAAAAGCGATCATTGTTTTGATACTGATGACAGATCACGCCATAGAAGAGAGTAATATCTACATCCCTTGCTATAAGTGAGGCGAATTTAAGAGAATGCGAGGTTAAGTTTGTGCAAGTCGCGTTCCGTGTGAATATACAGGGGGTAGGAAGAATATTTTTGTTTTTTTTTGCTGGCAATTACAATTTTCTATCTGAGAAACGGGTTTTGTCGAAAAATGTTCTGTTTATCATCACGAATTTCTATTCTTACTCCTCCAAATGGCAGATTTTATGCTAAAGTTGCGGAAACCCTTAGTCATTAAAACGCAGTTAATATTATTTGCTTTTTTCACTCTCGCTTCTTAGAAATGTTGTGGCAAATTGAAATAACAACTTTTTTTTAGGAACACAGTGATTAATTGTTTTTTTTTCTGTAAAAATTGCTGAACTCTTGCTATCACTCAATTCTCTTCAGCAAGAAAATATTGCTGTCGAAATTTTTCATTACTCTAAAGAGTATTTGTTGAATTATTTGTTATGAGCATTGCTCTCTGTGGATACTTTACTTTTTTCGGTTTTATTCGCATTTTTTCGAGATTTCTCTGCGTTTCTGCGGGTTTCGTTGAGATTCTTCAGGCTTTTTGTGTGCGTTCAGATTTTTGCGTTCCTCGGGATTTTTCGAGTTCTTTCAGGGTTTGTTAAGTTTCTTCGAGATTTTTTGCGTGCTTTCAGGTTTCTTACCGTCAATCGAGCTTTTTGAGTTTCTTTGGGATTGTTTGCGTGCTTTTGGGCTTTTGAGTTTTTCCGGGATATTTGGTGTGCTTTCAGTTTTTTTTTGCGTTTTTTCGGAATATTTTGCGTGCTTTCAGATTTTTTACGTTCCTTCGGGGTTTAATATGTTCTTTTGAGCTTTTTACGTTCTTATGAGGTTTTATGGTTTCTCTACTGTTTCGTAGCACTCTTCGGTGTTTTTCGCTTCTTGTCGTGTTTTTTGCTTAGTTTTGCTGAGTATGGGCTACATTGAGCTACCTGCCAATGGTTCTACTGGCACATGGAACAACTTGCTTATGGATCTACTGGCCTAAGGATCTACTGGCTTATGGATCTATTGGTCCATAGATCTACTGGCGTTCTTTCGTGTTTTTTCGTGTTTCTTCGCGTTCTTTTGTGTTTCTCCGCTTTCTTTCGTGTTGCTTAGCGTTCTTTCGAGTTTCTTCGCCTTCAACGTGTTTCTTTGCTGTGTTTCGTGTTTCTGTGCACTTCATTGATCTATGGTCTATATTGATCTATGGGCTTATTGAACTACTGGCTTATGGATCTACTGGCCTATAGATCTACGGGCCTATGGATCTCCTGGCTTACTGTAAAGCCTGAACAACCTGTATATTAATTCCAAATTAAAGAGAACAATATTGTTTATTCATTCAGGCTTGGTATTAGTCAATACGCCAAGCTTGCAATATATTTTGTAGGACACCAATCCGAGTTCAATGAATTCGGAATAGGAGAGAATCAATCGAATAAAGATATCCAAATGATCAAGTAGTTATTTAATCATTACATGGCGATCCTGCCAGGATAATTTGATTGCTTGTTTCACAATTCACATTCCTGGATGTCCTTACAATCGGCCGTTGTAACGGACATCTTCAGGAAGGGGAGGTGTAAAGCCTGAACAACCTGTATATTAATTCCAAATTAAAGAGAACAATATTGTTTATTCATTCAGGCTTGGTATTAGTCAATACGCCAAGCTTGCAATATATTTTGTAGGACACCAATCCGAGTTCAATGAATTCGGAATAGGAGAGAATCAATCGAATAAAGATATCCAAATGATCAAGTAGTTATTTAATCATTACATTACTAGTTACTCCTAATTTTATTATGACTGTCATAATAAATGTCATAATACTTTCTTGATTATAACTTCAAAACTTCAAATGTACTGGGAGAACAACAAAAGTTTGAAGAACTCGATTTGTTTATATTTGAATTGGTCAACTTGAATCTTTATATATAAAAATGAAACCCGTTTCTGGTTGTCACGGCATAACATGAAAACGGCTTGACCGATTTCTGCGATGGCAAAAGTGCTGGAGCAAACCAGATTGATTATTTGGGATGAATGTACTGTTACGTTTTTCTTCAGCGAAATAGAAAAACAATACAAGTCTTCTTTAAACTAATTTATATTCACACTTAACTAACAATAATCAATAATTTATATACACAATTTATCTACAGAATTTCATTAGGAACACCTGTTTATTCGTCGGCAAGTTCTATCCATGAATTAATCCATGAATCGGCTTCAGCCATTTATATCCGGCGCTGTTTACCAGAAAGATGCTTCAGATTCCAGAACAATAATCGTAGCGGCCTCTTTATGTCCCATAAATATGCCATCATTAATCGTTTTTTTAAGTGACAGCCTTATGGCGAGCGGTCCCTTTCATCATGTTCTTAATCCCTTTGTCGGCGCATGAAGTGCAGCAGTCCTCAAAATGTTCATATTCGGTTTTGTTACATTGCCTCCTCCTTAAAAAAATGTTCGGTCCCCGAACTTTTCCTTCATGATTGAATCTGCAAGCGCTCCCATTTCTGCAGATCCCTTGTTGATCGAAATAGCAGGATACCGTTTTCTTTACGGGACCACCTTTCGGGTTGAAACTACAAACCCGTATTCGGACATCAATATTCTGGAAAACTACCTCCAGCATGTTACGAACTACTCTCCAATTCAGACGATCCAGTCCACAACCCAGCTTGGGAATTCTCAATCCTTCTGTAACTTTGGGGATAGCCCTCTTCTCCTCTGGGGGCTGAACAACCATACCAAATCTCCCACCTTGTATCCACTTTCTACCGCCTTGATGTCGTAACGAGTCTTCATGCGATCACTTGCAATTTGCAGGTTTTTCCGGACCTTCTCATGGATGTAGTGCAATGTCCCCTTCAGACTGTCCTCACCCGCTTTATCCGTTCCAGGCGTACACCCAAACTCCAGGTCACAAAGGAGTCTCATCTCTCGACCGAACATGATGCATGCTGGGGTTTCCCCTGTCGATTCCTGCACGGATGATCTATAGGCCATGGTGAATAGATGCAGGTATCTATCCCAATCTCTCTGGTGGTCGGAGACAACCTTGGCCAAGTATTTTCCCACAGTCCTATTCATTCTCTCGACCATGCCGTCTGACTGTGGGTGGAGAGCAGTTGTTCTGGTCTTCTTGATCCCTAGTAACTCGCATAGGGTCTGGAACAAGCTGGACTCGAAGTTTCGTCCCTGATCCGAATGAAACTCCATAGGCATGCCGAATCAGCATAACATCTCCTTGACCAAGACATCAGAAACTGTTGCGGCTTCTTGATTCGGAATGGCGTGAGCCTCCACCCATTTGGAGCAGTAGTCCATAGCAACAAGGATTTACTTGTTTCCATCGTCAGTTTCTGGAAACGGACCAGCTATATCTATTGCTACGCGTTCCATTGGGCTACCAACGTTATACTGCTTCATTGGGGCTCTACGACTTCCTCTTGGGCCATTTACCGAAGCACACAATCCACATTTTCTGCACCAGTCCTTGACGTCCTCCTTGCAATTAACCCAGTAGAAACGCTCTAGAACCTTTTCTAGAGTCTTCTTGATGCCGAAATGGCCACCGGAGGTCCTATCATGTAACTTCTGCAATACATCTTGTGTTCTACTCCTAGGGACTACAACTTGGTTTCTGGATCCGGTACCTTCATCATTCTCAAGGGTCCTCTTAAGCAACCCATCCTCTATTAGGAGGGAGTCCCATTGTGCCCGATATGATTTGACCCTTGGATTCATGTGACACAGTTCTCCCCATCCAGGCCTACGACCATCCGCTTTCCATCTTGAAATCAGTTTCAGCTCTTGGTCGTTCTCTTAGTCTTGTCTCAGGTGATCTGGCAGCCAATTTTCATCAGTTATAGTGATTCTTTGGCAACATTCCTTGTCCTCCAGTTTTCTACAGTGCTTACAGTCTATAGGGCACGGTCTTCTAGACATAGCGTCAGCGTTTCCATGGGACTTTCCTGCACGATGCTCCACAGCGAAATTGTACTCTTGAAGTCTTTCGTTCCATCGCGCCACTTGACCTTCCGGATTCTTGAATTGAAGAAGCCATTTCAACGCTGCATGGTCTGTTCTCAGAAGAAATTCTCTTACGTAGAGATATTTATAGAAGTGCTCCATGGACTTGACTGCAGCAAGCAGCTCTCTTCTCGTTACGCAGTAGTTACGTTCCGGTTTCGACAAGACTTTGCTGAAGTACCCTATAACTTTTTCTTTGCCATCTTGAATTTGGGACAATATACCACCTATTTCCATGTTACTCACATCCGTGTCCAATATGAACTTTCCTTTCAACTGGGGGTAACTCAGGATGGGGGCCGACGTGAGAGCACCTTTCAATCGAGTAAAGGCTTCTTCACACTCTACATCCCATACGAAGTCCTTTCCCTCTTCAATCAGTTTTGTTAAAGGCTTCGCAATATTGGCAAATCCTAGCACGAATTTCCTATAATAAGTGCACAGCCCAAGAAAGCTCCTGACTTGGTGTTTGTCTTGCGGTGTTGGCCATTCACGTACGACTCGGATCTTATCTGGATCAGCACTTACTCCAGTTTCAGATACTACATGTCCCAAGTACTTCACTTCCTTCTTGAACAGGTGACACTTAGCTTCAGATTTGCAGTGCGCAGCCTCTCAAGTACATCTCTTCAGTTTCCCAGATGTTCGTGGAAAGTACGGCCAAAAACAATAACATGGTCCAAATATACAAGACACGTCTTCCAAGACAACCCTCGTAGAATGGTCTCCATCAGACGCTCGAAAGTTGCAGGTGCGTTGCAAAGGCCGAATGGCATCACATTCAACTGCCATAATCCGGTCCCAATAGTGAAAGCAGTCTTCTCTTTGTCCTTGGGATTCAATTCAAAAGGCCAGTAACCACTCTTCTGATCGAGGGTGGAGAACCATTTCGAGCCTGAGAGTGTATCTAGGGTGTCGTCAATTCTTGGAATAGGATAGCAATCTTTTTTCGTGACTTCGTTTAGGCGACGTTAGTCAACACAGAATCTAGTGCTACCATCTTTCTTTCTGACCAGAACTACAGGTGATGACCAAGGACTGTCCGAGGGTTCTATTATGCCTTGATCATGCATGTCCTTGATGTTTCCCTCGGCCTCATCTCTCTTGCCAATGGAAAGTCTTCGCAGATGTTGGCGAATAGGTCCTGAATTTCCGGTATTGATTGGGTGCTTCACGACATTAGTTCTTCCCAGCTGGTCATCATCCATGGCAAATACATCACTATATTCAGTGATTAATTTCCTTACTTACTTGATGTATTCTGGTTCTAGGTTGTTGCAGGAGGATGTCAGCATTTCGACCAATTTGTGTGACACCCTCGGTGACACCTTATTCTTCTTGGGAATGTTCTTCTGTTCGTCTTGGCTACCGCCTGTCACATACGATACTGAGCAGCATTCTCCTATTAAAGTGTCTTTCTTCAGGTTTACTGGATACATGTTCGTGTTCAGTTTCATCACGGGTACTTCCTGTCTCTCCCTCACCAACGTCTTCCCGGTGAGTATTTCTTTGGCTGGGCTACCGATGGCTGGCTCGATGAGTCTAACGTGACCACTGCGAAGATTTTTGTCTAAATACCTACCCGCTCACCAAGGTTTTCCGCCAGGCCAGGCACGGTGATATCTTCCGCGAGTAAGACTCTACTCACAGCGTCTTCCTTTCCTAGGAATGGAATTTCAAGGTTTCCAATTCTCAGGATGTCGTTTCTCATATCCATCTCGAAACCCTGTCCCTTGATCACATCCATTCCTAGGATGACTTCCTCCGTGATATCTGCCACCATGTAACATTTGCCACTTTTTTCTCTCGAAAAGAATGACAAATATCATTTTCAAAACTAACTACGGCACTGGAGTCTGAATGACTCCAGATACAAAGACTTGGCCATTTAATGTGATCGTCTAGCAAGGGTAGGACTCTACCTTATGTTTACGTAATAATTCAAGTTCGTGATAATTGAGATTAGTGAAAATAATTGGGAAACAAAGATGGTAAATAAAACACAACAGTTAGACCCAGACAATCAGCTATTTATTAAGGGTCTAAAAAAAATATAGGGGAAAGCCTCAGGCATAAAACCCCTTCAGGTGGTGTTAGGGCACTTGTTTAAAATTAAATGATAAGATATTAACAATTAGCAAAGGTGAGTATAACAATCCAGGAAAAGAAACTATAACAATACAGCACAGACGATAATCAGGATAATCAGAGCAACTTCCATAATACAAGAGTATAATAGTATGGTAAATATGGCAACTTCAATGGTACAACAAGAATTAATAATCATGGCAAATGTATACTTCAATACAGAGCTGTGCTAAGCACCGAAAAAAAGTGCTTCGAGCACTAAGCCCTAAGCACTCGAAAAAAAAAGGCTTCGAGTCTCGAGTTCTAAGCACCGCTTTCGACAGAAGGCTCCGGATTACCGAGCACTTTTGCAAAAGTAATTGAATACTTCGAGCACTAAGCACTAAGCACTTTAGTGGGAACTATTTTATGTAATGTTGTTTGATTGAAATGAGAACTCTTTAGCTTCATCGACATATCTAAAATTATGATTTCGAGACTGGGAAAAACTCAAAAGCCATTTTATTTTTTTTGTGAAACGCATGCATTCAATTTACATTCTGGTACTAGTTAATCTTATTCGTCGATCTGAATCTGAATGGCTGTTCCTAATCAATGCATAAAGTTGAATTAATAATCGAGGACCAATTATTTTATAAGCGAGAACACATTACTGAAAAAATGTGGAAAGCACTGACGTGAGATCAGGAGCTTTTACGCGCTTGTTCTGAAGTCTTTTCTCAGACTTGAAAAGAGTGCGATTCAAAATCAGCCAGCACAATGAGTGTGAAAGAATCAATAAACATATATCTTAAATGGAAGTTGAGTGAACTTACAGTTCAGCAAATTCTTCGATCTGGCATTCTTTCCACATTTCTATACCATATATGAGTTGTTGTAGTTGAGTGTCATCAATTATAACCGAATTTCAGATTCATAATTGCTGAGCTATCGGACAGGTCTGGCTCAATAACTAACTTGACTTATATTTGGATAATAAACTAATTCTATTAATATGGAATCTCTATCTCATCTCTTTCGGAAGATAGAGAATATTCAGCCAAACATTTTCAAATTGGACCACCGTTTCTTCATCACGAGTCAAATCCAACCGATGGCGATCATTTTCAGCTCGATATTCAGAAATTACAGACATTTGGGAAAAAAATAGTCCTCTTGTCGCAAAATTCATAATGACATTTCCATATGACAACTGCACACACATGTATTTTAGACATGTTTGTCATAAAAATATACCCACAGAATTAGTTTCATTTTCGGCTCAATATTCACTCATTATCACAACTTGTCATAAAATTAAAACCACCCCCATAGAGATTTATAGTTGATGTGATGTGAATTCATAGATAGAAATATAATCTGTGACTTCATTTTCAGAAAAAGTCTTATATCTTCTGGAGATTGTACGCTATGATGATGAAATTTTAAAATATTTTAGGTACCTATACCTTGCATAAATGCCCTAAATTGTTGTCATCTGACGAATAACTTATGAGATATCGTGTATTGAAAAAAAACATTTTGGGAATTTTTAAAAAATTTTCTCTCGTGACGATTTTCTCGAAATTTGGCACACTCCTTCCTTTTAACGCTATCTAGACATTCTCTAAGTTACGAATTGATAGGATGAATATTCAAGAAATTAATGTTATTAACTGCTAAACTATTCGATGGATTTGGCCCAATAACGAACTTGACCGAGATATTTGGACACTCGACCTATTCTGAAAAAATGAAAACTCTAGGTCCCTTCCTTTGGAAGATAGAGAGTATACGGCCGGAGGGCCGGACATACTCAAGTTTGACCTCGAATTCTTCATCAGGAAGTCAAACCCAATCGATTGAGGTCATTTTCGGCTCGATATTCGAAAATTACAGACCTTTGGGCAAAACGATAGCACGCTGTTCCACTAGGAATAAGCGCGCCAAAAGGTACTGAAAAAAATTAGGTGTATATATTTATATTTTCCTTATCAAGCATAGACAGGGCGATTCACGGGGATGGCCTATTTGGTAGTCGTTTTTGGAAAAGGGATCAGGTTAAAATTTGCATGTTTAGTATTGAGACAATGATTCTTTTTGCGCACTTATTCCAAGTGGACCAGCATGCTATGGTTTAGACCAAAACATGAGTTTCATAATAAACAAGGGATATGTTGTCTGTGACAAGCTGAGATTTCTTCCAGTGAACTAATTGAGGAATATTTGAATTGTATGTTGATAGGATATCTGGCAAATTAAATCAAATCGAATTATGTATTTGGTTACGCTAGTAGTTAATTAGACTACAGAATATCGCTTCATCTTCAAAACCACTTTCTGAAATGTCTTACTTATTTTGAGGTCTTTAATCACAGACTAAAATATTGAAACTTTATTTTCAGCATTCGGTATTCTTTGGTACTGAACAAAATTGATTGCAAAACATTTTAGGATGAAATTTTCTTTATCACAGAGTGTTCAAATTGCATTCAATTATGATCTTTTCCTTGAGTGCTTGTTCAATATTATTTATTAGTCCAGCGGAATATTACCCAGAAGTATGGTTTCTCAGAAGATAATTTGGGTGAGCTTTTTGCTTGAAAATGTCAAAATGTCCTGGCAAATGAATTTTACTTCTCTAGAAGTGCTTTCAGTGCCCAAGAAATATGAAGTTTTCAGTTTTTCTGGAGCACCAAAATTATGCATTATTCCTTATTAGTAAAAAAAATCTTGACACGCCAATGCCTTTTAATGCTTTAGATATTCTGATTGGGATTAGAGTGACATTACGTTAGTGCTTTTCGCATTCCAATGTATTTGAAAAATGTTACTTCGAATTGTTTATTGAAGTAGATTCATTTTTGACATTTGCATTACTACCTAATATTAATGTTTTTCCACCCTCCCGGGTATGAATCTCACACTAGAACTGATTTGTTTTATTCAAAAACTCAGCTACGACGGTAAAATTCTGGGGCATACAAATTATCGGTAATCTCGATTTATGTACGAATTCTTGTTGATTTCGAAGGAATATCTGATAAGATATCGAGTATTGAACAAAATGTTTTTGGGAATGTTTTAAGAATTTTCTACCGTGTCGATTCCTTCGAAATTTGGCCAACCCTTTTATTTCAAAATCGTCCAAGGTACGAATTGATCGGATGAATAATTTAGGAATTATTGCGAAAATCAACTTTCAAATGCTAAACTATTCGATGGATTTGGCCCAATAACGAACTTGACCGAAATATTTGGACAATCAACCTATTTTGAATTTATGAAAACTCTAGGACTCTAGGTCATCTACTTCGGAAAATAGAGAGTAAACAGCCGGAGGGCCCGCGTCCGGACATACTCAAATGTTCTTCATCAGGAAGTCGAACCCAATCGATTGAGACATTTGGGTAAAACGATAGCTCGCTGTTCCCCTAGCAGAGCTGTGCCAAAGCATTGTGCTTAGTGCTCGTGAAAGCACTCTAAGCACTTTAGTGCTTCCGAGCACTGTGCTCGCGAGCACTTTTCGAAGGCTAGTGCTTAGTGCTTGTTTTTCGGAGCACTCTCGCGAAAATCTTAGTGCTTAGTAATCCGCTAAGCACTAAACCTTTCCGAATTCTTGAAGTAGGGTCAATATAAGCAGGTACGGTATTTGATTTTTTTATGTGCGCAAAGATAATATGATCGTTTTGAATTAATATTCAGTATTTCTTCAGTCACCATTGATTTGACTTTATGGTTATGAAGGCCAGAAAATTTTTTGTTTTTGCGCGCTTGTTACTAGTGGAACAGGCGGGCTATCGTTCTGTCCAAATGTCTGTAATTTCCGAATATCGAGCCGAAAATGGCCTCAATCGATTGGGTTTGACTTCCTGATGAAGAATTCGAGGTCAAACTTGAGTATGTCCGGCCCGCCGGCCCTCCGGCCGTATACTCTCTATCTTCCGAAGGAAGGGACCTAGAGTTTTCATTTTTTCAGAATAGGTCGAGTGTCCAAATATCTCGGTCAAGTTCGTTATTGGGCCAAATCCATCGAATAGTTTAGCAGTTAATAACATTAGTTTCTTGAATATTCATCCTATCAATTCGTAACTTAGAGAATGTCTAGATAGCGTTAAAAGGAAGGAGTGTACCAAATTTCGAAAAAATCGTCACGAGAGAAAATTCTTTTAAAATTCCCAAAATGTTTTTTTTCAATACACGATATCTCATAAGTTATTCGTCAGATCATAACAATTTAGGGCATTTATGCAGGGTATAGGTACCTAAAATATTTTAAAATTTCATCATCATAGCGTACAATCTCCAGAAGATATGAGTTTTTCTGAAAATGAAGTCACAGATTATATTTCTATCTATGAATTCACATCACATCAACTATAAATCTCTATGAGGGTGGTTTTAATTTTATGACAAGTTGTCATAATGAGTGAATATTGAGCCGAAAATGAAACTAATTCTGTGGGTTCATTTTTATGACAAACATGTCTAAAATACTGGTGTGTGCAGTTGTCATATTTTGAATGGAAATGTCATTATGAATTTTGCGACAAGAGGACTATTTTTTTCCCAAATGTCTGTAATTTCTGAATATCGAGCTGAAAATGATCGCCATCGGTTGGATTTGACTCGTGATGAAGAAACGGTGGTCCAATTTGAAACTGTTTGGCTGAATATTCTCTATGTTCCGAAAGAGATGAGATAGAGATTCCATATTAATAGAATTAGTTTATTATCCAAATATAAGTCAAGTTAGTTATTGGGCCAGACCTGTCCGATAGCTCAGCAATTATGAATCTGAAATTCGGTTATAATTGATGACACTCAACTACAACAACTTATATATGGTATAGAAATGTGGAAAGAATGCCAGATCGAAGAATTTGCTGAACTGTAAGTTCACTCAACTTCCATTTAAGATATATGTTTATTGATTCTTTCACACTCATTGTGCTGGCTGATTTTGAATCGCACTCTTTTTAAGTCTGAGAAAAGACTTTAGAACAAGCGCGTAAAAGCTCCTGATCTCACGTCAGTGCTTTCCACATTTTTTCAGTAATGTGTTTTCGCTTATGAAATAATTGGTCCTCGATTATTAATTCAACTTTATGCATTGATTAGGAACAGCCATTCAGATTCAGATCGACGAATAAGATTAACTAGTACCAAAATGTAAATTGAATGCATGCGTTTCACAAAACAAATAAAATGGCTTTTGAGTTTTTCCCAGTCTCGAAATCATAATTTTAGATATGTCGATGAAGCTAAAGAGTTTCAATCAAACAACATTACATAAAATAGTTCCCACTAAAGTGCTTAGTGCTTAGTGCTCGAAATATTCAATTACTTTTGCAAAAGTGCTCGGTAATCCGGAGCCTTCTGTCGAAAGCGGTGCTTAGAACTCGAGACTCGAAGCCTTTTTTTTCGAGTGCTTAGGGCTTAGTGCTCGAAGCACTTTTTTTCGGTGCTTAGCACAGCTCTGTCCCCTAGAAACAAGCGCGCAAAAATGAGGGCTGTTTTTCAAGGATTGCCATAACTTTCGAATTTTACAACTACCGGTTACCCACCGAGTGCCACTGATAAGGTAGTTATTGAACCCTGGTTTTGTGTATTTAAATATCTCCGTCAGCTTAGGGCCCAATTGAACGTTTCACAAACTTTCCAAATAATCAACAACGCCGACGGAAATTCCGAAGAGTGCTAAAATTGATGGGTCATAAAAAATATGCACAAGAACATTTGGCTTAAAAATTCCCAATTGGGAACGCCAGTTTGGTCTAACGTTTTTGTGAAAATATTCGTTTGTTTACAATATTTTAAAAGAGCTTAACAATCTTCTTTTATTATGGTGTAATATCCATTTTAATCAGTGATATGATGTTGTGAAAAAGAGTACAGAAAATTTTGTGCAATAAATCATTCTAGTCTAGTTCGAATTTTCGTTTTATTTCACATCTATTCGAATTCCCACCATTTGAACCAGTAATGAATGAAGTTTATTTAAGAATATGGTTTTCCTCGTTTACCATTTTTCAGTTGGAATCTACAGATTTGCTCAAAGTATTTCTACCGTTTTCGCTCTCTGACGTTCGAGACTACTTGATGCATTGTTCGCTTTAGTGTGAAATTCACAGTCCCAGATATTTTGTAAAATAAGCAGTTGAGCTCAATTTCGTAAAAACTAAGTACTTAATTGAATTAGTAAATGTCAAAAATGGGGGAAGACGTCTAAGGCCCGGTTGTACAGTCCGAGTTCAAGCCTAGTTCAAGACTGAACCCAACTCAAATAAGAAATATCTGTTGTACAGTGCGAGTTCAAGGCTGAACTTCACTCAAACTGACCCTCAAGTTGAACTTCCAATATCGGGCGCTCAAGCCTGGTTCAACAGAAATTTCAGTTCAATCATAGAGTTCAATTTACAATTTATAGGTTATATGTCAAATAGTTGTAGTTGAAAGGCTTGCTAAGGTAGTATTTTCGTGAATGAGTTCGTGTTTCACTCAAAAACAGAATTTTTTAATATGAAATTAATAGAAATGGATTTTGTTTATTTTCAATTATATTGCTGTATTTTTTAATAAGATTTATTAAAATGTTCTCTTCGGAGCACGTGAAATTTGCGCTTCGCTTTACGTCTGACATTATTACTGACACTTTTTTTTCAATCACAACCACAACAGCACTCATCAACTAATCTTGTTCAAATAGAACAATTCAAATTTTTAAAATTATATTTGCGCTCTTGTCATAGGAGAATTTTAATTCTTCTTCTTTTTTCCATTTGTCCAAAATTTGTTACTATTCGTATCAAAAACGCATGTCTCAAAGGAAGCGACGTTGCCATTTTCTGAAGAATTGTACTCAAGGAAAGTTCACTTGAACTCACCTCAAACATAACCTGTACAACCGGATGACATATCTTAACCTGGCTCAAGAGTGAACCGAGCTCAGTTGAGCTTCGAATTGAGTTGTCACTGTACAACCGGGCCTAAGCTGCCTCAATCTGTGACTAGATCATTTTGGAAGCTTTCGTAGTATTTATCGCAGGTGAAAAACTCAAGACACCATTTTCTTTCGAAATATCATTTATTACAAGAATGATTTCGACTTTGAAAAAAGCATTAGCGTAGCATATTTTTACACCAAATTTATTCGGGTAGAAATCTGTGCGTATGCCACTTATGACTATCATAGTAAAAAGGATAATTTAACTAATCTTATTTGAAAAGTAAGTTAAATAGATTAATTCTCTAAAAAACTGACTTATATGTCACTACAGTTTCAATAAAAAGTATCATCTATACCTTCTTTCAATGTCCCAGAAAACATTATCCCATTAAGAATATATTCTTTAATTTTTTCATTAATTTTTTAGTTTTTTTGGATTGTTGAAATTGTTGAACATTAAAAAATAGATATATGTGATACTTTTAATTGATAGTGTATTGACATATAAGTCAGTTTTTTTGATAATCAACAATAAATTTGATTCAATATGCTGCAGTGCGGACTCCTAATTCTTCATAATTCAACACCCTATATGAGAAACAATGCTTCAGAGACTCTCAACATATAGAAATCATAATATGTATAATAACGGTAATGTGAAAATTGAAAATTTTTACCATTTTTTTAAACGCTAGTTCTTCCAATTCGTCCTCCTGGAAAGCTTCATCAATAACGCTTGTGAGTGTTTCTTCAATATTCGATATTCGGAAATTACAGACATTTGGACAGAACGATAGCCCGCCTGTTCCACTAGTAACAAGCGCGCAAAAACAAAAAATTTTCTGGCCTTCATAACCATAAAGTCAAATCAATGGTGACTGTAGAAATACTGAATATTAATTCAAAACGATCATATTATCTTTGCGCACATAAAAAATCGAATACCGTACCTGCTTATATTGACCCTACTTCAAGAATTCGGAAAGGCTTAGTGCTTAGCGGATTACTAAGCACTAAGTTTTTCGCGAGAGTGCTCCGAAAAACAAGCACTAAGCACTAGCCTTTGAAAAGTACTCGCGAGCACAGTGCTCGGAAGCACTAAAGTGCTTAGAGTGCTTTCACGAGCACTAAGCACAATGCTTTGGCACAGCTCTGCTTCAATAATGCAACAGGATAATAATCATGACAAATAAGTAAATGACTAATTATGACCATCGTCATGGTCACGGCCCCAGGGTATGTAAGCCATAACTATAATATTGTATGAGCTAAGGAATTGGGAACACGGGGAAGGTCATGGAATTCCAGCGGCGGCTCTGAAAAAATGACAGAAAGTTTCGCGGTTGATTAAAAAAGGTATATTCTCTCATGCCTTATAGCACATGATGGTAACGGTCCCTACCTTAAGGCGTCTGGGACCGGCCCTTCAAGGCCTTCGATCCAGGAACCTAAGAAATCTCATACAACAGTATAGTAATGGTCCACAATCTCGAGACCCCTAAATGAAATATCATGTAATGCGAGCATATAGATAAATAAATAGCAGTACGAGATCATGGCATAAATAAACAACAAATCGTCATAGAATATCAATCACAAGTAAATAATAAGAACCAGAATGCATTACGAACATAAATAGCAGAGACAGGTATAGGTAAACGATCATAAGCAATATAAATAATGAAAGTAGAGAATCTACATAATCAACCGAAGGAAATATACATAACGACAACAAGATATAAGAAGAACAATTCTGTGGTACATATGTATATTTTTCTGTGTTCATGTTCTGTGCTCAGCATGCTGTGTGCAGCATGGTAAATTCTCCTTCCTGTTCTGTTCATGCAAGATGTAACGATCTCCTGTAAGTAAGTTGTACTCATGTCTATACTTTTGTTCATTGATTAAATATATAGTTAAACGCTGTGCTGTGTTTTTAACCCATGATTAGAGGTTATGGGCCCAGATGTATTTTAATCTGAATAGTGAACGTTAAAAGTGTTGAGTAACCTGTAAAACAATAAAAAAAAGTGAAGTTTTAAAAATGGCGTGCAACATAACCTCAAATATTCGTCCATTTGATGGAACAAACTTCGAAAACTGGAGATTCAGACTGGAACGAGTGCTTGAAAGAAATGGGGTTCTATCTATACTGGAAGAAACGTACCCGGAAGAAATAGAAAAGGTGCCTGACTTCAAAAGTAGAGATGCCAAAGCACGTGATATAATTGTTCAATGCATTGATGATTCAGTGCTGGAATTGGTTAAATCCAAAGGTACGGCGAAGGACATGATGGAGACACTTAAAATTACTTATGTACGAAAAAGCTTGATGTCAAGAATTTCTTTGCAGAAACGCCTTAGAAATATGACTTTTGATGGATGCAGTTCCTTGAATGGGTATATCATTGAATTTGATAAGGTGGTGTCTGAACTTAAGAATGTTGGAGGATACGTTGACAGTGAGGAATATGTAACACAACTGCTTTCCTCGATGCCAAATGAATATCAATCTGTGATAACGTCGATTGATATCCTACTAGCTTCTAATCCAGACGTTGTAAATGAAGACTTTGTCAAGAGTAAACTTTTATCTGAGGAAGAAAGGATGCTAAAATCCAGAGAAGTTAGGGAGACCAGTGGAAATGCATTTTTACTCAAAGAAAATTTTCCAACAGAAATAAGGGTTCTTGGAATAACGGTTCGAAACGCTCTTATGCAACCAACAAGACTTCGAGTAGAGATACAGGGAACTCAAGGGAGTATTCGGTAAGGTGTTGGACATGCAAAGCTGTGGGACACAAACGATCTGAATGTCCTCAGCGAAACAGATCGAATGCCAACATGGCATTGAATAAAAATCAGAATGGAAACATTGCTTTTATGTCAGATAACATTAGTTCTCAATGCCCGTCGAAGAAAAGCGTCGAAGTAGTTCAAAGTGACGAATCCGTATTTGCTGGAAATGTAACCTCAAATGAAGAAATTGTGATGGTGATCGATTCTGGCGCTTCAAATCACCTAATAAAAGCAGAATATGGACGCTTTTGTAAAAATTCGAAGAAGATATCCCATACCATAAATGTTGCAAAAGAAGGTGTAACTGTGACGTCAACATCTTCAGGTGATCTACCTCTTATCACGGAAAACAACACACCAATTATATTAAAGGACGTGTTCACCTGTGAAAAATTATTCCACAATTTACTGTCGGTAAGGAAGATGGTAGAGTCAGGATTGAAGGTTGAATTTCATGAGAAAACTGTCAACATTTGGAAAGATGGAAAAATATTATTACAAGGTAATTGAGTTGGCAATCTGTTTATTTTGAGATTACGTATACGGAAATTCCATGAAGCCAATTTAGTAGAAAAGACAAATGTGTTGTGGCATAGAAGAATGGGACATTCATGCAGATTTCCTGTAGATGGTATCTGTGAAATATGTTTAAAAGGTAAACAGACGAACAACAAGTTCCTGAAGCAATTACCAGAAGAAAGGAAGCCAAGAAGAATACTCGAGTGCATTTCGTCTGATGTTTGTGGAAAAATTACTCCTTCAACACATGATGGGTATGAATACTTTGTGTCATTTTTGGACAATTATAGCCATTTTGCCGTTGTATATTTGATAAAGAATAAAAGCGAAGTGGAGTCATGCCTGAGAAAATATGTGGCAATGACTGAGGCTATGTTCAGCTCAAAAATATCGAGAATTCGATGCGACAATGGAGGAGAGTATGTATCGATGAATATAAGAAAATTCTGCTCTGAAAAAGGAATTGAACTAGTGTATACTATTCCACGCAACCCACAACAAAATGGAATTGCTGAGCGCTTCAATAGAACGATTATGGAGAAAGAGAGATGCATGATCTTCGATTCTAATTTCGACAAGAAGATGTGGGAGGAAGCTGTTCTGGCAGGTACATATCTGTTGAATCGTACACCAACATCAGTTATACCAGATGGAAGAACACCGGCTGAGCTTTGGTATGGGTACAAGCCTGACATGGAGAAAATACATATTTTTGGTTGTACTGCTCATGCTCTGATAGCTCCTGAAGATCGGAATGGAAAGTTATCCTCACGTTCCAGAAAGTTAAAACTTGTTGGGTACTGCAACAATGGGTATAGACTATGGGATGAAGAAAGAAATAAAGTCGTAACTTCTCGGTCTGTTATTTTTGATGAATCTTTTAATTCAATGCATTACATTATAGATTCCAGCCATGATGGAGAAGCAGCTGCTGATGGGTCTGAACAGCCCATGGACAGTAATAAAGTCTCTAAGGGCGAGCAGAGTGTTGAATCCGATGATCAACCTCGGAGAGGCAGTAATCAAGTCTCTGAGGGCGAGCAGAGTGGTGAATCCGATGATCAACCTGAGCTGAGAAGAAGTAGAAGAGAACGAAGACCTCCTGATCATTTCAAAGATTTTGAGATGATGATGGCCTTATCAGCAGGAACTATCCCATCAGAAGTTCCATCATCATACCATGAAGCCATAAGTACTGATGAAGAGTGGAAGAGTGCTATATATGCAGAACTGGATTCACTGGTGGCAAACAAAACATGGGAAATTGTTGATAAGCCTGCAGATGCAGTTGTTATTGACTCAAGGTGGGTGTTTTCGTTCAAATTGATTGACAATTGTTATGTAAAGAAAGCACGTTTAGTGGCAAAAGGTTTTCAACAACCAGATTCTGACGACTCTAATTTTTACTCTCCAGTGGCTCGAATGTTTACGTTGAGAACAATATTATCGTTATCTGTTCAATACGAAATGAAATTGTTACAACTTGATATCAAATCTGCATTCTTATCGAGTCCATTACACGATGTTGTTTATATGAAACCTCCATGTGGTTTGAAAGTGCCAAAAGATAAAGTTTGTAAATTAGTTAAGGCATTGTATGGACTGAAACAAAGTCCGAAATGTTTCAATGAGTTAATGAATGAAAAATTATCTAGATTGAAATTTAAAAGATCTAAAATCGATCCATGTTTATATTATAATCAGTTTACTTATATTTTGATTTGGGTAGACGATATGTTAATAGCCTCAGATAATGAAGATGATGTTAAATTTTTGATAGATGGTCTGATGAAATTCTTTCATTTGAAAGTTTTTCCTGATAGCAATAACTTTACATTTCTTGGAATAGAAATTAGGAGAGATGGTAATGCGTTAAAATTATCTCAAAAGAGACTAGTTGAAAACTTGCTGAAACATTTTCAAATGGAAAATTCGAAATATGCTTCTGTACCAATTCAGCCTAATTTGAATCTGAAGAAGAATATCGCTGTTAATCCTTCTAACGAACTTAAATTTAGGGAACTTCTTGGCAGTTTAATGTATTTAATGTTAAGTACAAGACCCGATATTTGTTTTTCTGTTGCCTATTTTGGCAGATTTCAGAGTTGTTACGATGAATCACATTGGAAACAGTTAAGTAATGTTTTAAGATATCTGGCTGGTACTAGGGATTTGGGTTTATACTTTGTTAAAGGTGACAATATTAAATTAATTGCATATGCTGATTCGGACTTTGCGTCAGATGTCAATGACAGAAAAAGTGTGTCAGGTTTTTTGATAAAAATGAACTCAAATATATTTTATTGGTGCTCGAAGAAACAACCTATGGTTGCAATTTCAACCTGTGAAGCAGAGTATATTGCTTTATCAGCCTGTATTTGTGAATGTTTATTTGTAGGGCAGCTCTTACAGGAGCTCCTGGGCAAAGTGATTTTGCCGATAACAATAATGGAAGATAATCAATCATGTATCCTTATGAGTAGTACTCCTGAAACAAGGAGGACTAAGCATATAGATGTGAAATTTCACTTTGTTAAGGATTTAGTAAGTAGGGAAAGTTCTTGTTAAAATATGTTTGTTCGGAGAATCAAGTAGCCGATATTCTCACGAAAGGTCTTAATCATGTGAAATTTAATAAATTGAGAAGTGATTTGGGTATGATTGTTGTTTAATGTGTATCATGTATTGTAGAATTGAGAGGGGGTATAAGAAGAACAATTCTGTGGTACATATGTATATTTTTCTGTGTTCATGTTCTGTGCTCAGCATGCTGTGTGCAGCATGGTAAATTCTCCTTCCTGTTCTGTTCATGCAAGATGTAACGATCTCCTGTAAGTAAGTTGTACTCATGTCTATACTTTTGTTCATTGATTAAATATATAGTTAAACGCTGTGCTGTGTTTTTAACCCATGATTAGACAAGATACATCACGACAGTAAGAAGAATAAGTTAACACAGTACGAAATATACACAACAATAACCATGACTAGTAAGGCAAGTACATTACACAGTAAAATGATTAAGAACAACAGTACAAGACATACATAATGATAACATGAGATAGGGGTAACTTAACAACGTTAACCTTCGATATAACACCAGAGTGCTACGTACACTGGTTACATCCATTATTCCATATTGACCATACTAGTGCTACCACTAGTGGAGGTCTCCATACGTTTCTGCTTAATCACAGGCTCAGAACTACAGAGCCATGGGCTATTGCACCATAGGGTACAGTAAATAAAGTTGATCGATTACACTCCAGTAACACATTGTAGAAAGCTGAAAATAAGGCATTCATTGTTATGGTAGACACCTGAACTGCAAAGGCAATAATATCGAAAATGATGGAATCACATGCTATAAGGAGTTACATGAATCAAACAAACTATTAAGTGCACAAAGGAAATAGAGTTATATCAATCAGACAAAGCATTATGAGAACAAAGGAAATAGAGTTATATGAATCAAACAAAGCATTATGTGAACAAATGAAATAGAGTTATATGAATCAAACAAAACATTGTATGAACAAAGGAAATAAAGTTAAATGAAATTAGACAAAGCATTATGTGAACAAAGGAAATAGTTATGTGAAGTTAAACAAAGCATTATGTGAACAAAGGAAATAGTTATATGAAGTTAAACAAAGCATTATATGAACAAAGGAAATAGTTATATGAAATCAAACAAAGCATGATGTGAACAAAGGAATTACATTCACAAGACAACAGTATTAATGATAAAGGCCCAAACACCACCTAATACACCATGAAACCAAATAATATTGCATAATAACCGTATTAATTTACAAACATAACAGAGAAATAATAAATTCACTCAACCAATACATTTCCCAATGGTATTTCTCAACAAAGGTTAATAAAATGGAGAAGCAACTAATAACATTTAAAATAGTCTCAATTATACTTGCGAGATATATTCTAGGGTCACTCAACATAAGATGGCTTCGTTTTCGAACACACACAAAGGCACTCAACACTTCTTTTCGGGTCCCTGTTACTTCCCTCACAATTACACCACTAATGACCCCGCCATCTTGCATCCTTTCTTTCTGGATCTCTCACCAGGCGCAGGTCAGCCTTAGCAGTGACAGCCGTGTTCTTTTATTCTGACCATGGAATTTTATTTCTACGGTTTGGTAACTGCCAGGGGCGTATCAACATGGGGTGCAATGAGACTACGATTTTTTTGTATTGGAAAATCCTGGGATGTTACAACCAGTATCTCGTGCTCGAATGACGTACCACCAGTTAGTATTCTAGTCTTCTACCTTCCGTGCGTTGGTACACTCTCCCCAGTGGCGGTGCGTAATCTTGTCATAGTGGGTAATGTCTTGCCTCTCACTTTATCGGGTCTTGCAATAGTACGGGTTGCACCTGTGTCGACCAACATTTTAGCCGACCGCCCATTGATCTTACCGTTGACATATATACTGCCGGACTCCAAGATGGTCTGGATGATAACTTCTGGGGCATTGTTTAGGCGGGTCGGCTTATGCCCCCTTTCACCAACCCGTTTTAGTTTCCCTGTTCCTGTTGTTTTGGCTTAGCAGGCTTCTTACAAGGGCGGCGAATATGCCCTACTTCACCACAATGCCAACATCTAGGTCCTCTTTTTGTTGTTGTTGGAGAACTCGGTGTATTATATCCTCTATATTTTCGGTGCTGTCCTCGGAATCATCCATGGTACGGCTGATTTTTATCTGACCCCTATGTGAAGCCTGCTTGGCTGCTTCGAACTCTAATGCATGGGCTAGAGCATCGTCCAGGGTCTTAGGTCGGGCCAACCGCAAGGTTTGCTGGGTCGCACTATCTCTCAGTCCGTCTATGAACGTCTGTACTGCAAGCTGTTCAAGGAAACTGTCCGGTGCAGTCGGATACGCCAGCCTTACCAACCGTGCGATGTCAGCTTCAAATTTTGCAGGGTCTCTGAACTTTTCTGGATACGGCTCTTTATCTGGGCGTGATATACTTGCTGTAAATGTCCGTCGCCGTATCTCATCTGTAATTTACTTATCAGCGCCCCGTAATCATTTTGCTGACTGGTTGGCATAATCTGTAAAATATTTAAGGCCTCGCCTCTCAATGCAACAATCAAAGCCGTCGCTTTTTCCTCATTATTCCATCCATTCGCGTTAGCTGTAGCTTCAAATTGTCTCTGGTATGTGCACCAGGCCGTTTTACCATCGAAAGTTGGTATTTTGACCCTTGCTCGGCCTGCTTCTCCACTACTTTCGTATTTTACTGGAATATTTCTATCTTTATTATTCTCATCTACCTTTCTGCTCATTTTGTTTAATCGATCCTCCACAATTTTCAACACACTTTCGGTATGCTCTTCCAATTTCCCTTGTATATCCTCTTCTATTTCCTCCTTCAAAATCTACAAGTTTTCTAACCGGTCTTCAATATTTCCAATCTCATTCTCTAACTTCGAGCAATTATCGGTCATCGTTTTTAGACTATCCCCTACTTTATTCTCTATAGATTCTAATTTATCTCTAAAACTATTTTCTAGAGACTTACTGTTGTCGTCCATTTTATCTTTCATGTCCTTCGAATTTTCCTCCATTTTATCTTTCATGTCCTTCGAATTTTCTTCCATTCTATTTTCCATGGTATCCATTTTATTTTCCATTCTATTTTCCATGGTATCCATTTTATATTCCATTCTATTTTCCATGGAATCCATTTTATTAGTCAGTTCTTCAAAGGCTTTCTTGAAATGTCCATACTGGCCTGATATATTTTCTCAGCTTGAGATCTCGTTACCGGCATTCAGGATTTTCCAGACTAATTTCGGAGTAGTTTCCACTCTTCTTGGTAACCTCACACCTTTTTTTTTTTTTCGGCCCCTGAGGTATGAGGGAAGCTAATGCCTTGCCGCAGCGAGGCCTAACTGAGATGTTATCAGTTTATTTGTGTGCTGCGGCGTCGTGTGGGACTTTCACCTCACTAAACCCCCGCCTCTTTCCCAGGGTACCTTCGCCTCCTGGAAATAGGCTCCAAGCCCGTACATCAGGAACGTAACCCGGTATGCTCTTGTTTCTTTCCTTCTTTCCTCCATTCTCTTCTTTCATTCTTTCTACAATGTTTGAGCCTCTCATTTCTGGTCAGACATTCGCAACGGCTCTCTCCTGCTCCTCTCTGTCTTGTCTCCCCTTCTTTCCCATTATGTCTATGATGTAATCATAAATGATCTGCCATGTTCCTCTATTCTGCAGCATTCTAGGAATTATTTCCTCAGTCTTTGGTAGAAATCCCAGCCTATCGATAAGCTCTTTCCTTTCATTGTCCCATCAATTACATGTCATAAATACATATTCTGTGTCGTCCTCCACCCCACACTCTCCACACAAGTCAGTCATTGTTTTCCCTATTCTCCGTGTAAAGGAGCGAAAAGAACCATGCCCTGAAAGGAACTGCGTCAAGAAATATCCTGTGACTCTGTGATCGCACTCAATCCATGGCTCAATTCTGTATTAGCCTTTTCGTCCACGCAGCCTTGTCACGCAATCACTCCCATTTAAGCTGCCATTTTTGCATCGTCCTCTTCCTCGCCTGTCTTCTATTTCAAGCCAAACTTGAACCCACAGTGTGGAGAAAGCACCTTTCGCCCACCATCAATTCTATGGGCAGGAAACCAGCAATTACCTGAACGGCCTCCGCGGACACCGTTCTATACGCCGATGCCACCCTTAGCAAGCATCTCCTCTGTATAGATGTAATCTGGTCTAGCTGTTTCTTTTGTTTTAGGACTTCTCTCCACACTGAAGCCGCTTATAGCAATATACTGTGCGCGACCCCGCACAGTATTCTCCTCTTGATATAGCTTGGTCCTCCAAGGTTCGGCATCAGCCGGGAAATTGCTGCTAGTTTTTCTACTGTATAATCTATATGTACTCTTCTCCGTTGATGTTCAGCCTGAAACTCTCCACGTTTCTTGGCCCCCTCACCACCAGCATCTTTATCTTATGGGCTGCAATCTCCAGACATCTTCCCTCCATCCACGTCACGGCCAGGTTTATGGTTCTTTTCGCCTTTATCTTTAGCTCTCCCTCACTTTCTCCATCCACCACAAATAGCAGGTCATCCGCGTAGGCAAGGGCTGTCACGCCCTCCCCGTACGGTAATCGCAAGACTCCATCATACTTGACGTTCCACAATGCCGGTCCTTTAATCGATCCCTGTGGCACTCCTCTCGTACATTCATGTCTTATCATACCAGACTTTATGATTCTACACACTTGATCAGATATCCACTTATTCCCCTTTCACATAAGGTTTCCAAGATGTGTTTCCAACTGGCCGTATTGAAGGCGTTTTTAACGTCAATAGTTATGACAACTACCCATTTTCTCGTGGACGATTTAACTATATTTTTCAGGGAGATCATTGCTGTAGTTGTCGATTTCTTTTTCCTAAAGACGTGCTGGTTTTCGGATATAGCCTCACTCTCCTCTAGTTCCTTTTCCAGCCTGTTCATTATTAGCCTCTCGTATAGTTTTCCCATTGTATTCAGTAGGCATATTGGCCTGAACGAAGATGCCTGGTTCTGATCTTTCCCTTTTTTTGGCAGTAGCACAACCCTTGATATTTTCCAACATTTCGGAAAGTGTTGCTTCCTGAGAAGTTCATTATACATTTGCAGCATTTCGCCCGGCAAGATTTCGAAAGCTAGCTTTACTGCTTCTACGGTGACTCCGTCTGGCCCCGGTGCTTTACCAGTCTTCATTGATCTAACGGCCGTCTTTAGTTCTTGTTCGGTAAAAGGTTCAGGCTCCTCTACTATTCCTCTCGTTCTTGAAATTCTTATGTCTGTCGTAGGAAACAGCTCTCGTAAGATGGCCCTCCTCTTCTTTGTAGGGATTTTATGGCGGAGCCCGCCGTTCCCTAGATGGTTTGTTACTATGCGGTAACCTTGCCCCCATATATCGTTCTCTAGCTCCTCAAGCAGCCTATTCCAGTGCCCTTCTTTTGCTCTGCTTATCATCGTCTTCATATTCCTCCTTCCCTCCTCCATCTTATCTTTTACTCGCTTTGCCTCCTCACTTTCTTTCATTTTTATTCTGGAATATTCCCTTCTTTGTTGGATGTACCCTCTTCTGCACTCCTCTATCTCGTCGTTCCACCAGTAAGGTGTGCTGGCTGCTATTTTTGGTGCCTTAGTTACTGACTCGTAGGCCCTAACTATTTTCTTGTATAAGTCCTCCCAGCTGTTTTCCCTCAGGATTGATAGAAAGTTACTGGCTCTCAATACCTGTCTTAATGTCGTTCTCTGCCCACTTGTGCGGCTCTTTGATTTTTATTTCTATTAGAATATGGCCATGATGAGTGTACGGGTTTTTGTGCAGAATGTTCCACTCTGTCATTCTCCTCAGTATCTTTTCCGACGCAAGTGTCACATCTATGTGATTTTTCGACGAGCCTCTCACAAAGGTGTGCGTTCCGTTAGTTGCAGAGTTCCAATTTATCTGTGCCATCCATTCCTCTATGTATCCATTATGCATCCTCTTTCGTCTGCTTGTGGTGAACCCCAAATCTGAGATTTGGGGTTAACGTCTCCTAAAATGACCGAAGCTTCTGGGTTTCTGGCGGCTTTTTCAAACACTCTGTCTATTATTTTCTTGAAACTATCAAGACTTATGTTAGGCGATATGTATACTGCGTACATATGCAGCCCATACAGGGACAAGTAGACGTAGTCATTCTCCGGCTTGATCTGATCCACCTCCAGATCTCCATGACACAACCTGACAGAGACATTTCCTTTTCCATCCATGCACCAGCCGTCGCCGGAGTATATCTATTAGGCTCCGAAATCATCATTATGTCCACCCCTCTTTTGACTGCGTCTGCCCATCGTGAGCCAACCTAGTTCTTCCCAAATTAAGTTGTAGGATTCTGAGCATTGTACCAATTCAAACTATACAAAAATATATGTACAAATATGTAAAGTGTATAAACACAAGTAGAACAAATTAACCAATAAGTGTATAAATAAAAATACAAGTACAAATAAAATCCGGTGTATAACCACGAAACAAACAAATGAGTAAAAGACTCTCTTTGGTATTAGTTATTACCCGTAACTAACACAGTCTTCCCAATTTCTGTTTCCACCGTGGAATTAGCCTTCAGCAATTGTTTGTCTGTTATTCTCCTTTTTCTGGCCATGCTCAGCTGCCTTCTAAACTCGGTGCATCTTCCCGAGCCAAGTTGATGCCCTTTTTTCCACATGCCAAGCATTCCTCCTCATTTCCACAATCTTTGGCCTTATGCCCCTCTTTTCCGCATTTGATACAGCAGTTGGATCTGTCTGTATCCCTGCAGAACCTCGCGATATGTCCCAGTCCCAGACATCTGTAGCATCTATCAATATTTGTTGTGTTTGTGTTGCTGGCTGTGCATAGTAGATATAATGCAACTCTTATTGACTTAAATAATGTGAGAAGGTGTGCTCCAACTATTGATTTTGTCTGTTGTAAGGTAAAACTGAAGTATTCTACTTTGATTATAATTGTTTTATATATTCCTCCAAGTACTGAGAACCGTACATATGAGTTGTTTTTTGATGTTCTGGCATCACAGGATATTTTGCTCAGTGGAGGCTTATTAATTGTTGGCGACTTTAATGCTTATTGGAAACTGAGTATAACGTTATACGAGGGTACCGCAGAACAAAGATTTCCTTGTCATAGTTTATTGGAACAATACAGATCTCTTTTGTAATTGTTTTACACATCAAATTTGGAATAGAGAGCATTAGACATATTTTGCGTTTCAGTTGTTGAAGTTTACATTTTTTTTGATGCTTCGTGGTTGGTATCAAATGGATCACTAAAGGAAAAGGACTACTTAAAATAACCACGTGGCGCCCTTAAATGAAATAACAATAAATATTCATATATTGTGCAATTCCACCCCTGACTCTCCGACTGAAGGGCATTCCTTTTTTTGTTTTTGTCACTTAAACTTTCAACTTAAGAAGCGTATTTAGAACACCTTATTTATTGATTTGTTTTAATGATTGCGAAGGGCTATTCGGGAAGTTTGTGACAAATTTTTGGCGCCCAACGTGGGGCCTCCTGAAAGCTTGCCTGCTGGCCGTATACGTGATAACTTTCAATTTTTCTATAGTATGCTCTGCCTGTCTGAGATTTCAGATATTCTTTAATTTTGAGAGGATCTAAGGCCAAGTTATAAGAGAAACACATTCAACAAATACATATATTATCAAATTTTTTTGGCCAGTGGCGTTTCGATTTATTTAAAATCTTTATCAAGGCACTGGAAAAATTATTGAGACGATACATTTTAAATCTACAGTGACAAATTTCAAAAAAAGATTAAAATGACTAAACATATAAAAAGTGACAAATACAAACATATAAAAAAAATACAAATATCATATAAGACAGTAAGTTACTCACATTGTAGGGTGGCTTCTCTTGTTATTAAAGAAAAAATATCATTAGATATTTTGTAAATCGATTGAATGGATGAAACGTAATATGTCATGATACAGCTCGCTATACACTGGTTAAGAACAAATGTTAAAATTTAAAATTTATCAACATGCAAATAAAAAGATGCAGAGGATGAGTCATGAATAATATGTGGGTATAAAAACAACAAAAGTCTGTAATAATGAATTCATTTGATTTATATCATATGTAGATTCCTAATTTTATTAATAATGTTGAAATAGGAAGTATTGAGATTCTCGATGTCCGTTCGTTTATTAATAGAATTGTCATCCTTTTTAATTGCCAACATTTCTCCAAATAATCTTTTTTTAATATTATCTTGTTGTCCAAGTATGTTAACTTTTTCAAAATCAAAAGAGTGAAGCTCTTTGAAGGAGTGTTCTGCCAGAGCGGTGTTGTTTTCTTTTACCTTGGCTGGGTTATGAATATTGACACAGTCTCTTTTGTGCTCTGTTATTCGTGTTTTTAAATATCTCCCAGTCTGCCCTATGTATACTTTATTACAATCTTTGCACGGAATCTTATAAATTACATTGGATCTCCATTGTGAGGACGTCTTGGATTTTAAATAAGTGTAGAATTGTTTTTTTATTGTGTTATAGGGTTTATAGGCTATATTAATGGTTTCAGTATTTAATAATTTACCTATCTTTTCTGATAAGCCAGGAACATATGGAATTTTGAAAAACCTAGGTCTGATTGTATCCTGTGTTATTATTTCTGGGTGTTGTTGATTTTTATTAAGAACTCCGGTAACAAGTGCTAAAGGGTAATTATTTTTAGTTAGAAATGTTTTAATTTTTTCAAAGTTATTATTATGAAATTCTGGACTAGCCAGTTTCAAAGCTCGATATTTCAAATTTTTGATGAGATTAATTTTATGTATAAAAGGGTGGTGGGAGTTAAAATTCAAAAATCTTTCCGAAAAGGTTGGTTTTTGATACCAATCAGTTTTTAGTGCAGTGCCCGTTCTTATAACTAGTACATCCAAGAATGACAACCCATTATCTTTCTCTACTTCAACCGTGAATTGAAGGCGTGGGTGGAAGGAATTAAAAGAGTTTAAAATTGTGTCAACGTGTCCTTCCGGTATTGATGTGAAAATGTCATCCACAAACCTTTTGAAAACTGGTACCTCAAAGGGCAGGCGAGAAAGGGCAATACTCTGTAACTCAGACATAACTATATCCGAGACAATTGGAGCCAAGCAATTGCCCATGCCCAAACCGAAAGTTTGCCGAAAGTACTCATTATTATGGCTGAAATAACTACTATTAACCGAAAATTCAAACAACATCAAGAACTGATCCATAGATAGTTTAGTATGTGGTTCCACTCGCGGCCAATACTTTCTGATTAATTCAATTGCAAGTTCTGTAGGTAAATTTGTAAAAAGTGAGGTAGCATCAAGGGATATAAGGATATAATTATGTGGTAAAGTAATACCATTTAAGTCCTCAACAAATTGAAAGGAGTCCTTAACATGTCTATCATCTCTCTCAAAAATGTGAGAGAGCAATTTGGCCAAAAACCTACTCAAATTGTATAAGGGAGATCCAACAAAACTAACAATTGGGCGCAAGGGATAATCTTCCTTATGAACTTTGGGCAAGAAATAAATTCTTGGGCATACGCCATTATTGGATTTCAGGAATTTAAGTTCTGTTTCATCAATCCTATGTTGTTTATATAATGCAGAAACTAATTTATTGAGTTTATTCTGTATATTAATAGTTGGATCCTTAGTTAGTTTAGTGTAAGTATTGCGGTCATTGAGTAAAATATCAGCTTTAGTTTCATACATCTCTGTTGTCATAGCAACTGTAATGTTGCCTTTATCTGCCTTTATAACAACTATGTCCCTGTGTGATTTTAAAAACTGATGTGTTTCCTTCATACATTTGAGAACAAACCGATTTTCATTGGATGCCAAAATATTACTGTACGTACCCTGTAGTTTATTTAGATAATTGGTTGCTATGTTTATGAATTTATTTCTCTCTTCTGAAATGTCTAGGTCATTTTCCTGAATCATCAAACAATATTCAGTGTCTATGAGTAGTTGTTCTAACGGGGGTGGATTTTTCTTACTGTAGGGTAGGTTGAACCTTTCACCCAAACTCAAAAGATACCGTACATTAACAGGAATTTCAAAATTAGTCAAATTCCTAAACCAGCCTGTATATAAAGGAGGATTTTCATCGCAATTAGTATCAATACGACCCTGTGACGCTTTTAACATCATCAACTTACGTTTTTGCTTTCTTTTTGTTTCAGAAAATTCTTTTCCATAAAACTTTATTTGTTCAATATCAAAACGATTATAAATTTCAGGTGTTACCGTGTCAATTAGTCAATTAGTCAATTAGGGTTGAGGACTTAAATGGTATTACTTTACCACATAATTATATCCTTATATCCCTTGATGCTACCTCACTTTTTACGAATTTACCTACAGAACTTGCAATTGAATTAATCAGAAAGTATTGGCCGCGAGTGGAACCACATACTAAACTATCTATGGATCAGTTCTTGATGTTGTTTGAATTTTCGGTTAATAGTAGTTATTTCAGCCATAACAATGAGTACTTTCGGCAAACTTTCGGTTTGGGCATGGGCAATTGCTTGGCTCCAATTGTCTCGGATATAGTTATGTCTGAGTTACAGAGTATTGCCCTTTCTCGCCTGCCCTTTGAGGTACCAGTTTTCAAAAGGTTTGTGGATGACATTTTCACATCAATACCGGAAGGACACGTTGACACAATTTTAAACTCTTTTAATTCCTTCCACCCACGCCTTCAATTCACGGTTGAAGTAGAGAAAGATAATGGGTTGTCATTCTTGGATGTACTAGTTATAAGAACGGGCACTGCACTAAAAACTGATTGGTATCAAAAACCAACCTTTTCGGAAAGATTTTTGAATTTTAACTCCCACCACCCTTTTATACATAAAATTAATCTCATCAAAATTTGAAATATCGAGCCTTGAAACTGGCTAGTCCAGAATTTCATAATAATAACTTTGAAAAAATTAAAACATTTCTAACTAAAAATAATTACCCTTTAGCACTTGTTACCGGAGTTCTTAATAAAAATCAACAACACCCAGAAATAATAACACAGGATACAATCAGACCTAGGTTTTTCAAAATTCCATATGTTCCTGGCTTATCAGAAAAGATAGGTAAATTATTAAATACTGAAACCATTAATATAGCCTATAAACCCTATAACACAATAAAAACAATTCTACACTTATTTAAAATCCAAGACGTCCTCACAATGGAGATCCAATGTAATTTATAAGATTCCGTGCAAAGATTGTAATAAAGTATACATAGGGCAGACTGGGAGATATTTAAAAACACGAATAACAGAGCACAAAAAGAGACTGTGTCAATATTCATAACCCAGCCAAGGTAAAAGAAAACAACACCGCTCTGGCAGAACACTCCTTCAAAGAGCTTCACTCTTTTGATTTTGAAAAAGTTAACATACTTGGACAACAAGATAATATTAAAAAAGATTATTTGGAGAAATGTTGGCAATTAAAGGATGACAATTCTATTAATAAACGAACGGACATCGAGAATCTCAATACTTCCTATTTCAACATTATTAATAAAATTAGGAATCTACATATGATATAAATCAAATGAATTCATTATTACAGACTTTGTTGTTTTTATACCCACATATTATTCATGACTCATCCTCTGCATCTTTTTATTTGCATGTTGATAAATTTTAAATTTTAACATTTGTTCTTAACCAGTGTATAGCGAGCTGTATCATGACATATTACGTTTCATCCATTCAATCGATTTACAAAATATCTAATGATATTTTTTCTTTAATAACAAGAGAAGCCACCCTACAATGTGAGTAACTTACTGTCTTATATGATATTTGTATTCTTTGTATTTGTTTTTTATATGTTTAGTCATTTTAATCTTTTTGAAATTTGTCACTGTAATTTAAAATGTATCGTTTTTTTCCAGTGCCTTGATAAAGATTTTAAATAAATCGAAACGTCGGCCTTTTTGTTGAATGTGTTTCTCTTATAACTTGGCCTTAGATCCTCTCAAAATAAAGAATATCATCATACAGTTAGGTCGTCAAACCCAATTAACCAATTATGAAGTTAGAGAAATCGAACGAGTCGGTTGTATACCCTGATACGCAAGTGAGTTTTTCGGAGGAATTTGAGATCATTTCCGGTAAGCTAGATGACATGAAGGCTCACGTTGGTCAGTCCGGTGTTGATGGATCGCAGTTTTTCACGAGACTCAAGCATTTATTATGGCGATGTGAAAGATTGCATGCTGATAGTGAGGCTGATCGGATGAGATTGGATAAGTTGCGGGAGAGTATTTCGGCTATCTTGGGGAAATTAGAAGATATTCCGATTACTGAAGATTTCTCACACATGTTATTGCACGGTGATGCATTAAAGATTCATCGGATGAATCCGATGATGAAATTGAGCAGCTGCGCCAAGGTGTACCTTACCTAGACAGAGCTTAACAGCTTCTTCCTCTTTCTCGCCAAGACCAAACTTGCAAAAAGTGGAATGTTCAATTTTCAGGAGACCCAAAGGGTATGTCCGTTCATAATTTTTGGAAAGGAGAGACGAATTACGTTCGGCCAGGAATGTTTCTGAAATTCATTTATACGAGTCAGCTACTGATTTATTTACTGGAAAGGCACTGTTGTGGTATCGAGCTAATCGTGATCGTTTCACAGATTGGAAGGGCCTCTCGAATCTTTTGAAGAAACATTATCAGCCTCCAGACTACAGACCTCGACTTTTTAAGGATATTTTGAATCGCACTCAAGATTCGTCGGAATCCATAATCGATTACCTAACTTGTATGAATTCGATGTTTCGTCGATATGGACCTGTGGATGAGGAAATCAAAGTGAACATTATAGTTCGTAACCTTGCTCCATTTTACTCCACTCAGCTACAAGAAGTTTCCACACTTCAAGAGTTGGAGGACGCTTGCCTAATTTTGGAACAGAAAAAGTATAGAGCTGATAATTATGTACCACCAGCTAGAAAGAAACATGGATTTGTGGACCCCGATTTCGCCTTTGTCTCAGTGTCACCGACTGAGGAGGTCTCTGCAGCGACCTTTCCTTCAGCGGGATCTAAAAATACAGTATGCTGGAATTGTCAGAAAACCGGTCACACTCGTCGAAACTGCAAGGAACCCAAGAAAATTTTTATGCTATCGCTGTGGGAAGATGGAAGTGACTGTCCGCAGCTGCCCAAGCTGTTCTCCGGAAAACGGTCAGAGGAGAAACTGAATTGCCGATCTGTTTCTCCTCGTTGTGTTGAATCGGCAACCTTAGAGAGGAATATTGTTGTTCTGGATTTCATTATCTCACATGCTACGGGTGATAAACGTCCATACTTGGAAGTCTCTGTTCTTGGTCACCCGTGACTGGATTGCTAGATACGGGCGCTAGTCGAACCATAGTTGGTCAAGCTGGTTACAGTCTACTATTACGCCTGGGCTTGAAATTAACACCGGACAAAGTCAACTGCACCGTGGCGAATGGACAAAATTGCGAAAGTATCGGATATGTGAAGACACCCATGTGTCTTCAGGGCAAAGTCAAGTGGATTGACGTACTTGTTGTGCCGAGTTTCGCTCACAATCTCATATTGGGGATAGATTTTTGGTTGAAGATGGAGATCGTACCGAACTTGAACGAAAGTGTCTGGCACTTCGCGAGCGACCCACTAACTATAGATTTATGCAAGATTGATGGCTCTAGAAACCTTAATGCTGAACAAGTTCGCTGCTTGGAGAGTCTTTAAATAAACATTTCATGAAGATGGGATCTGATTTGGGGTGTACGCAGCTCGAAGAACACAAGATTGAAGTGCTGCCTGATACTCGGCCTATAAAACAGAGGTGGTACCCAGTTTCTCCCGTCAAGCAGAAAATAATTGACCAACACTTGAACGAAATGCTTGCGAATGACGTCATTGAGCCTTCAAAGAGTCCATGGTCTTCACCAGTATGTCTTGTGGCAAAGAAGGATGGAAGTTACCGTTTTTGCGTCGACTATCGCAAGCTGAACGCTGTTACTAAGAAGGATGCCTATCCTTTACCTTACATTTCTACAATTTTAGATCGCTTGAGGGACGCGAGATATTTGAGTTCCTTAGATATAAAGAATGCCTTTTTCCAAATACCTTTAGCAAAGGATTCCCGTGAATTCACTGCGTTCACAGTTCCAGGTCGTGGCTTGTATCAGTTTAAGCGAGTCGCTTTCGGCCTGACTGGTTCAACGGCAACATTTCAGAGGGTAATTGACAAGGTTCTGGGACCTGAATTGGAGCCTTATGTATTCAAATACGTGGATGATATTATTGTAGTTACGGAAGATTTCGAGACTCATTTGAAAGTACTTGAATCGGTTTTTAGTCGCCTTACTGCGGCGGGCCTAGTGGTCAATAGGGAGAAATGTGAGTTTTGTATGCCTCAATTGAAATATTTAGGATTTGTTGTGGACGCATGCGGACTCAGACCTGACCCGGAAAAGGTCGAGGCAATACTCGGTATACCTACTCCCAGAAATATCAAGGAAGTAAGACGTTTCATAGGAACAGCTTCATGGTACCGTCGTTTTGTACCAAATTTTTCTTCAATATTGGCTCCGTTGTCTAACCTTACAAAGAAAAATACCATATGGAATTGGACGGATGAATGTGAAAACTCGTTTCAATGCTTGAAAGAATGTTTATCTACTGCTCCTGTACTGAACTGTCCAGATTTTAAAAGGAAATTTATAGTTCAAACTGATGCCTCTGCTTACGGAATAGGTGCCGTCTTGTCCCAAGAATTCGATGATGGTGAGCATGTCATCGCTTTTCTATCTCGTTCTTTAACTCGCCAAGAAAGAAATTATACCACAACTGAACGAGAATGCCTTGCAGTTATTTGGGCTGTGGAGAAACTGCGATATTATTTGGAGGGAGTTTCTTTCCGAGTAATTACGGATCATCATTCTCTTTTATGGTTGAACAATTTGAAAGACCCTCAAGGACGATTGGCTAGGTGGAGCTTACGATTGATGGCTTTTGACTATGAAATTATCCATAGGAAAGGAAAAGACAATATAGTGCCTGATTTGCTTTCTCGTTCCGTTGCACTGGAGGTTGTATCAGTTGAGCAGACTAGAGTCGAAAGTAATTTTGAGAGTGGAGATCATTGGTATCGAAAAATGTTGGAAAATGTAGCAAAACAACCTGAAAAATACCCGACGTGGAGAGTTGAAAAGGGTAAACTTTTGAAGTACACATCTTGTAAGATACCTGAATTGTCCTCAGAGGCCGATTACTGGAAGTTTGTGGTTCCTAAGGAAGATAGAAAAAATTTGATACTTCAAAGTCACGATGAACCAACCTCGGGGCACCTGGGAATCTTCAAGACTTATTGGAGATTGAGACAGCGATATTTTTGGCCCAAGATGAGAAACGACGTGGCGAGATATGTAAATAGGTGTTCGATCTGTTGTGCCTGTAAGCCACAATTAAAGGGACCGTCTGGTCTGATGGGTTCACGACCTCCTATTGGACAGCCTTGGCAGATGATTAGCCTCGATTTCATTGGACCTCTTCCTTCGTCTACTTCTGGATACAAATATCTAATCGTGGTTACCGATTATTTTAGCAAGTACGTCTTGATGTCGCCACTTAGAACCGCAACATCTAGGTCCCTAACTAAGTTCATCGAAGAAAATGTATTTTTAACGTATGGAGTCCCTCAAATTATTGTTTGTGATAATGGCACTCCAATGCGAAGTTCTGAATTTGTTTCTATGGTGTCTAAATTTGGGTGTAAGATATCATATACACCTGTTTATCATCCTTGCGCTGACCCTACAGAAAGATCGAATCAAACTATTAAAACGATGATTCGATGTTATTTGAAAGATAACCATCGAAAATGGGCAGATAATGTTGCGGCACTGGGTTGTGCCTTGCGTACAGCAAGAAGCGAAGTTACTGGATATAGCCCTTATTTTGTGAATTTCGGCCGTGAGTGTTCCTGAATGGAAAGAATTTTGAATGTTCTATTCCTTCGAAAAATGACGACGAAGATTTGAGAAGGATTGATTCCAGAAACTTTTTGCTGAGGTCCGCGAGCGCTTAAAAATCCCAAGAACGCTATCGGCATACCTATAATTTGCGACGACGACCCGTTCAGTTTAATGTCGGTGATCGTATTATGTTAAAGAATAAGTCTTATTCCAATGCACAGGCTCACTATAGCGCTAAGTTGGCACCCAAATATGTAGGTCCATTTGTTATCGGAAATAAGTTGGGTAAGTGGACTTACGAAGTGTTCGATGAGCTATCGAATAGGAAAGGAGTATGGCATGTGGATGATATGAAACCATTCTTGTCTGGGGGAGATTTCTCGACCTAGCGCTACTTACTTGTTCTGATTAAATAGAATAAAACTTTGTCTTCTGTTTCTCATTCCAAACTTGTTCCATTTAAAGCCGGAAAGCTCATCAATTGTAAGGTGGGGGGTGTTGTCACGGTTTTGAATTCCCGTGCCAGGATTTTTCTTTTTATTTAGCCTGATTGAAACTAAAAATGCCTCCGCCAATGGTTCCTGTGATATTCGAAGACCGCAAGTACGATCGCGATGTTTTTTTTTGGTAATATTAATGCGCTGAAGATTATCGATAGATCGACAGATGTGAGATTTGATACGCACGTATTTCATTTATTGTTTGGCTTTTCCAGCGAAGATATTGAACGTTTTATACGGAGATAAAGTTGGAAAAGTTTTGTTTCAAATATTGAATTGTGCTCGTACCTTTCGTTTTACCTTACCTGGAGTACAAAACAATACGACTTTGTCGGATTTTACAAACAAACAATTACAATTAGCCTGCCCAACATCCTGTAAGTACTTTCGAACGTTTGCCTTTTTTTTGTTTCTTTTTTCTGAGGTTTCTTGTTTATTTATTGCAGAAGGCTTTTTACCCATTACTATAACTTATAGTATTTGATGGTCAGTACTTCTCTCGGCTTGCGATTTTCATTGTATTTGTGTGCTGATTGCAAATTACCACCGTTTTTCGTTGATTACGTCACTGCCAGAGCACCTGTGGGCCATCAACCACTGATAACCGTGGGGGCGAAGACAGTCATCCACCCACTTGTAAAATAATTCAGAAGAGTTTCCTGACGTCTGGGAATATCATTTTGTTGGAGAAGGGAGTGGTGATAACTCAGCTAACTCGAGGTCAGATAAATTCTCTTATAAATATAATAGTTTTCGTTGGATAAAATTCCATCCTGTATCAACCTTATTTAATTGACGATCAAGTATTTTGATCGCTCTTTTTTATTGTGTTTCAATTAGTGAACATTTGTAAGAACAATTTTATTGGAAACTGAGTATAACGTTATACGAGGGTACCGCAGAACAAAGATTTCCTTGTCATAGTTTATTGGAACAATACAGATCTCTTTTGTAATTGTTTTACACATCAAATTTGGAATAGAGAGCATTAGACATATTTTGCGTTTCAGTTGTTGAAGTTTACATTTTTTTTGATGCTTCGTGGTTGGTATCAAATGGATCACTAAAGGAAAAGGACTACTTAAAATAACCACGTGGCGCCCTTAAATGAAATAACAATAAATATTCATATATTGTGCAATTCCACCCCTGACTCTCCGACTGAAGGGCATTCCTTTTTTTGTTTTTGTCACTTAAACTTTCAACTTAAGAAGCGTATTTAGAACACCTTATTTATTGATTTGTTTTAATGATTGCGAAGGGCTATTCGGGAAGTTTGTGACAAATGCCTCACTGTATATCGAGAATTCATTGGACAGTAAAACTTTAGCTTTAAAATTGTTTTCCCAAATATTGGAATTGGGGCAGTTCAATAACATCTTGAATGTAAGGCGGAGACTGCTGGATCTTGTATTTTCTAACATAGAATGTAATATTCTGGAGGATACATCTTCGCTTGTAAATGTTGATCCCTACCATCCTCCTATTCATTTTGTTCTTGAGAATGTATCTGTGCGTCGTCGAGATATCGGAATTGATCACCATAATAGTACTAATGAATTTAATTTTAGAAAAGCTGATTTCTTGATGATGTATAGGATGATTCTCGATGTTGTCAGGAATTTTTTTAAATCAGGTCAATTCAGAGGAGGCCTGCGAAGTCTTGTACTCCATGCTTCATGAAATTTTTGATAGAACAGTTCCTCGTAAGTCCTTTAGAAGGAGACGTTTTCCTATGTGGTACAATGCTGAGGTTGTCAGTCTTGTGTTCAGGAAAGAAAAAGCTTTGAAACGGTTCAAAAATAAAAAAATGATTTCTTATTACAGTGAGTATAAGCAACTAAGAAAATTGTTAAAATCTAGTATATCCATTGCTCATGCTAATTATGTTCAGTCAGCGGAACAGAAAATTATTTCGGACTCGGCTCAGTTTTGGACTTTCATAAATGACCGAAAGGGTGATTCTCGTATTCCGGGTGAGTTGAGGGATACAGATGGAAATGTTAATAGCGGAGCGCGTAACATTGCAAACACGTTTGCTAGGTATTTTGAGAGTGTTTATCGGAGTCCGCGGTCTGTGCCGTCTGAGGATTTTGCTCACGTGGCTGACTCATCTCTTGTTCATATTGATTCCGTATGTGAAGATGATTTAATATCGGCGGCCAAGAAATTGAAAAACAGAAATACAGCTGGTCCCGATGGAATACCGAGTTTTGTTGTTAAGGATTGTATACGTGTGTTGGCGGTACCACTCATGCACATTTTTAATTTATCCTTGAGAACGGGTGTATATCCTTCAATTTGGAAACTTTCAAAAATCATTCCAGTTTTGAAGAAGGGAGACAAATCTGACGTGACCAACTATAGACCCATCTCTATATTGTCAAACTTTTCTAAGATTTTCGAGATCATCTTGCACAGACGTATATTTCCGGAAATTAAGAACAAAATAATATTTGAACAGCATGGATTCATGCCGCATCGCTCGAGTCTAACAAACTTGGCGGTGTTTTCACAGACACTGGTCGAGATCTTAGACCAGTCTGGGCAACTAGATGTTATCTACACTGACTTTAGTAGAGCATTTGATAGTGTGGATCATCGACGGCTTATTATGAAGTTGAAGTGTATCTATGGATTTTCGGACAGTTTGTTGGGACTCATCACTTCATATCTCTCAAACAGGAGACAATATGTCAGGGTGGAGAATTCTAATTCATTTTTGTTTCTTGCATCATCCGGAGTTCCCCAGGGCTCAAATTTGGGCCCATTATTATTTATACTGTTCATCAATGACTTACTGGATGAAATTAAAGTTTTGGGTTTATTATTTGCGGATGATTTCAAGTTTTATCTCAGGATAATATCTATTCTGAACTGTGCCACATTACAAATAGCAATTGATCAATTGTCTCGCTGGTGCAATCTCAATAACTTAGACTTAAATATAAATAAATGTCAGGTAATGTCTTATACTCGTAAAAAAAATATCATTATGTATCCGTATAATATTGGTGGAAAAGAGCTGGCACGTGCTACACAGATTAGGGATTTAGGTGTGATATTTGATGAAAAATGTTCTTTTGTACCTCACATTGAAAATCTGATATCGTCAGCATTCAGAGTGTATGGTTTTATAGTTCGTAACAGTGTGTATTTCGCAAGCACTAAAACTCTTCTATCCCTTTTCAATTCGTTGATAAGAAGTAGACTCGAGTACGCCAGCCTTATTTGGCGACCTATATACCGGTGTCATGGGGATCAGCTGGAGAGCGTTCAGCGTAAATTCTGTAAATTTCTAGTTTGGAGAAAAGACTCTGTATATCCTCCAATAGGGTGTAATCACAGACGTCTACTGGAAAGGTTCAATGGACAAACATTGGAGAACAGGAGGGCTGTATTAACCCTTAAAACTATTTACAATTTGCTGAATAACAGGATTGATTGCCCGGCATTGTTGGAGAAGTTACCAATTTTTATTCCACGGTTAGAAACTAGAAGTAGACATTTGTTTTATTTGAACTCTGGTAGGACTAATCTGAACCTGCAATCACCAATTAATTTTATGTGTAATATTTACAATACTGTGGCTGATAAGTGTGATGTAACTGTTGATTCTATAGATAAAATAGTGGACATATATGTTAATTCTATTGAGTAGAAATTTTTTGTTCGCAATGTTCTGTAAATTTTTTTTTTTTCTCATGGAGGTCAGTTGATATTCGCTTGGATTTTTTTATGTTGATGGGTTTGGTCATTTTTAATGTTTAACATTACAATGCCTATGCTGTCATATGTTAGTATAAATTTCTGATGATTTATCACAATTTTCCTATAATTGGGTGTTAACCTGTTGGAAATAAAGGACTTATTATTAATATTTATTTTCGACTCAATTCTACAATCGTTCACACCAATTCAAATTTGGTCGGTAGTCAATTGGTTTGCGTATTTAGCGTCTATTTTAACAGTTACAGACAGCGTATTTCGCATACCCTGCCTGGGCTCGCTAACAATAACATCCAGTTCCCCGACTTTGAGTGTCTCCTTTAGTGCTTCTACAATATCGACTTGAGTTATAGTAGGATCCATTTCTCTGATGAAAAGTGTTTCTTTTTTATCTATATAATAAAGTAATAAGATCGGGGACCAGAGAAAATTTTGACAGGTGGTCCTGTCAGGGACCCGGAAAGCGTAGCTTTCAGAGCGGCCCTGCAGGGCCGCTCGAGAGGGAATCTTAAAACAGATCGAAAAGGCGTATCCTGTTCTAGGAGAAGCGACCCTGAAACCCCCCCGGGCGCTCTTAAAGTGCCCGAAATTTTCGAAAGAAAATCGCGAAAATGACGTTTTTCGCGAAATCGCCCAAAGTGCCCCGGAAAAAAGGAAATAGGCTCCGAAGCCGAAACGCCCAGCGTCCCGGACTCGCCACATATTCCGAGAGCGAGGACGTCCGGTTTCCTTAGAACCCATTAGAACTCCGGAGCCCCCCTATTTCTAGGCTAAAATCCCGTAAGTAAAACGGCAATTTTTAGTTTCGCCAGCCCCGCGAAAAGTCAAAATCACCCATGATGCTTTTGCTCAGTGCGGGCCTCTCGAGCATCTAAACGCATTTTCGGCGGTAGAAAATGAAACTTGAGGAAATTCCCCATCTCTGGGTACCAATTTTCATATCCAAGTAGCGATATAAGGCCGCGAATTCTTCATTCGAAATTCGGCAATTTCTACGGTGAAATGAGGCAAAATGTCAGAATTTCTCATACGATTCCGATGATAGCCGAACGCGAGCTCCAAATTTGAAAATACGGCATCAATTTTTCGCTCGATATGGGCGGTCGAAGATTTTTTGCGCCGTCCTAGCACTCGAATAAGAATCTACAGGAGATTCCGAATCTCTAGATACCTACCACTTTTCGTGAATCGCAAGAAAAACACCTCAAATATGCGTTTGAAAATCGTCATTTCAGGCTCTATTTTCGCGCTAATTCATTTTCGTCCTTGAAGAATGCACACAGATCGCGATGAATCGCTATACAGGCTGTGCTATCTCGAAAAATCGCTATACAGGCTGTGCTTATGGAAAGCACTGATTTTCACCAGATTCTTTCTTCGAGAGATTTCGTGTTACTTAGGGTTCTATCATGTTTTCCGCGTTTTTTCATATTTGGTCGGTTTCTTTCTTGGTGGAATGCACTGAACTCGAAACGATAGAGTTATAAACGATATTCTTTCGGTTTGTTTTTTATGAAGAAAGCACCCACTGCGAATCAATTATATACGGGGTGTCCCATATGCATTTTTCTTCAAGTTCTCTCGCGAGTGGGAGCTGATTTCGGTATAATGTCATACAGGGTGTGCGATTCACAATGAATTTGCGATCGGGTGATATACGGGGTGTGCAATTTACAAGTTAATTTGATTTTTTTGCGCAAATTCGAGTTTTTGTGTTGTTTCGGGAGTTTTGGATCTTAATTCGATAAAATATATTCGATTCATATACAGGGTGTCAGATCTGAGTAGCGCTGACATTCACCAGAGTTTTTCTCCAGCTTTTGTGCTTTTCCGCGTAAGGGAGCTTAATTCAATGAAATCCCATACAGGGTGCGCTATTAACAATGATTTCGCGATCGATTGATATACAGGGTGTGCAATTTAAAAGTTCTTTCATTATTTTTGCACGCTGTCGGTTTTTGTGCTCCCTCGGGTTTTAAGCTTTCCTTCGAGTTTTTTTGCGCGCTTTCGTTGATTTTGTGCTCCTTCGGGGTTTTTCGGTTCCTTTGGATATTTTTCGTTCATTCGTGTTACTTCGGGTTTTTTCAAGTTTTTCCGTGTTTCGTCGGGTTCTTTCTTCGTGGAATGCACCGAACTTGAAACGATAGAGTTAAAACGATATTCTTTCGGTTTGTTTCTTATGATGAAAGCACCCACTGCAAATCAATTATATACTGGGTGTCCCATATGCATTTTTCATCATGTTTTTTCACGTGTGAAAGCTAATTTCGGTAAAATGTCATACAGGGTGTGCGATTTACAATGAATTTGCGATCGGGTGATATACGGGGTGAGCACTTTACAAGTTCTTCTGTTTTTTTGCGCGCTCTCAAGTTTTTTCAAGTTTTTGTGTTCCTTCGGGTTTTTACGGAAAAATTATCTTCGAAACATATACGGGGTGTTACATAGGAGCTCCATAGAATAATTTTGATACTTCCTTCGTGGTAATTACTGAACTCGAATAGATGGAGTTACAACGATATTCTATTGGTTTTTTCACTGCTAATCAATTGTATACTGAGTGTCTCATATGCATTCTCCTTCAAGTTTTTCTCGCGAATGGGAGCGGATTTCGATAAAATGTCATACAGGGTGTGCAATTTACAATAAGTTTACGGTCGGGTGATATACGGGGTGTGCAATTTACAAGTACTTTTGTGTTTCGGGTTTTTTCAGGTTCCTTTAGATTTTTGTGTTACTTGGTGTTCTTTCGTGTTTTCTCGCGTTGTTTCGTGTAATTTCGGTTTCTTTCGTATAACTTCGGTTTCTTTCGTGTTTCTTCGGATTCCTTCGTGTTTTTTCGCGTTTCTCCGTGTTTTTTCCAGTTCTTTCTAGCTCTTTCGCTTTCAACGGGTAATTTGACGTGTCTCGTGTTTCTGCGCGCATCATTGATGTATGGGCCCTATTGATCTGCGGTCTATATTGATCTATGGTCTATATTGATCCATGGGCCAATTGAACTACTGGCCTATTGAACTACTGGCCTATGGATCTACGGGTCTATGGATCTACGGGCCTATTGATCTACCCGCTTACTAGTCTATATAATAAAGTAATAAGATCGGGGACCACAGAAAATTTTGACAGGTGGTCCCGTCAGGGACCCGGAAAGCGTAGCTTTCCGAGCAGCCCGGGGCCGCTCGAGAGAATCTTAAAACAGATCGAAAAGGCGTATCCTGTTCTAGGAGAAGCGACCCCGAAACCCGCCCCGGGCGCTCTTAAAGTGCCCGAAATTTTCGAAAGAAAATCGCGAAAATGACGTTTTTCGCGAAATCGCCTAAAGTGCCTCAGAAAAATGGAAATAGGCTCCGAAGCCGAAACGCCCAGCGTCCCGGACTCGCCACATATTCCGAGAGCGAGGACGTCCGGTTTCCTTAGAACCCATTAGAACTCCGGAGCCCCCCTATTTCTAGGCTAAAATCCCGTAAGTAAAACGGCAATTTTTAGTTTCGCCAGCCCCGCGAAACGTCAAAATCACCCATGATGCTTTCGCTCATTGCGGGCCTCTCGAGCCTCTAAACGCATTTTCGGCGGTAGAAAATGAAACTTGAGGAGATTCCCCATCTCTGGGTACCAATTTTCATATCCAAGTAGCGAGATAAGGCCGCGAATTCTTCATTCGAAATTCGGCAATTTACTCGATATTTCGATCAGAAGTGTCATAGTTTCTCATACGATTCCGATGATAGCCGAACGCGAGCTCCAAATTTGAAAATACGGCATCAATTTTTCGCTCGATATGGGCTGTCGAAGATTTTTCAGGCCTTCCAATTGCTCGATTAAGAATCTACAGGAGATTCCGAATCTCTAGAGACCACTCACGTTTCACGAATCGCGAGAAAAACACCTCAAATATGCGTTTGAAAATCGTCATTTCAGGCTCTATTTTCGCGCTAATTCATTTTCGTCCTTGAAGAATGCACACAGATCGCGATGAATCGCTATACAGGCTGTGCTATCTCGAAAAAATCGCTATACAGGCTGTGCTTATGGAAAGCACTGATTTTCACCAGATTCTTTCTTCGAGAGATTTCGTGTTACTTAGGGTTCTATCATGTTTTCCGCGTTTTTTCGTATTTGGTCGGTTTCTTTCTTGGTGGAATGCACTGAACTCGAAACGATAGAGTTATAAACGATATTCTTTCGGTTTGTTTTTATGAAGAAAGCACCCACTGCGAATCAATTATATACGGGGTGTCCCATATGCATTTTCTTCAAGTTCTCTCGCGAATGGGAGCTGATTTCGGTATAATGTCATACAGGGTGTGCGATTCACAATGAATTTGCGATCGGGTGATATACGGGGTGTGCAATTTACAAGTTAATTTGATTTTTTTTGCGCAAATTCGAGTTTTTGTGTTGTTTCGAGGAGTTTTGGATCTTAATTCGATAAAATATATTCGATTCATATACAGGGTGTCAGTTTTTCTCCAGCTTTTGTGCTTTTCCGCATAAGGGAGCTTAATTCAATGAAATCCCATACAGGGTGTGCCATTAACAATGATTTCGCGATCGATTGATATACAGGGTGTGCAATTTAAAAGTTCTTTCATTATTTTTGCACGCTTTCGGTTTTTTGTGCTCCCTCGGGGTTTTAAGCTTTCCTTCGAGTTTTTTGCGCGCTTTCGGTGATTTTGTGCTACTTCGGGGTTTTTTCGGTTCCTTTGGATATTTTTCGTTCGTTCGTGGTACTTCGGGTTCTTTCAAGTTTTTCCGTGTTTCGTCGGGTTCTTTCTTCGTGGAATGCACCGAACTTGAAACGATAGAGTTAAAACGATATTCTTTCGGTTTGTTTCTTATGATGAAAGCACCCACTGCAAATCAATTATATACTGGGTGTCCCATATGCATTTTTCATCATGTTTTTCACGTGTGAAAGCTAATTTCGGTAAAATGTCATACAGGGTGTGCGATTTACAATGAATTTGCGATCGGGTGATATACTGAGTGAGCACTTTACAAGTTCTTCTGTTTTTTTGCGCGCTCTCAAGTTTCTTCAAGCTTTTGTGTTCCTTCGGGTTTTTTACGGAAAAATTATCTTCGAAACATATACGGGGTGTTACATAGGAGCTCCATAGAATAATTTTGATACTTCCTTCGTGGTAATTACTGAACTCGAATAGATGGAGTAACAACGATATTCTTTTGGTTTTTTTTTTCACTGCTAATCAATTGTATACTGAGTGTCTCATATGCATTCTCCTTCAAGTTTTCTCGCGAATGGGAGCGGATTTCGATAAAATGTCATACAGGGTGTGCAATTTACAATAAGTTTACGGTCGGGTGATATACGGGGTGTGCAATTTACAAGTACTTTTGTGTTTCGGGTTTTTTTCAGGTTCCTTTAGATTTTTTGTGTTACTTGGTGTTCTTTCGTGTTTTCTCGCGTTGATTCGTGTAATTTCGGTTTCTTTCGTATAACTTCGGTTTCTTTCGTGTTTCTTCGGATTCCTTCGTGTTTTTTCGCGTTTCTCCGTGTTTTTTCCAGTTCTTTCTAGCTTTTTCGCTTTCAACGGGTAATTTGACGTGTTTCGTGTTTCTGCGCGCTTCATTGATGTATGGGCCCTATTGATCTGCGGTCTATATTGATCTATGGTCTATATTGATCCATGGGCCAATTTAACTACTGACCTATTGAACTACTGGCCTATGGATCTACGGGCCTATGGATCTAAGGGCCTATTGATCTACCCGCTTACTAGTTGATTATATCTCCATAGTGTCTAATCTTCCAGCCTGCATTATCCCTTTCAATAGCTTGTTTTATCTCTGTTAGGAATTTACTTTGATTTTAATTCTTCTCTGTTGATCTGGCATCGTAGCATACTCCGGTGTCTGCGTACACCTTATCAAAATGATACATGTGTACTATTCATTTTAACTCATTTTTATATTCATTCAATTTTCCATTTTCACGAGATACATATCGTCAAGTATAACAATTAAACCATTAAACTATTAAACTATTAAACAATTAAACTATTAAAAACCATTCTATTCTTTTTCATATTCTCAATATACAGTCCGCTAAATGAAATACCAAAATTAGAACCAGCAAATTATCAAACATAAGTTTGATCCATCGGTCGGATTTTCAATTCAATTCACCTCAAGAAAGAAGAAAGAACATTACTCTGCTGCAATTATTGGACGTATGCAAACTACCTGGAGCCATTTCAAGAGAATAAACGAGTATTCTTCAACGCCGATTGAATCCATTGATCATCAGCCCAAGGAAAATACTCCAGTAGCTGTTGGCCAGATATCCGAATAATTCAAGGTTACATCCCAGGAGCCACGAGGTTGACTATTAACCATTTGACAATTTTGACTATTTTCCTACTTCCTTCCATTATTATTGATTTGGATTATTCGACATTTTTTCTCGATTCAATTTATTTTTCTATTTCATTTCAATCAATAACCTTATCAATCAACAATTATTCACAAAATATCCGAATCAGAAATAAAAGTTTTAACCCGCAAACGGGGCACTATTAAGCAAAAACTCACTATTTTGGAGAAATTCATCACAACAATTAAAAATTTTACTTCAGATAAGCTAATTTCTATTAATGAGGTTGATTTAAGGTGTAAAGATAGTTCAGGTCTTTTGTCGGAATTCGATGCGGTTCAATCGATGATAGAATCTTTGTGCACTAATGAACCATTGCCGTCGCATTTTCTGGAACGAGAAGATTTTCAGGAAAGATATTATGCTGCCCAAGATTTTTTTTTGCAGTATTTGCAAACTAAATTACGCCGTAGCCCTTACAGTACATCATCTTTGCCTCAACAACCTACCAATTCGGATCCTCTACTGAATGTTTTGATTCCAAAAGTTAAATTGCCTACCTTTTCTGGCGAATTCAGACATTGGATTAATTTCAAGAACAATTTTGAATCTACTGTTGAATCAGAATTTGAATGAAAATCAAAGATATCAACTGTTAAAGGCATCTCTAGAAGGCTATGCTTCTAGATATGTAGAAGGTGTAGACAATTCACTTAGTTTGAACTTGCATGGGAACTATTATGTGATCGATTTGATAAAGAACAATTTTTGGTCGACAGTCATTTCAAATCACTTTTGAACATAACAAGTTTGCATAGAGAAAATTATTATGAGTTCCGTAAAATTCTTGATGAAATTTGTCTGTATTTAACAGCGTTAGATGCATTAAATTTATCGAAGGAAAATCTGTATGATTCTTTCATTATTCACGTATTAGCAAATAAATTAGATAAAAATACCATTCGTGAATGGAAATAATTAAACTATCAAAATGACATGACAACCTTTACTAATTTTACTAATTTTCTAAAAAATAAATCAGATGTTCTACAGTGCTTGAACGATTCGCTCGGTTCAAGAGATAAAAACGATTGTAATATTCGACACTAGTAAGCGGGTAGATCAATAGGCCCGTAGATCCATAGGCCCGTAGATCCATAGGCCAGTAGTTCAATAGGCCAGTAGTTCAATTGGCCCATGGATCAATATAGACCATAGATCAATATAGACCGCAGATCAATAGGGCCCATACATCAATGAAGCGCGCAGAAACACGAAACACGTCAAATTACCCGTTGAAAGCGAAAAAACGTGAAAGAACTGGAAAAAACACGGAGAAACGCGAAAAAACACGAAGGAATCCGAAGAAACACGAAAGAAACCGAAGTTATACGAAAGAAACCGAAATTACACGAAACTACGCGAGAAAACCCGAAAGAACACCAAGTAACACAAAAAAACTAAAGGAACCCGAAAAAAACCCGAAACACAAAAGTACTTGTAAATTGCACACCCCGTATATCACCCGACCGTAAACTTATTGTAAATTGCACACCCTGTATGACATTTTATCGAAATCCGCTCCCATTCGCGAGAAAACTTGAAGGAGAATGCATATGAGACACTCAGTATACAATTGATTAGCAGTGAAAAAAAAAAACCAAAAGAATATCGTTGTAACTCCATCTATTCGAGTTCAGTAATTACCACGAAGGAAGTATCAAAATTATTCTATGGAGCATAGGAATGTAACACCCCGTATATGTTTCGAAGATAATTTTTTAGTAAGAAAACCCGAAGGAACACAAAAAACTTGAAAAAACTTGAGAGCGCGCAAAAAAACAGAAGAACTTGTAAAGTGCTCACCCCGTATATCACCCGATCGCAAATTCATTGTAAATCGCACACCCTGTATGACATTTTACCGAAATTAGCTTTCACACGTGAAAAACATGATGAAAAAATGCATATGGGACACCCAGTATATAATTGATTTGCAGTGGGTGCTTTCATCATAAGAAACAAACCGAAAGAATATCGTTTTAACTCTATCGTTTCAAGTTCGGTGCATTCCACGAAGAAAGAACCCGACGAAACACGGAAAAACTTGAAAGAACCCGAAGTACCACGAATGAACGAAAAATATCCAAAGGAACCGAAAAAACCCCGAAGGAGCACAAAATCACCGAAAGCGCGCAAAAAAACTCGAAGGAAAGCTTAAAACCCCGAGGAGCACAAAAACCGAAAGCGTGCAAAAATAATGAAAGAACTTTTAAATTGCACACCCTGTATATCAATCGATCGCGAAATCATTGTTAATGGCACACCCTGTATGGGATTTCATTGAATTGAGCTCCCTTACGCGGAAAAGCACAAAAGCTGGAGAAAAACTCTGGTGAATGTCAGTGCTACTCAGATCTGACACCCTGTATATGAATCGAATATATTTTATCGAATTAAGATCCAAAACCCCCGAAACAACACAAAAACTCGAATTTGCGCAAAAAATATCAAATTAACTTGTAAATTGCACACCCCGTATATCACCCGATCGCAAATTCATTGTGAATCGCACACCCTGTATGACATTATACCGAAATCAGCTCCCATTCGCGAGAGAACTTGAAGAAAAATGCATATGGGACACCCCGTATATAATTGATTCGCAGTGGGTGCTTTCTTCATAAAAAACAAACCGAAAGAATATCGTTTATAACTCTATCGTTTCGAGTTCAGTGCATTCCACCAAGAAAGAAACCGACCAAATACGAAAAAACGCGGAAAACATGATAGAACCCTAAGTAACACGAAATCTCTCGAAGAAAGAATCTGGTGAAAATCAGTGCTTTCCATAAGCACAGCCTGTATAGCGATTTTTTCGAGATAGCACAGCCTGTATAGCGATTCATCGCGATCTGTGTGCATTCTTCAAGGACGAAAATGAATTAGCGCGAAAATAGAGCCTGAAATGACGATTTTCAAACGCATATTTGAGGTGTTTTTCTTGCGATTCGTGAACTGCGGGTGCTGTCTAGAGATTCGGAATCTCCTGTAGATTCTTAATCGAGCACTCGGAAGGCCTGAAAAATCTTCGACCGCCCATATCGAGCGAAAAATTGATGCCGTATTTTCAAATTTGGAGCTCGCGTTCGGCTATCATCGGAATCGTATGAGAAACTATGACACTTCTGATCGAAATATCGAGGAAATTGCCGAATTTCGAATGAAGAATTCGCGGCCTTATATCGCTACTTGGATATGAAAATTGGTACCCAGAGATGGGAAATTTCACGTAGATTCGTTTTCTACCGATCGCGGGGCGATTTGTATCGTTTTCGACCGGCACGGAGGAAAACGTAGGTGTGGTTTTGACGTTTCAGGAAGTCGCGAGTCTAAAATTGCCGTTTTATATGCGTATTTTTCGTATAGATTTCGAGGGCTCCGCGGCTGAGCTCGTAGCCACGCATGGGGACGTTCCTCGTCCAGAAAAAGCGACCCCCTCCGCGAGATGCTCCGGCTTCGTAGAGTACTTTCGCCCGTTTTTCGCCTTTGGGCGATTTCGCGAAAATGGCCGATTTCGCGATTTTCGTTTGAAAATTTCGGGCACTTTAAGAGCGCCCGGGGGTGCTTCGGGGTCGCTTCTCCTAGAAGAGGATACGCCTTTTCGATCTGTTTTAAGATTCCTCTAGAGCGGCCCTGCGGGCCGCTCGAAAGCTACGCTTTCCGGGTCCCCGACAGGACCCGTTTCGATTTTTTTTTTTCTCTGGTCCCCGATCTTATTACTTTATTATATAGACTAGTAAGCGGGTAGATCAATAGGCCCGTAGATCCATAGGCCCGTAGATCCATAGGCCAGTAGTTCAATAGGCCAGTAGTTCAATTGGCCCATGGATCAATATAGACCATAGATCAATATAGAACGCAGATCAATAGGGCCCATACATCAATGAAGCGCGCAGAAACACGAAACACGTCAAATTACCCGTTGAAAGCGAAAAAGCTAGAAAGAACTGGAAAAAACACGGAGAAACGCGAAAAAACACGAAGGAATCCGAAGAAACACGAAAGAAACCGAAGTTATACGAAAGAAACCGAAATTACACGAAACAACGCGAGAAAACACGAAAGAACACCAAGTAACACAAAAAATCTAAAGGAACCTGAAAAAAACCCGAAACACAAAAGTACTTGTAAATTGCACACCCCGTATATCACCCGACCGTAAACTTATTGTAAATTGCACACCCTGTATGACATTTTATCGAAATCCGCTCCCATTTGCGAGAAAACTTGAAGGAGAATGCATCTGAGACACTCAGTATACAATTGATTAGCAGTGAAACAAAAAACCAAAAGAATATCGTTGTAACTCCATCTATTCGAGTTCAGTAATTACCACGAAGGAAGTATCAAAATTATTCTATGGAGCTCCTATGTAACACCCCGTATATGTTTCGAAGATAATTTTTCCGTAAAAAAACCCGAAGGAACACAAAAACTTGAAAAAACTTGAGAGCGCGCAAAAAAACAGAAGAACTTGTAAAGTGCTCACCCCGTATATCACCCGATCGCAAATTCATTGTAAATCGCACACCCTGTATGACATTTTACCGAAATTCGCTTTCACACGTGAAAAACATGATGAAAAATGCATATGGGACACCCAGTATATAATTGATTTGCAGTGGGTGCTTTCATCATAAGAAACAAACCGAAAGAATATCGTTTCAACTCTATCGTTTCAAGTTCGGTGCATTCCACGAAGAAAGAACCCGAAGTACCACGAATGAACGAAAAATATCCAAAGGAACCGAAAAAACCCCGAAGGAGCACAAAATCACCGAAAGCGCGCAAAAAACTCGAAGGAAAGCTTAAAACCCCGAGGAGCACAAAAAACCGAAAGCGTGCAAAAATAATGAAAGAACTTTTAAATTGCACACCCTGTATATCAATCGATCGCGAAATCATTGTTAATGGCACACCCTGTATGGGATTTCATTGAATTAAGCTCCCTTACACGGAAAAGCACAAAAGCTGGAGAAAAACTCTGGTGAATGTCAGCGCCACTCAGATCTGACACCCTGTATATGAATCGAATATATTTTATCGAATTAAGATCCAAAACTCCCCGAAACAACACAAAAACTCGAATTTGCGCAAAAAAATCAAAATTAACTTGTAAATTGCACACTCCGTATATCACCCGATCGCAAATTCAAAGTGAATCGCACACCCTGTATGACATTATACCGAAATCAGCTCCCATTCGCGAGAGAACTTGAAGAAAAATGCATATGGGACACCCCGTATATAATTGATTCGCAGTGGGTGCTTTCTTCATAAAAAACAAACCGAAAGAATATCGTTTATAGCTCTATCGTTTCGAGTTCAGTGCATTCCACCAAGAAAGAAACCGACCAAATACGAAAAAACGCGGAAAACATGATAGAACCCTAAGTAACACTAAATCTCTCGAAGAAAGAATCTGGTGAAAATCAGTGCTTTCCATAAGCACAGCCTGTATAGCGATTTTTTCGAGATAGCATAGCCTGTATAGCGATTCATCGCGATCTGTGTGCATTCTTCAAGGACGAAAATGAATTAGCGCGAAAATAGAGCCTGAAATGACGATTTTCAAACGCATATTTGAGGTGTTTTTCTTGCGATTCACGAAAAGTGGTAGGTATCTAGAGATTCGGAATCTCCTGTAGATTCTTATTCGAGTGCTTGGAAGGCGCAAACAATCTTTCACCGGCCATATCGAGCGAAAAATTGATGCCGTATTTTCAAATTTGGAGCTCGCGTTCGGCTATCATCGGAATCGTATGAGAAATTCTGACATTTTGCCTCATTTCACCGTATAAATTGCCGAATTTCGAATGAAGAATTCGCGGCCTTGACTCGCTACTTGGATGTGAAAATTGGTACCCAGAGATGGGAAATTTCACGTAGATTCGTTTTCTACCGATCGCGGGGCGATTTATATCGTTTTCGAGCGGCACGGAGGGAAAACGTAGGTGTGGTTTTGACGTTTCAGGAAGTCGCGAGTCTAAAATTGCCGTTTTATATGCATAATTTTCGTATAGATTTCGAGGGCTCCGCGGCTGAGCTCGTAGCCACGCATGGGGACGTTCCTCGTCCAGAAAAAGCGACCCCCCCCTCCCCGCGAGATGCTCCGGCTTCATAGGAGTACTTTCGCCCGTTTTTCGCCTTTCGGCGATTTCGCGAAAATGGCCGATTTCGCGATTTTCGTTTGAAAATTTCGGGCACTTTGAGAGCGCCCGGGGGGTGCTTCGGGGTCGCTTCTCCTAGAAGAGGATACGCCTTTTCGATCTGTTTTAAGATTCCCTCTCGAGCGGCCCTGCGGGCCGCTCGGAAAGCTACGCTTTCCGGGTCCCTGACGGGACCCGTTTCGATTTTTTTCTCTGGTCCCCGATCTTATTACTTTATTATATAGATAAGCGGGTAGATCAATAGGCCCGTAGATCCATAGGCCCGTAGATCCATAGGCCAGTAGTTCAATAGGCCAGTAGTTCAATAGGCCCATGGATCAATATAGACCATAGATCAATATAGACCATAGATCAATACGGCCCATACATCAATGAAGTGCGCAGAAACACTAAACACGTCAAAAAACCCGATGAAAGCGAAAAAACATGAAAGTACTGGAAAAAACACAAAAAACCACGAAAAACACGGAAGAATCCGAAGAAAGACGAAAGAAACCGAAGTTACACGAAAGAAACCGAAATTACACGAAACAACGCGAGAAAACACGAAAGAACACCAAGTAACACAAAAAATCTAAAGGAACCTGAAAAAAACCCGAAACACAAAAGTACTTGTAAATTGCACACCCCGTATATCACCCGATCGTAAACTCATTGTAAATTGCACACCCTGTATGACATTTTATCGAAATCAGCTCCCATTCGCGAGATAACTTGAAGAAAAATGCATATGAGTCACTCAGTATACAATTGATTAGCAGTGAAAAAAAAAAAAAAAGAATATCGCTGTAACTCCATCTATTCGAGTTCAGTTATTACCACGAAGGAAGTATCAAAATTATTCTATGGAGCTCCTATGTAACACCCCGTATATGTTTCGAAAATAATTTTTCCGTAAAAAACCCGGAGGAACACAAAAACTTGAAAAAACTTGAGAGCGCGCAAAAAACAGAAAAACTTGTAAAGTGCTCACCCCGTATATCACCCGATCGCAAATTCATTGTAAATCGCACACCCTGTATGACATTATACCGAAATCAGCTCTCATTCGCGAGAAAACCTGAAGAAAAATGCATATGGGACACCCCGTATATAATTGATTCGCAGTGGGTGCTTTCATCATAAAAAACAAACCGAAAGAATATCGTTTATAACTGTATGGTTTCAAGTTCAGTGCATTCCACCAAGAAAGAACCCGACCAAATACGAAAAAACGCGAAAAAACATGATAGAACCCAAAGTAACACGAAAGAACGAAAAAAATCCAAAGGAACTCAAAAAACCCCGAAGGAGCACAAAATCAACGAAAGCGCGCAAAAAAACTCGAAGGAAAGCTTAAAACCCCGAGGGAGCACAAAAACCGAAAGCGTGCAAAAAATAATGAAAGAACTTTTAAATTGCACACCCTGTATATCACCCGATCGTAAACTCATTGTAAATTGCACACCCTGTATGACATTTTATCGTAATCAGCTCCTCGCGGAAAAGCACGAAAGCTAGAGAAAAACTCTGATGAATGTCAGCGCTACTCAGATATGACACACTGTATATGAATCGAATATATTTTATCGAATTCAGAACCAAAACACACCGAAGGAATACAAAAACTCGAATTTGCGCGAAAAAATCAAATTTACTTATAAATTGAGCACCCCGTAATATCACATGATCGTAAATTCATTGTAAATCGCACACCCTGTATGACATTTTATCGAAATTAGATCCCACTCTCTAATTGGTTCGCAGTGGGTGCTTTTTCCATAAAAATTCAGACGGAAAATCTCTCGAAGAAAGAATCTGGTGAAAATCAGTGCTTTCCATAAGCACAGCCTGTATAGCGATTTTTTCGAGATAGCACAGCCTGTATAGCGATTCATCGCGATCTGTGTGCATTCTTCAAGGACGAAAATGAATTAGCGCGAAAATAGAGCCTGAAATGACGATTTTCAAACGCATATTTGAGATGTTTTTCTTGAGAGTCGTGAAGGATGAGTGGTATCTAGAGATTCGTAATCTCCTGTAGATTCTTATCCGAGTGCTTGGAAAACGCAAATAATCTTGCACCGCCCATATCGAGCGAAAAATTGATGCCGTATTTTCAAATTTGGAGCTCGCGTTCGGCTATCATCGGAATCGTATGATAAAATATGACACTTCTCCTCGAATTATCGAGAAAATTGCCGAATTTGGAATGAATATTCCCGGCCTTGACTCGCTACTTGGATGTGAAAATTGGTACCCAGAGATGGGAAATTTCACGTAGATTCGTTTTCTACCGATCGCGGGGCGATTTATATCGTTTTCGAGCGGCACGGAGGGAAAACGTAGGTGTGGTTTTTGACGTTTCAGGGAAGTCGCGAGTCTAAAATTGCCGTTTTATATGCATAATTTTCGTATAGATTTCGAGGGCTCCGCGGCTGAGCTCGTAGCCACGCATGGGGACGTTCCTCGTCCAGAAAAAGCGACCCCCTCCCCGCGAGATGCTCCGGCTTCATAGGAGTACTTTCGCCCGTTTTTCGCCTTTCGGCGATTTCGCGAAAATGGCCGATTTCGCGATTTTCGTTTGAAAATTTCGGGCACTTTGAGAGCGCCCGGGGGGTGCTTCGGGGTCGCTTCTCCTAGAAGAGGATACGCCTTTTCGATCTGTTTTAAGATTCCTCTCGAGCGGCCCTGCGGGCTGCTGCTCGAAAGTTTACGCTTTCCGGGTCCCTGACGGGACCCGTTTCGATTTTTTCTGGTCCCCGATCTTATTACTTTATTATATAGACTAGTAAGCGGGTAGATCAATAGGCCCGTAGATCCATAGGCCAGTAGTTCAATAGGCCAGTAGTTCAATAGGCCAGTAGTTCAATTGGCCCATGGGTCAATATAGACCATAGATCAATATAGACCATAGATCAATAGGGCCCATACATCAATAAAGCGCGCAGAAACACGAAACACGTCAAAAACCCGTTGAAAGCAGAAAAACTCGAAAATACTGGAGAAAATACTGGAGAAAACACGAAAAAACGCGAAAAACTTGGAAGAATTCGAAGAAACACGAAAGAAACCGAAGTTATACGAAAGAAACCGAAATTACACGAAACAACGCGATAAAACACGAAAGAACCCCAAGTAACACAAAAATCCAGAGGAACCTGAGAAAATCCCGAAAAATACATATAACCTGAAAGCGCGCAAAAAAACTCGAAGTCACGCGAAACACCCCAGAGAAATACAAAAAAACCGAAAGCGCGCAAAAAAACAAAAGTACTTGTATATTGCACACCCCGTATATGACCCGATCGTAAACTCATTGTAAATTGCACACCCTGTATGACATTTTATCGAAATCAGCAAAATAACTTGTGAATTGCACACCCCGTATATCACATGATCGCAAATTCCTTGTAATTCGCACACCCTGTATGACATTTTATTGAAATTAGATCCCATACACGAAAAAACATGATAGAACCCAAAGTAACACGAAAGAACGAAAAAAATCCAAAGGAAATCAAAAAACCCCGAAGGAGCACAAAATCAACTTAAGCGCGCAAAAAAACTCGAAGGAAAGCTTAAAACCCCGAGGGAGCACACAAAAAATCGAAAGCGTGCAAAAAATAATGAAAAAACTTTTAAATTGCACGCCCTGTATATCAATCGATCGCGAAATCATTGTTAATGGCACACCCTGTATGAGATTTCATTGAATCCCTCCCTTACGCGGGAAAGCATGAAAATTTGAGAAAAACTCTGGTGAATGTCAGCGCTACTCGGATCTGACACCCTGTATATGAATCGAAAATATTTTATCGAATTAAGAACCCGTAAGTCGAACAGCCGAAATAACTCCATGGAAAGTATTTGTTAATAATAGATTACGCACATGGGACACCCTGTATACAATTGAATCACATTGGGTGCTTTTTCCAATAAAAAAAAAAAAGTAATATCCTTTCAATTCGATCGATTCGCGATTGGTGAATTTCACAAAGATAAAATAAAAATTATTCGATAATGGTCCGAAGATGTAACAGGGAACTTGGAATTTCGTGAACCGAGTAGATCCGATCGTCGATCGGAAGTTTTGCGTTTCCAACTATTTATTCTGTGATTCTATACAATTGCCTCAAGGTCTATGATTTCAAGACGATTGAATCGCGAAACCCGTTCGGGTTTCTCCGTGGGAATTTGTGACAGAATGGAATGAAGGAATATTAGCAAATTCAAAACGTAAAATCTCGGTCTATCCGTGATTTCTGAGGCCGTTTGAACTGAATTAAAAGAAGGGTTACACTTTATGAGAGGAAAATCCTACCTGCTTGAAGGTTCTTTTGAGAATATCCGTTGTTTACATATATGAACAATATATTCATATTTCGCTTATTCGTTCATTCTTGAGAGATAACTGAAATGAATCGATACGCTTGATTGATTTATCTTTGATTTATAATCGAATAAATACCTGAGAACCTCTCTTTGAACCAATTTCGAGCTAATTTTTCAACTCCAGATCGTGTTTACAAAATATGTAGTATTGACATCCATTTTATTATTCCTTGATATTCCTGATATTATTTACTGAAAATAAAGGGAATAAATCGTTATGAGACACGAATATAATGCATAATATTACCTATAACGGTCCAATTCCACCAATTTTATACTTGAAATGATCTATTCCTCGTTCGTCGTTTGACGTTTTATGATAACTGACCGGGCTCGAACGAACATCGAAATATATCACTTCAAGATGGAAAAAATGAATTAGCGCGAAAATGGACTGAAAAAGGACAATTTTCAAACGCTTATTTGAGGTGTTTTTCTTTCGATTCGTGAATCGCAGGTGCTGTCTAGAGATTCGGAATCTCCTGTAGATTCTTATTCGAGTGCTTGGAAAACGCAAACAATCTTCAACCGCCCATATCGAGCGAAAAATTGATGCCGTATTTTCAAATTTGGAGCTCGCGTTCGGCTATCATCGGAATCGTATGATAAAATATGACACTTCTCCTCGAATTATCGAGAAAATTGCCGAATTTGGAATGAATATCCCCGGCCTTGACTCGCTACTTGGATATGAAGATTGGTACCCAGAGATGGGAAATTTCACGTAGATTCGTTTTCTACCGATCGCGGGGCGATTTATATCGTTTTCGAGCGGCACGGAGGGAAAACGTAGGTGCGGTTTTTGACGTTTCAGGGAAGTCGAGAGTATAAAAATTGCCGTTTTATATGCATAATTTTCGTATAGATTCCGGGGGGCTCCGCGGCTGAGCTCGTAGCCACGTATGGGGACGTTCTTCGTCCAGAAAAGCGACCCCCCTCCCCGCGAGATGCTCCGGCTTCATAGGAGTACTTTTTACCGTTTTTCGCCTTTGGGCGATTTCGCGAAAATGGCCGATTTCGCGATTTTCTTTCGAAAATTTGGGGCACTTGGAGGGAGCGCGGGGGGGGTTTCGCGGTCGCTTCTCCTAGAACAGGATACGCCTTTTCGATCTGTTTTAAGATTCCTCTCGAGCGGCCCTGCGGGTCGCGCAAGGAAAGCTTGCTTTCCGGGTCCCTAACGGGACCACCTGTCAAAATTTTCTCTGGTTCCCGATCTTATCATTTTAATATATTAGACTAGTAAGCCCGTAGATCAATAAGCGGATAGATCGATATAAACTGTAGATTCATACGCCAGTAGTTCAATAGGCCAGTAATTCATTAGGCCAGTAGTTCAATTGGCCCATGGATCAATATAGACCATAGATCAATATAGACCATAGATCAATAGGGCCCATACATCAATGAAGCGCCAGAAACACGAAATACGTCAAAATACCCGTCGAAAGCGAAAAAACATGAAAGTACAGGAAGAAACACGAAGAAACGCGAAAAAACACTGGAGAATCCGAAGAAACACGAAAAAAACCGAAGTTACACGAAACAACGCGAGAAAACACGAAAGAACCCCAAGTAACACAAAAAATCCAAAGAAACCTGAAAAAAAACCGACAGAATACATATAACTTGAAAGCGCGCAAAAAACCTCGAAGTCACGCGAAACACCCCGGAGAAATACAAAAAACCCGAAAGAGCGCGAAAAAACAAAAGTACTTGTAAATTGCACACCCCGTATATCACCCGATCGTAAACACATTGTAAATTGCACACCCTGTATGACATTTTATCGAAATCAGCTCCCATCAGCGATAAAACTTGAAGAAAAATGCATATGATACACTCAGTATACAATTGATTAGCAGTGAAAAAAAAAACCAAAAGAATATCGTTGTAACTCCATCTATTCGAATTCAATAATTACCACGAAGGAAGTATCAAAATTATCCTATGGACCTCCTATGTAACACCCTGTATATGAATCGAAAATAATTTTTCCATAAAAAACAAACCGAAAGAATATAGTTTTGACTATATCGTTTCAAGTTCAGTACATTCTACAAAGGTTGTATAAAAATTATTCGATAAAGCTCCTTTTTCATTTTTCCAGAACGGCCTCACTAAATAAATATTGAACTATTTTCATGTTGAGCAAATTGTTTTTCCCTATGAAAACGATATAGTATTTTCTTTCCATGTATTTTGTCAAATACGATTCGATATAAATAATCTGAAACCATTTTCGGTAGACTGCATAAATAAAGTGAAGATTTGGAAGTTATCAAAAAGATTCTGAATATTCCTTAAACTTGATTTGTTTATCTAAAGTATTTTAAAATAATTATAAATAAGACTTAATTTCTTCTTATTGAACGAAAACACTGTCAATTAATATTTTCATCGTCAGAGCACAACGTGTCATTCACCAACGACGCCACTGGTAGGTAGATATGCTAACTCAGCCTGCTGCCTTCACACTGGTTTAGAAAAATGGCTGGTGCGAATTAGCTCTCTATGACAGTTGAAATCAGTGTTCATTAATAACCTACAATAAAATATATTTCTCAAGGAAAAGAAACCAATGGTTTTATTGAATGTACGGAGTAATATGATCATTTTATAAGATGTTCTCGTATGCATGAAAAACAGTTAAGCTTTATTTTTATTATCCTATGCTGATATAATCAGAATGTATGTTTCAGAGTTGAACGAAGGAGTAAGACCTTCCTATCTAAATGATACATAACGTCTTTGGTGAATATTGATGTGAATAAAGTTGTGAATTTTAAGAAGAAATGATCCATTTTCCAAGAAAACTTACCATAACTTCAGTAATTGTTAGTCTCAAATATTGCCATGATAATTCATTAATTTGAAATTATTTCAGATTATCTTTATCCCTCGACATGCATGGATTATTAAAGATAGCTCTGAATGTAAACAATGATTTTGATACATCAGTAGAAAATTATTATACGATTATCTTACTTTGATTAACCTATAAGATATGAAATAAAAAGTACTGCTATTAAATGGAATCAGTAATTTTTGTGGATGTATAATAGATTATCGAAACAGCTCAGACTCTTGAAAATATGAAGAAATCTTAAGTGATAGTTAGAATCATATAAGTGAAACAAAATTAGTGACAACTGAAATAACCTGAATAATTTCTACATTGGAATATGAGGGAAATCCAAAAACATGAGTTATATAGCAACACAGTGAAAGTTTTAAATATGAGGCAAGCATTAACATTTGCATTGTAAAATATGCAACCAATAAAATTGTGATGATATAATAATATAGCCTTTGACTTCAATAAAGGCAGAAAACTATTTGATTGATTTGCAGTTTATGACTCAGTAATATATTTCAAGTAATATATTTCACATGGTTTTTGGTTTAATTCTTCTCTATGAAGAACAATCTATTATGAAATGGAGCATAAAATCTGAAAATAACCAATAATCTCCAAACAATCTTGCTGAAATGTGCTCTCCTTTCGAATGGGGATATATCTCATAAACTTTAGTATATTACTTGTAAAAGAGAACAAAAAGCAACGATTAGAAGCTCTAGTTTGTTTTTCATTCAAATAGCCTATATAGGTGCACAGAAAATTTTCGTATAAAAATTTAACAGCCTTACAATTATAATAATGTTATATACAGTTACTTGCTATCTGTAATTAATTTTATGTTGCATTTTGTTGATCTTTGTTTATCAAAGAA